>NW_019060062.1:266536-320796 GCF_000696155.1 Zootermopsis nevadensis
TGTCCCTTGTCATTTGATATCTTTATTTCTTACACAGAGTAATCCTATTTTCTATGTATAATGTGTCCATATCACTGTGTACCAGATTTCATCTCATCTTCTTTCACATTTTTCTTAATGACCTGCTATTAAATGCTTAATTTTTAGTCTTATTTCTGTAACTGGCCAACTGATGCCATGTCCTAGGTATTCATCTAGTAATTTGTAACTTATAATTCATGTCTCTGTTTCAGTATTTCAATCCGTGCTGGCACTAATTTTAATGATCTTCAAGAAGTTGAAGTGATCGACTTGAATGAGCCTACTGGTTGGGTCCTCATACCACTTAAAGACATTCATGAAAAACCAATAAGGACATTCATGATTCAAATAGCAGTTATTAGCAATCATCAAAATGGAAGAGACACTCATATGCGACAAATTAAGATACACTCTCCGATACAGTGTAGAGGAATTGGAATAGAAGAATTTGGAAACTTTGTGACTGTTGCTTGCCAACAATATAGCTACATAAGATGAATGGATTGAGTTGACAAATGTAAATCGTTTTAACACTTCGCTGACTGAAATATATTGTATTTTGTATTGGTATAGTGCATTTTATTCATTTCCTTCAAGTCTTTTTCATTTTCATAGCTAAGGTAAGTTGAAAGTTTAAGTTACTCCTGCTGCTCATAAGCTATTCTGGTACCCATTGGATAGGAGGCTGAGTGGGCCCCAGACTAGTCCTGGATGTGGTGGCCAAAGGCAGAATTCTGCCTGTAGCTAGTCAAGTGACTGACAGTTATCCTGGATGTAATTTTCATAGGTTCCTCACTGTTGTACTCCATAACTGTTGACCATTCCAGTTCCCATCAGATCTTTGAATGTCCTGGGATAATTTGAACATGACAGCCATACAAACTTTTGAGATGACAGTAACAGTAATACCACTTACTGTGGAACCCTAAGCAAATTCTGTCTTGATAGATCTAAACCTGACATTTTTCTTCATGGTGGTAACTAATGAGCATGTGAAATTTTGTATGGAAATGGACCATAAATATATTTACGAACTATATATGAAACTTTCATACTAACAATTACACGGTGACAATTTGTAGCTTTGAAGTGATATTTGGCATATATGATGTAGATGGACTATATTACTGGAAATTAATATAATTATGAATTAATTTGCATCTGCAGGTGTCCCTGTATAGTTTAAAGCATCTGAAGAAAAGTAGGTATCGTAGGTTACCAATTTTTATGTTACATTAATTTTAGCATACTGTACTGCCACATTTATTTTTGGGACAGTGCAGTACTCAGATTTCCTTTATATTGTTTTTTAGAATATAAAATTCAGCCTGTACATTGTGAATCAACAGAGCTTTCATTTTAGAGATGTGTTAGTGTAAATACTCATTACTCTGATGGTGAAAGCAACAAAGACCTCTGAAATGGTAAACTTCTACCAGAGTACATGGTAATACAACCCAGAAGACATCCATCTTAGTGTAAATACAATCTGTTCGTTGAAATCTATAAATAAGCAATATGAAAAAAGACATTACAGAATGTCACAACTTTAATATTTATTTTTTGTGTAAAACAGCATTCTGTTACATAAGGACATAAAGTTATTACTTTAGTATAACACTTCAAATCTCCACAAATAAGTTAGAAAATGTATATACATTGTAACATTTCTGATTAATTTGAACATTTACCACTGAATGGTGCTAGTGATGTCAGAGTTATCTGGATGCTTTGGATTCCTCAGGTAATGTTGGTGTTTGTGGTAGCGTAAGCAATCCTCAGTCACTTGTGTGTGCAGAAATGCACATAATACACATAGAAACAAAACTATCTGGAAATAGTGAAGGGGAGAACCCACTGTCTGTCTGCTATTGATAACAAAGAATGTAAGAAGTAGACTGATAATAAACACCCATTTAATGCTGAATTTAATATAAGCAAAATTATACAAAACTGCACTTTGGAAGTCTGAAACAGACACTCAACACTAATAAAATACATTACTAATCTTTTATGTTTCAAGACAAAACTTCTTTCTAAAGAATTAACTACTGAAGAGTTTTATGGCTGAGTTCATTTAATCTTAACAGTTGTGAATGAAGTTGAATTAAGTCGGAAATTTCAAAACATACATATAGTCAACAGGTTTAAAAATACAAAATAAAATCCCTACTTGCCTCCATTTTTAATCTTGCATAATCATATAAGTCCTCTTAATTATGTACTTAAAGAATACAAACTATAATGTATAAAACTGCCTTAGGTAAGGCAAGATAAAATGCGTACTTACAAAACAGGAAGATATGAAGAGTGGCAGTCAAGTTAATGTACTATCTCTTTAAAACAGAGTTGTCATTTGAGATTAAATGAACAATGCAAGCCACTGGCTCTGAGTCTTTCCTCTGTAGAACTAAGGTGTTTGGTGAACAGGATTTTAGGTGCTCACATAAAGTGGCCTGGTGTGGCAAAGACCCACGGGTTATATTTGGGAGGTATCAAGTTCAAATCATAGCCAGGTCACCCACTATCCTAACAGGTTTTCTGTGGTTATTCTATTACTTCGGGGGGGGAAGCTGAAAGATACAGGCTATAACCATCTCCTTCCAAATCCATATCTACTCACCATTCATGATAATCCTAGTCAACACTATAATCTGTGCACCATTAAATAATCTGAGATGTATTTAGGTATCCACAGAAACAAATTGGTAATGCACAAGTTTAATCTTAACTTATTAATAAAAAGGGTATGTTTTGTGATTTTTGTCCTGAACAAGCAGCTTTGAGATGGTCTGAATCTCCATCCAAGGAGCCATACTCTCAATCTTATTAAGAATGTACAAAACTTCTGACAGACGAGGCCAAGAATTGAATAAGGCTATAGCACCAAGAAGAATCATATATGTTACCAATGTACATCATTAGGGTTGTATTGGAATTTTGTTTGATATTCTTCCAATGGTGAAAATAATTTGGGAACCAGTGGTGTATGTACTTTCTTATACTCTAGCAGTACTTGAAATTTCTGAGCAACATTACAAACCAAACTGCAAATATGAAAGACACAAGTGCAACAAGTTACATTAGAAGCTACACATTTTTATATAAAAAAGTAATGAAGTTTGTATTAAGCTTTCTCCTTTCGCTGCCAGGTAGTACTGAACCAAAAAAGTACAAATTAAAAATACAAAAATATATACCTTACATTATCTCCTTATCCATTTCATACTTTGAGCATATGCAAATTAAGGTCATTGTATAGTACTGAAAAACATAACTGATCACCTGAATCTGTAACTTATGAAACAATATATTCAGAATCTGACCAATTAACCTGTGTGATCAATCAGTTAGTGATGAAAGAACATAGTTAATCTATACATTTAATTAATTGTATCACTTGATTAATTTCCCCAATTACAAATATTTGGCTCAGTTAATGACCCTTAAGATCTAAAGTTTTTACAGACAGAAAGCATAGTGGTAGTATAACTTAGAAACAGCTTTATACATTTGGTAACAGTTTTATTACTTTTGTTTGATACATCAGAAAGCTGTTAAGCAAAATATGCCTCATATTTCAATGCTGTGGGTTGCTGCTGCATTTTCCATCAACACCAAAGTAGTCTTTGAAGACATAACTGCAATTATGTTCAGTCAGGTAGCGATACAGTTCTCCCATATCCATATGGCATTCCCTTGACTTACTCTGACTACATTCAAATGAAATTTCTTGAAATGCAGAGAACTTGCGAAGGGAATTCACACTTAATGAACTTAAGTTAATTACTTCCTTTTTCTTGCACATTATTTTTTTCCAATTCATGCATTTAACCTGTAAAATGAAAATAGAAACACTAGAATTAACAAGTGATTGCTGTCTTCTGTGTTGTTGCGCCATGTAGTCTGGTAGATGTTTACTGACGTTTCAGAGGTCCTTGCTCATAAAACAAATTAATAACCAATTTACATACCGAGAGGTAAACACACACATATACATACCTTTTGCCACCATTCATTGCAATCTCCAGCCAATCCTTCTGCACAAATTATTCCTGGTTTTCCAGGTAAACAAAATCCTGTAATGCTGAACTCATTTGCAAGATCTAGAATCTCCCTTCTTTTAATTTTGCTATAAATATGATGAGAATAAATCCAGTATCGTGTAAAGAACGTATCACTTTCATCACTAAGATTTACATCTTTCCTGGGTTTTGCAGATTCAACATGGTATCGGGATGCATTTTCCTGCAACCATGATATTGCTGAACATGTGCAAATCTCTCCTCTTTCAAGTGTAGATATATAATTGGCTAAATCACTGTTTAAGATGTGCTGCTGGTTTCGATCCAACTTGTCACTTCGGACATAAATATCTGGTTCACTAGCAGGGTAATCATGAGGCAAATTAATGCACACTTCCAGCTTTGCCTAAAAATGAAAACAGCCAATTATTGTTAACAGTTTTGGACTGTAACACATTTCCAGAACTTTAAAACTCCAGAATTTCTATACTATCTTCAGTTACTCAGCATATTCAGATGTAATATTATTGCAATATAAATACATAGGTATTACTTCCAAATGTAATAATAATTAAAAATAATGAATACTAAAGTTCACATACAATCTCTTAATTAAAAAAAGCCTTACCACAATGTGCCAAGAATATTTGACAGGACACATACTTGTCTGATATTTGAGTGGCCCTTATAACTTCAACTGTGAAAACAAATATTCATGCTTGCCAGTGTAATTGACATTAATAGCAATGGATAAACTTGTATAACACCATTCCCATGTAAACAACAACACATTTATGCTTATAATGGGAGGGGTTGTGTTGGGTGTAATATGCCAGTGGGTCTGTAATAGTGGAAGCACTTATGACAATCATGTTCTTAATCTGCACTACACAAGATATTTACATAACACTATGTGACGTGTAATTCTGCGGAAATGACTGTACTCTGCTTTCCAATATTAAATAAACAAATAGTTAGCTGACACATCAATATCAGAAGCTGGGTGTAATGTCTTAAAAGTCAGTACCTTGTCCTAAACATCAACCAGGATTTTATTGAAGGGCATGCATACTTTCCTCCCTCTGTGAAGCTGCTGATAAATATAAGCTTGTCTAAAGGGCTTGCAGAGGTAAAATCTTCTGTATTAACCTCACCCTAAGATCTATATGAGATCAGTGAATTCATTTTGCTAAACCCTGGTTACGATTTTTCACAAGACATCACCCAAGTTTATTTTCATCATACCTTATCCATGAATAAATTGATGGTAAAGTCTAATCGAGGGGGATAAATCGAACATTTGCCATCAACAAATTCGTTGATATCAGCTATCACACTATAATCATAAACGCAAAATTCTCCTGGATTTGAGAACATGGATTGTAACATTTCCACTTCTGACAATTGTATTCTCAGCATTTCTTCCAGATTTCCATTACCAACAATTTGTGCTATTTGTTCCTCAAGTTCCTTAAAATCCAAATATTCATTATCCTTCCAATCACATGCTGAATTTTCGTCACAATTCATTGTGGCAAGATACATTAAAACGTACGAATTCGCTAACTATTACTGTACACATATGCCGTGAATAGAAACTTAGTACGGCACGTGGATTTGATAAATGACAGTCTTCGGTGCGTAGTTTGCTGCAACCTCTTAAACTCAGATATTATACTTTCCTATTTCCGAAACGCCAATATTATGTTCTTGGCAAAAACTGGTAATTTGAAAGTTCTTCATAATTAAACACAACAGTACTGTTTCATTTTTATTTGGACAAACATTATTTTTTTTCTAAAAAACTCTTTTTTGTAATCAAGACCACAAACTGTCTATACCAAAGAAGACTAGATTGAATTTTCGCAGCACGCAGGGGCGCAGTATCATTGCCAGCATACAGAGTAGTAAACTGCGCCAAACGAACAATAGTATATTACCTTCACGTAATGCTTAGTTTAAGATAATATATTACAGTTTAGTTGACGGTCTTTATCGGGCTTTCGGCACTCCCAAATTCACAAACTTAATTAAACAGTAACCACCTACGTACTAATGGTAATATCACGTTCAGATTAGGGTATGTAGAATTTGAACCATGTTTAGTTTACGGTAGTTGGTGATCTCGGCGCTGCCAATCTCACTCGCTATTGTGCCTTCGTACACGAATTTTACCGAAAATGAAATGCAAGATTGTGCTCCATAAGTCTTTTTACAATAGATTAGCTTACATGATCCTCATCAATCAGGACGTGGAAAAAGTCGTTGTACAAGATAAGATACATAATACCAAAAAATATTCACTGTTCTAAGAAAGAAAAATTAGCGTCATTTGGTTAGTCTTTCAATCGCAGGAAAAAGCGACCATAAATATCATGGCGGAAAGTAAATGGACAATGTGAGCGGGAAAACTTAACCGTTGTGTGTACCATTGGCGACTTGTTTATATAAGATTTTATTTTACCAAGTAGTGACTAGTGAACGTAATTTATCGCAGACCATCGGTGGTGAATTTGTAAAATTGGTACAAGTAGGACAAAGCGAATGAAATAGTCATACCCCATTAAAGCGCCTTTTGCCCACCTCTAATATTGGTGTCAAAGTGGGGTAGTGGTAAATTTAAACCCTTATTTGCCTAGTTTTTTCAGTTTTAGACTACCCAGAAAATGGAGAAATAGTTGGCAATGTTTTGCTGACGTGTACTAGGATCTTGTTCTTGTAGGCACATTTTATTTTCACCAGCACTTAACATTGCCACTCCCCATGTCAAACAAATGGTTGTCATTATACAGTACACATCTGGTGCATACTAACTTTCTTACCGTCACCAGAATTCTTGGAATGTTACCTGTTACTGCACAGCTTATTCTGGGGAATGTGCCCATTACTAAATCAATGATTTTCCAGTAGCAAGCTCATTTACTGTACTGACTTGGATTTGTAATGTTACCATTTAAACTGGTCACCTCTAGTAACAACCCACCTCCATAAACAAGTTTATCTGAGGTTTTATTTATTAGTTCTGAATTTTTGGTGTACAGCATGCTTATATATTGAAAATAATCATAAAAAAAAGATAGGGCACTGTATCACACAAAATTATAATGCTTAAATGGTACATTTGTATTGCCACATAGTGGCTAATGTAAGTAATGTTTTACTGGGGGGATTCTCTTTTAAATTACATATGGAATTTCTATTCCAAAGATTTGATGGGTACAATGTGAGGGTGGCAGTATACAGAGCAGTGCTGTATGAGGTGACTGTATATACAAATCTGTCATAGCATGTTACAACTTGCTCTTCTAGTCTTCTCCCTGAAAGCCAAAGTAATAGACTAAACTTACTGCATCCATTAATGCTTCAGCTTCTGTAACATAAATGAAGATTACATATTCTTACCACTCATGGAAGGATGGTATAAAATTGCAAGATAAAAATCAATAATAGTGTGATTTCTAAAAATGAATTATAAAACTGGTGAACAGTTACACATTTCATATTGATTTGAAATGTTTCTGAAAATAATTTTTTTTTCCCCAACCATCATAACTTTAACCTCAAAAAGAGCAGTTTGACAGTTTCTGACAATGTTGATCATACTCCATTGTAAGACAAGAAAATAATCATTATCATGGGTGTAATTCTCCCAAACTGGTTTGGAAGTTTGATGAGAGGAAGTAGTACGAGATATGACATACTTGCTATGATTCACCTACAAAGAGATACTGCCACAATAATTGTGAATGAGTTTAAAATGAATGTGATATTCAAGAAACTGTGTAGTGAACATTAGGACACATTCTAAAATGGGAAATCTCAAGATGCCTTGGAAGATGTAGTGTGATTGGACTTTCCACAAACTAAGGTAAAGTACACAATATGCTTATTAATAAGAAACTTTTGTTTGGAGTCAACCATTACACTGATGATTTCTGAAAAACTGCATTCTATAACTTTAGATGTCTTTTAATTGATTAAAAATTAAATTATATATTCTTCATTGGAATGGTTGGCCAGCAAACCACACAATTTAAATAAGAAGTATAAAAGGAAAAAAGCATCTTTTCATGTTTCCATACTTTCATCAATTATGGCCAAGAAATTATAGCGCATACTGTACTTAAAACACTGAGGAAGGGGTCAAGGCAAAAGGAATGGGTAGTTGGCAAAATAATCACTTGGGTTATGAGACAAAGTTTTATTGCAAGAAATCAGTCACAACACTCATTCCTGGCTGGCATCAACATTTTCTGTCTGCAATCCTTTAAATGTTGCTACAGGTACATAAGTGACCAAAGTATACAACTTGTTTGGTGAATCTTCATCATCATTCCTTCTCCGGGACAGGCGAACTCGAACACGGAAAGGTACATTCCTAGAAATACAAGATAACAAAATTAAATTTATGGCACAGAACACACAAGATTGTGAGTGTTCCATATGGTCAACTTGTGTAAACTTTTCCTTGGTACAGACTTCAGCGATAGCACTAAGAGCTTTCAACAGCAGGACACTTTTAAGTCATATGGACAGACAATACAATTTGACAACCCTTGTACATTTTGAGGAACAAAAATCAAGCCCTTAAACTCATCATGTTTATTGCTTAATCTGTTTCTAATGAAGATAGTAAACATAAAATCTCATGATGACCCCAAATGTTATATTTTCTATTGGTTTCAACAAAAATGAGCCTGAAATATAATCACAATGTGAAAGTGATTGTTTCCACCATTAATGAAATATTTGAGAACTAGAAAACTTTGTCTCACACACTCATAATCAAACACAAATACTATACTGAGGAAGTTCTCGTATGAATCTACTATGTACTCTACCAAAAAAAGTAATGCAAACCACAAACAGATTCCTACCATGTCCATAAACTTTTTCAAGTATACATTAATCTTCTCTAATACTTTGTTTATAAGATGGATTTTCTAAATGTTCTGTTCCTATGGGAGTGAATTTTGTACTTACAATGCTACAACATAATCCAAAATTAAAATACAGAAAACTTCATAGGTGCTGCTAGTCCTATGGTAATATTCATCTACTAGGTTTGAACATACATACCAAACAGTACTTTTGTTACATTTATCAGTTTTAACACTAAATGTGCTGAATTGCACTGAATGTCTAATAATTACAAACCTGATACCCTTTGACCACACTTGCTTGTTCAATCGGGTATCTACTCGAACATCGGGAGTACCCATCTGTTTCATTGCAAATTTACGAATTTCTTTCACGGCCCGGGGCGCACGTTTCTTGAATCCGACTCCATGAAGTCTTTTGTGCAAATTTATAGTATATTCACGTGTGACTACTTCATTGATAGCTGATTTGTTTTTCTTTTCTCCTTTCGGTTTGACCATTTTTACCTGTAACAAACGAAACGAAACGAATTTGCATACATCCTGAAAGCCCCACGCCACATCAGAGTTACTACATATTTATACACTATTTATAAGGTCTACATTGGGAGAAATAATTGAACAATGAAAGAAACAAATTTTTGTTACGAAATCTACATTTTATCACATATTTAACATTAACATTTTTTAGATGAATATAGATATCAATACCAATTACTTCTATCTGCAGAACAGAAACACCATTTAGACACAGAGATTTTAACTGCACTCTAGTGGTAGAGACGTAAATTACAATCGATTTCCGCTTCCCAGGTATCGATACAAACAGTGTTACGTAGGTGGTGCCGTTGCGGTTTGTATTGTAACTATGTGAGTACGTAATGTGCAAGTAATGTTAATCCGGAGGGTTTTTTACGTAACACATCATAATCGGTGTGGGCAGGGTTCCATTTGTCCTTTCGATGTCCCCCAAACACATGGTACGAAGAAAGACGGCAGATAGGATGCGAACGAAAGCGAAGATTTCGATTTTCCAAATACGTTGACACAGAAACATAATCGAAAGCAAGTCGCCAACTGACTCGAAAAAACACACTCAAAAAAGAAAACTTCTAAAATTGACTCCTTTTTTGCAATGTGTTTTTATGAGAAGGGTTACCCGACATAAAATTATCACATCATCTCACTGGACGACACAGAAAATCCATAGTTGATAACATTATTGTCAAATAACAAATAATTATAAAACGTGTTTGCATTTGTTTATTCAGCGGCTTTTGCGGAAGGCAGAGTGTTAACGTCTCAGCCATTCACATATCCCTTTTTGAGATGAGAGACTGGTGTTGAAAGGGAACTGCAGCGGATCTCTCATGGCAGTACTGAGATCATAATTACCCAATTGCTGCTGAGTTCCTGCTGCTCATACGCTGATTTTATATGTCCGAATGTCAGAAAACCCTCCGGCAGTAGAACCTCGAGGTTAAATGTAGTTAATATTAAAGTTCGCCATTGGGCATGATCCTGATAGAATTTCATCGGTCTGCTTCCTTTTCTCAAAACCTGTTTCTGCAACATCTGTCTTGTGCTATTATCCTATATCCTTACCGCTTTTCTAAGTTTCAACAAATTTCCCTATGCAAATTCGGTAGTTATTTCCTTTTTCTTTTTTTTCTCGTTCGAGCTGCATGACAAGTCTTAGCCCAAACGATATTAGACTAGCTGTGAAACGACCATCATCCTTGCTATGTAATATCCCAAGTTATCTGTCCATTTGATTAATTTCTCTTACGTCTTAATGTTTTCATGAGCTCACATTTTTGAAACGTCTGTTAAGCATGTACTTCCTATCAAGCAAGAGACCATCTATTACAGCCACACAAAATAATTGACAGTATTATTGTTTTGGAAATTGGGTAGCCTAATAAAAATACAAAGTAATTCCTGAATTCGTTCTTGTCTGTCCTAATGCCGTCTACTTCTCCCAGTCTGTCTCGAAACCTAGGCTGATGAGCTGACTTTTGTCATTAATGACTAATCATGATGCGCTTTCTCAGTATCCCGAGAACGCCGTAGTCAAAGGATACGTATGCTGCTTCCATAGGCCTTGGGGTCGAAACCACCCGGCTTCAATGCTAATTTTGAGCTCGTCAGTCAATGTTTACATCTGACAAAAGGAGTTTTTGTGTGTGTGTGAGGAATACTAGGACCCACTTTGAATTGTAGGTCCGCTTTACCAACCGCCACCCTATCTGTGACTTGAGAACAACGGAATGTGTTTAGTGCATGCTCCGACCGACCTCAAAACCGAATGTGTCTGTTCAGTGGTTTGTACTGCTTTGTGCTCGGAAAGCCTTGGGTTAAATTACCGGCTATGAAGCCGGCTATTCAGTTAGAACTTTTCGGGTTTTTTTACTCGTTTACTTTAGGCAATTACTGGTATGATGTCTTAAAATAGACTACGACTGATACTTACAAATTATTATGTACAATGTTATCACAGAAATTGAGAGCTTTACCGCTGTGGCAGCAGCATATGTGGTGTGAAACGAACTACGAACTGCGAATGAAACGAATTGGTTAATTACGTGTGATTATTATTCGGTTAAATATATTAATATTATACGTTATTAATGTTATGTATGTTGGTAAAACAAACTTTTTGGGGGGTTTCAGATCTTTGAACTTTCTCGAGGTGCAGAAATGGCTAGATCAGATTGTGACTACAGGCGTTGCTAACAGCTACAACTTACTGATTTCAAGCTTCCCTGTACGGATAGGAGGTTAGAGATTTAAACTGGGCTGCAATTATTTTATTCCATCACCTTTTCCCAAGCACTATAACACCATATTTCCTTCTAAGTTCACTTCACCATATTTATGTGCTTGATTTGTAATTTAGATAGAGGTAAAGGATATGTTGATGGCGGTACTCTTCTTGCGAGTTGTGATGTCATGTAGATTCGTAGGTAGATACCAACGTTTGGGAGAAATACGCTGTTTCCATCTTCAGGATTGAAGTAGCGGTTCTGGGAAATGAAGAGTTTATAAAGGGATAGACGAAGGTCGAGCTAGGGGAATGGCCCAGGAGAAAGCATGTTTCTCCGAAACGTTGGTCTGTACCTGTTAGATCACACTGAAATTAAACTTTGAACAGCTGCTGGAATAACAAGGAAATTAATTCTATCGTCATTTTCTGAATAGTCTGCCAGGGAAAGGTTGTGAGTTCTAACGGTAGAAATCAGTGCTGCACTAAAATATTAAGCTGCCAAATGCTTCAAAACTACATATTGTTAAGGGGTGATATATTTGTTGTTGTTTTTAGACGATTATTATTATTGCCACTATTTTATTATCATTACGCCCATTATCATTTTTTACTTTTTTAGATAGCAGACTGTAAGACAAAACATTTTAAACTGCAAGGTAGCAGGCGTTCTCCGAATTGCATGTTGAATGAAGCATTACTAAAGGCAATACGCTTCTAATATGTGTTATTTCAACTGAAAACTTAATTTGAGTTTGATGAATGAAGAAAATATAGTAGGAATTTGAAGGAAAGAAAGGTATAACCCTTGATGAACACATATATATGAATGTCAGCCATATAATGTGTGTTAGAGCAATTGCTGACACTGTTGAAAAGTTTAAGAACCCCTGAACTCGTGAAGATTTTTTCCCCTCAGAAGCGTCAATGGACCATTGACAATTGAATGGAGATTCGGTATATCGTTCCGTCTACTTGTCCTTCTATCTGTTTCCCTCCCTATTCTATCTCCTGTGAACGCACTTCCCTTCTACACTGCATCTCGTCTTCTGCCGTTCTATGTCCTTCCGATGACCTCTGGAAGTTTAGAGACTCGGGGGTCATTGAATTTCGACTCTTGTCCTCTATCCAGCCAAACTTTTTTTTTTACTAGGTCTTTCGCGGTGCAATGCCCTCCGAACAATCTTACATAGGCTTACACGCACAAGACATTCACTCACAGGGCTATTGAAACAACCAATTTGGTAACGATTTCCTCCACCAAATAGGATACTGCCGATAACAGGAGAAAGTAATCTCAGAGATAGTAATTATCGGAACAAAATGGCAAAACACAACCGCACAAGAATATTCTTTCCAGGATTAAAGTAAAAAACAGTTCTTTCCCTCCTTGAACATCTCTGTGAACAGCCAGATAATGACACCAACACACAAAAAGTTGTTGACTGTGCTTCACCCTTTGTGTAGCGAAAGTTAAAAAATAGCTTCCAACAAAGCCTCCTATTCAACGATGGCATGAAAGATGTAGCATGCGCTATACCGTTATAAAATTTAGTTGCATTAGAGTAATGCTTATTTCTTGTCCTCTGCCGATATTCAATTCTTTTTCTTTAATTTATTATGAAAGGTGTGCTGTGGCGTTGTGTGCTCCTCTGTCTTCCGTTTCTTAATCACTTTGAACCATCTGAAGGAACTGATATGAATATCAAGCCACCAGAACATATCTCACTGCTGAAGGCTACTTTTTAATTTCTTCGCAATAATAATACCGACATGGTAACCTGCGAACTTAGGTGGGATAACACTATATATTATCTCGAAATGTTGCGTGGTAATAGATCTGCGAAAGATAACACTCTGATGGTTCTTAAGGATCTGATGTAATAATTACGTACGTTAATTAACCACTGAAGACAGGCTTGTGGCGTTTTGCATGGACCACGACACACACTTTAGTTGTATATGAAACTTTTGTTGTGATGTAGTGAACAGACTATTTCATCATACAGACAGAATATTTATATCGTAATTCGTAGGTCTATATGTTGTTCACTATAAGTGATATGAAAATAACGCATTTGATAAGTAACTTATAAAGAATCGTATAACACCTTCACTTAGGCTGGATAGTTATGGGGTTCGAACACCAAATTTGCAGGATACGAGGCACCGCTATACCACACCGTTCAGTGGTGGAAGGAAGTGACACAAATCTACCTTTATCTGCCTGTCGCCTATCCCTACAATATATCACTTGGTTTTGTTTGTTTATTCCTATAAGCCAGCTGCCCTGTCACGAGGCAGTATTTCTGGCGGTGATAATAGGTCGCTGATTAGGAGGGCGGCGGATCGGAAGGAGTTCCATGAGACGAGGGTTGTGGCAGTCGGGGGAAAGACGGGCTACTGGGGGTTGGGGGATATAATCACCCCACCACCAGTCTAAACAAGGGAATGGCAAATGAAAGCCGGCGTCTAACAAGATTTTCAATTGGGTACTGACGGTGGTGAATGGAGCAAGGAATGTGAGACGGAAGAGAGATGAATGGATTATGGTGTATGTTCCCGTATCTATTTATTTTTTACGAGTTTTCATGGAACGCGAAAAAGTTGTGCAAGTTAACGGCAAAGGTGTAGTCGAACCCTGACAAGGCCACCCGCAATATTGGAGTAAAAGCGGGAGAGATAAACTTTTTATTTTCTGTTCTTGGGTCTCTATATTTTTACTTATTAAATTATTAAAGTGCCATATTGTGCGAAATATTGCACTTATGATCTTGAGAGTAAAAGGAGGGCAAACTTGTGGTGTTCATGTCTACACTCAACAACTTCTGCAAGAGGTCCATCATACAATTTATTTTTGGAGCAAAATACATATCAGTTTTTGTATACAAAATTTATTACGCCCATCTGCTATCATCGTCCTGATGATGGATGTAGTAAGGACCTCTAAATTGTTGGTAACATTTACCAGACTATGCGGTGTAACAACCTATAAGACAGTTGTCTTCAAACTTTCCGCTGTGAGAACCTGAAATCTCACACGAATTTAGTAATTTCTTTTGGCCGAAAGTTGGTTTATTTCATCCAGTCCACTCTTGCTGTATGGGAAACGAAATATGTACTATTACCGAAATTTGGCTTGCTGCCTGTAGGGTGTGTGGTATTAGGACAGGGTGGGGGTCTCCAGTTAACAATCAACAGGGTGGGAGAATTAAATTTTTTTTATGACAGTATCCACCACCCTTATTGACCTTCCTCAGTGTGTTCAAGGTTATGCTGTTTACATGTCCTGTCTGGCTTCTCTCTTCCTCGTCTGTTGTGACGCTGTATAAATGTCTCTTTTTATATCTTTGTCATTTGCGTGTATCTCTCTGTCATCATGCAACACAGCGATCTTTGGTCTGTGGAGAGCGAAGCTGTCGTTTCTTGCATTTGTGACTTCAATGTTGAAGTTCATATTTGGCTCCATTTAGAGTTACCAGATGGCTCCTATCACAGATGACACTCAACGCACAACTCTGCCAAATAAAATGCAGATTTTTAATTAATTTAGAATCAACAATCTGATACAACAGATACATTGAAAAGAATCTTAGATACCGGTCTTTTTTGTAAACCCTAACCGACTTTCTAATAAAGAACAGTCTTGTGGGCTGTAACGCCGTGTATAATTTAAGAATCTTCTGACTTTTCGTAAGAACTTCGTCTTTCATCGTGAGAGTGATTCCACATTCTATGTAGATATACAATGACAACCTAAAAACTTACGACTTACTGACTTGTAAGGTGCAGGACTTTTCTTGAGAAGTTGTAAGTTACTCAAGAATTTCTCCTAATTTTAGAGAAATGTATTCACAATAGGACGCCATTGAACCTGACAATCAGTTTTTTCGTAGAGCCTTTTATCATTTTACCTAACGCGAAAGAAGTACAGTTTTGTCCATCTCCAGTGATAACCAACCGGGGTTTATTCTTTGGGCTAAAGCGGCTGGGGGATGAAGCTAACTACTCTCCACTGTCTAGTGCCGAGATTACGAATGCGTGGCACTATACCTCCAAGTTTTCATACTTCTGCATGAAATGGTGTTTAAGGGCCAGGAACAACTTTACTTAGGATTTTAACTGGTTTGGACCAATGCTGTGTTCTTCCCTTTGAACTCATTACATTAAGTAGTTTCGCCACGGGAACTGTTGGGTCCGGATGTATAGTATTTTACATTTTTGCTGATCAAAAATTTATCCGCTAGCACAGCCACTTTGTCTAATAAAAAGTATTATCAAATTCCCTTGTCTGTTTCTTCTATACCACGTGCTACATGCTTTGTCCATCTCATTCGGCATGGTTTCACCACTTCATTGATATCTGGCGAAGAGTACAAGTTATAAATTTCGTCTGCATTCCTGTTAGTTCCCTCCTGTTTGGTCCAATTACTCTTCCAGGCACCTTAATCTATGTTTTTTCCTTATCGTGGGAGTTTAATACCTAAATAATAATAATAATAATAATAATAACAACAACAACAACAACTACAAAACTTTAACGCCGCTTTCTTAGTTTCTTAGCCCGGACACTTCGAACCTAATTTTCTATAAAATCTGGTTGGTTGACACATTATGAGAAGAAATAATTAGGCCCTAAATTCATATTTCTTCAGTTCAGTAATTGTTCTACCGCCTTAGATTCTGAAGTAGATCGAACCGATTATTCTTAATTCTTCGTGCCTTCGGACACTTTTAAGCAGACAGTCTTCTGAATTCTTACTTATCATCATCATCATCATCATCATCATATTCCATTTCACTCCACGCTACATAATTATTACACTTGAAACATCCTAGGCAAATAAACAATGAATGAACAGAACATACGATTTCATATTTGCCCCATCACTGACCATTTCCTCTAATAGACTCAAAAGGTAAAATTATAGAACAAAGCAGTCTACGTTCTGTGATCGTATATGTATATATATATTCTAAACTGACAGCTTTCCTTCAGATATTAATAATAAGTTAAACGTACAGCTGAATGACAGACATGCAAATTCAATGTTATGTTACACCCGTCGTATGAATTTTGGGATAGGCCTGCATTAAAATGCCCACAATTACATGGCTGTTTGGGATGTGACAAAACGTTTTGACATATCGATTGGTTTCATTTTATTTCATTCCTTTTATATTTCATGAGATGCCGTGTCTTCATTTAAAACTGAACAGGAGGTTTGTACACTTTTGTACTTGTATATCGGTGCCTTTTCATTTTCGATATGAAAATTGAATTAGAATATTGCTGACTCGGATACAGAATTCATACAAAGTCACATCCACTCCTTGTAATTTAGCACAGAAAAGAAAACTCCCTTAATGTTACCGGAAATGTCATTATAATCATGTCATCGAGGACCGTACTTCCCTGTGCCTCATACTCGGTAGAAAAAGAAATTGTTTGCTGTCTTCCTTGTTTCCTTCGGGGTCCTTTTGTTTTTGCAAAGTGACAGCTCCTGGTAGCTTCTTCATACTTGAGGTATAAATCTACTCTGCGTGAACTGATTTTTATTACATTTTATGTCTTGGGGTAATTAAATGGGAATATGGTATTAAAAAGGGTTTAGAGATGGAGGTGTGAGGATATCAATTGAATTCATTAGACTTAGTATAGGGCCCAGTGGCGAGCTGTTGAAACTTAGGGTTCCATAAAAGACGGGTAATTTCTTAACTTGGTAAGTGAGTGACTTGGAAGACTTAAGCATAGATACGTGGGTAGTATTAAAACACATTGAGAAGTTGGGTACGGTGATATAGACTAGATTCAGCTAAACAAACATAGGATGCAAGGGAGATTTTAAAGGAATAAATCTCAGACTCTCTAAAAAGGTAATTTTTGTTCGGTTAAAGAACTGTGAACTTTCCAGGGAAGACGCTGTACCATACGAATTTAATAAATATTCTTATCGTACAAAAAAATATATATGACATAAAACATAAACCTGATAAAAATAATGATTCCTATTTTCAAATCCCATATCCTTTTCCTCTTCTTGAGCCGTGCCAAAGAACTTATCCAATTGCGGGGGCCTATCTAACGATTCGTTACATGGTAGCTCTTCTGTTTTGATTGCATAGTAAGGGATCATCATTATGACTGTTTCATAATATGGAGGAGCATTTTTAGCTGCTATTCACGACTTTTATTCAACATGTTTATATTAGAAGGCTGTTTCAACCTTCCTCAAAGTGAGGGCGCGTCATGCTCTGGTGACAAAGTACTCGCCAAACGCAGAATGATTGTTTACACTTAGTGAAATTTTAAATATGAGAACCTGAATTATAAGCTTCTTCATACGTGACATGTTGGTATGAACGTCAGCAGTAGAATTTACAATTACTATGAGTTGCGTGTTCTGAACTCCATATGTGTTGTTAACCTGTACACGCTAGATTTATTATTTAAATAAAAAGCAAAGTACCATCTTAATGATGCTCGCTAAATGCAATCCTTCAGTCGCTTTCATGCTTCATAATTATTTCAGCAGATCTATCGCTGCTTGTAAACTTCGTAAGGATCCTGATTTCAGTCACTCCTTCTTCGCCCTATGCAATTTGCGTGCATATTTATTTTATTACTCTGCCTTTGTTACTATGATTGATGTGTTCTGTAGCCAGGAGGGGACACAGAACTACCATCTTTACTACATGTCGTGTTCTTAGAACGTTATTTGAAATTATGCTCACATTTAAATTGAAGCTTTGAGGTTTCAAATCCTCCGCCTCCCCAACAAAAATATTTTTGTGACAACATGAAAATAGTGCTTTTCCCGAACATAAATTAGTCTATAAAATAAATAGTTTGTTATGAAGCGATTGATGTTCACGGTAGTAGGAAAGTTATTTTTGTGTAATAACGTATGATTAGACTGCTAGGGAACGATATTAGGGAATGAACTTGCACTTTAAAACATTTTAAAGTACATTTAAAAACATTTAAAATATATTTTACAAAATATCTTGTATTTTCACCATATGACGATGCTGTTTGTACATAAGTATGTTTGTAGTTTGACGTTGTTGGTTGTGAAGGCTGGAGGTGGATGGCGCTGGTACTGGTTTAGAGGATCATGTCCAGTGGCGTGCTTGATATTATTTGTGTTAAACCTTCTGGTAGTGGTAGTTCCGCTCTTCACATCTTACGCTAAGATAATCGGTTAAAATCATTAAATTAAAACGAACATAAATGGCAAGACGTCCTAACACAATGAACAGAAGACTGTTATGCAGGCCGCGTTTCAAACAGTTCTAAAGTTCTTTTAATATTTTTTTAACATATTAGAGGGACTAATATTTTGCAGCTGGAAACAGCTGGTGAAACACCCGTTCTGTGCAAGGTCTACGCTTGATCCTGCGAATGAACTTTATTCGGGCGACAAGCAGTTGTCGAATTTGGTCACTTGGTTCCAACGTGGTGCTAGTTCGTGAACAAGTACAACCAGCTTTATCATGACCATAAAGGTCGTTGCCCTGGGTCCTGTAGAAGGGTTTATGTTGCTCCATGTGGTTGGTAGTGCTGCCAGCTTGCTTGCTTGTAAGTCGGGTAATTTACACTAAATGAGGAAACGTGGTCTTCATATTGTAAACGCCGAGGGGTGAAATGAGATGAACCAAAACTTTTGCTCCTGCAACACTTTTCTAACCCTTTTTTTATCTTCAAAGAACTGAGAGAGGATGTATGTCTATGGAAGAATTCTACAGGGATGCCCAGTGTAAGTTTAAAATTTTAACTTTTTATGTTTTATTTACACAGAGTTAATGAAATGGGTGCATAATGTGAAAGGAATACATATCTGCATTTTTTACGTCCAAAGCTACTCGACGGATTTCGATGAAACTTGATGAAGGGGTGTTTATGTTAATATGAGACGAATTTAATTTTGGTCCTTACAGGTCGAATAAACCCCTGCTTTGCATGAAACTGGGATCTAGCTTAACTTAATTTCTTAAGAACTGTTCACTGTACGAAAAAAGATATGACACACGACAATGAAATGTAAATATTAATGGTCTAAATTTTGTTTGAAATATTGCTCAATTGATTTTATATTTAAGAAAATACGAGAGAAATTCTTATGCCTCTAAACAATATCTGCACTGTTGATTAGCATTGTCAGCGATGTATTTTCTCTGCAGTTAAGAAAAATAAAGACCAGTGACTGAGTAAAAGTTGCTAGAAAGCATCTGGTATACTGGAATAAACCCTAAAATCCATTTATTTAAATTCTACTGACGTTGACTTTTAGAAAACCTTTGAATACGTCTTGTCTAAGTTTCGTTTGCTAAATAAGCCGTGAATGGACTTTTTAAGCTATTGATGGTAAAAGACTTATTCAGAGCAATTGAATATGAAAGTTGTTTTAAGGCCTTCTATCCTCAGTTTGTGTCACTAAACAGGGACTCCACATCCTTTAGTTCGTGTGTTTCAGCTAGACAGACATAGTCGTGCAAAGCAGTTTCGTGGATATGGATGTGTATAATAATTCAGTACACTATATCATTAAATTTGTGAAAAAAAGTTGTTCGGGTTTAAACTGATACACTATGGCATGATTCTCGTTAAATAAACAGAAGATATATTAAAATGTTTCAAATAAAATATAGATAATAATGAGATACGTACTTTATATTATATACTAATTTTTTCCGAGCCCTTTGCGTTAAGGAGCTGACAAAATTCTGCACTTTAGTGCTGAGAACTTTTACAGATGCGCTTAGCATACATATATCTTTTCACTCTTGTCATGTCCAATGATTTCTAGTATTTTACTTTTAGGTTACATTAGTGTATTTAAATAAATATTGCTCCTCGACAAGTAGACCTATTTGTATGCAGTGTTTTCTCAGGAGGAGTTTATGCCACACAGATTCTGTGTAATGGTACCTAAAGAATATCAACGATGAAATATGGCAGTATCTAAATGTGGAGTATAGACGAATACATAATTTTCGAATTCCCCTTAGGTTAGAACGACATTTTAGAGCCTTACAATCAACCTAAATAGAGCTGGTAACATTTTGCAGAGACCAAGCATTATAAAATATTCCGGTTAGTCTGAGTCTGCATTGATACAACATCCGTCCTAATGAGGCAAGTAACGTTTTTTTATGAAACATGTCATGATTCTTAGGCATTTTGGTTTCTAAAATGCGTAATAACAGCGTAAAGATAATGCGTTGGAAGGCATTTATTTTTTTCGTGGAATTCGCACAATTTCTTCTTTATTCATTCCTTTCTTTCATATATACATATGCATTACCTTCCATTGTCCATAAGTTAGTCAGACAACAATAGGTTATGGAATAAGTCTTAATAATACAAAATATATTACACACATTACAAAGTGTTAACAAAATTAGTGATACTTTACAAATACATCCACCCATTACATACAATAGATAAATTATACTACCCATTTATATTATATCAAGACCAGAAAACCTTAATGTTCATTATAACTTATTTGTGAACATTAGACATTCATCAACATATTTTATTTCTGTATCCTCCTATATTTCTTTCTAAATATGTGTTTATGTCTGTCTGTCTGTCTCTCTTTCATTCTTTCCCAAATACTGTTTTGCAAAAATAAATAAATAATGAGAGAAAGAAATATTGTCCTGTTATGTTCTCTTGCAAACGTTCTTTCCTTGCATATTTTGAAAATAAATAACTAATAAATAAAACGTTCCTCTAAACGTTGAAATACGCTGGGGATCATCTTGAAATTAAGTTTTGCTTTGTTTTACCTTGAGTGGAACATGCAGCTCATTTATCTCCCTTTTTATGTCTGCAACCTTTGGTCACGGCTTGAGGTTCTGTCTATATTTTTCAGGCCGAAATCTTTTCACAAAACGTTTGGAAAAAAAACTTTTATTTCATACGCGAAAAACGTAATTCCTCTAATTTTCTTTCAATTTAATTCCATTCAGTTTTGTGTGTTCTGTGTTCGCTTTTAATTCTTACTGCAAATTAAGTGTTCCGAATCAAAAAGAATGAGTGTGCGTAGTTCCATATCAACCACACTTTTCGATACAAACGTCGTTATGAATGGTATTGGTCAATGCCTTAAGGAAGAGTAACGGTAAAGAGAAACTTTGGTCGGGTACAGCTCTTGCAAAAGTATAATAAGTGATTTATTTTTAGTAGTGATAGTAGGAGTTCTTCTTTTTTGTTATGATAATAAAGATTGTCGGACAACAAACAATAAAACGGTCTCGAAATTGTTTCTGTGCCTGAGCTCCGCGTCATGAAGGCTGGCAGAAGGCACGGAGGTAAATACTGACACATTCTAAACCTCAGCACTTATTGGAGGTTACGGGTTCGAATTTCGCTATCGTCCCATTATGATCGAAACCTTGCGATTGTGTTATGTCCAGTCTAAGGAATCTTTTCTGAGAAAATTGTCTTTGTCAGTGCTTCCCAAACTGTGATCCGTGAGAGCTGGAGGTCGCGAGAGGGTGCTATAGAAATACTGCATCGGCGCTGCATTCCTCTCCTAGTCTTGACGTTTCCTAGAGAACTTTTCTATCAACTTCTAAAACGTTGTTCAACATTTGGAAGGTTTACTTGGGCGGATTATTTGGCGGCTCAAGGCTTGTGTCAGGATAACACAACACAGAAAAAGGATGGATTCGAACCCACGATCCCGGTTTTCGAGCGGCCAAGACCTGCGCCGTATAGCCACTGAGCCTAATCTATATACAGTAAAACCCCTCAAGTTGGACACCCCTTTATATTGGACACTTTTAATTGGAACCGGCGAATATCCTGTAATGTTACATGTCCACAATACCCTATATCTTGGACACCTCTTTATCCTGGAACTTGAACACCCCTTTTGTTGTAAGTTGGACAGGTTCACGCACTTAGCTTCAATACTTTTCAGGGAAACTTTTTCAGTTAAATATTTTGTTATTTTGAATTTCTGACTGACGAATGCCTCCTCATGAACCCATCATTGGAATGCATTGCAAGCGTTTAAATATTCTTTTGCTGCACCATTAACCGGACTACAGTATTGCAGAAGACACAGTTTTAATTCCATCAGTACTGTGCTTGCATTTGAGTTCAGACTGTGTTAACAGAAATGGAATTTTTCTTTTTGCGATGGGGAAGCGAAAATTGGTGGAATTAACTTTATAAAATGTTACTGAGGCTGGGGTGTAATGTGTAATGCATGGGAGTGGGCTTAAAAAGATTATTATCAGTACTATTTTCATTACTTCCTAATTCAAGTAAGCCTACAGTACTAAGTGTATGTAAATAAATAGATTATATTTTCATTAGACCACAATCTGATTTTTCCCTCTATCTTGGACACCTCTGTAGGTTGGACACATTTTCGTGGAACCCTTAAGTGTCCAACTTAGAGAGGTTTTACTGTACTTAAAAAGTACAAATTTTTAAGTCCCTTCACGAAACCTTATACCAAGTAACACTTCTCTAGTCAAATGCGTCGCTTGCTGAGCGGTTTGGACATCACTGGCGAGAGGGATGTTTAACACAGCATAACTTAGCGGTGGTAGGAGAAGCAGGATCACAGACTTGATGTGAACAAGACATCGACTTCAGCAGTTATTTCTTTAGTCAAACAAACGGAGTTGTAACTTTGGTGGTAGGAGACTATCTGTGCTAACGGCTGGGGATGAGGTCGGCGAAGAAATTCTTACTGCTCACGTAAACACGCACTCACGCAAAGTAATGTACTGAGTTATGTTTCTCATCTTATTTTTTCATAATTCTATACATTACTTCTCTGTTATCTAGGAAGATAAACTTAAAGTTTATGCGAACATTTGTGCTTAATGAAAACTTAAACAGGATGGAATGTCGGTACCTTGTTTGAATCCTGATTCAGTTTCATTAATTCCTCCACAGTCGGGTGTTCTTATAAGCGAAATAAATTGTACCGGTGCCAATGATCATTATTTCTTTCTTTCATTCCATCCTTCTGGCTTTCTTGTCTATTATTGTTATGATGATAGAGATGAGATAGTCGTGGCACGTAGCATGCCATTCATTACAGAAGCCGATGTATAATGCTGAATTCTGAGTTTTGAGAACATGTTAGAGGCTCCCGATTCTGCAGAACCCTAGTACAGAGGAAACAGTAATCATTTCTCAGAATGTTCAAAGCCATAAGTGTGAGAAGGAAATTTAAATAGGGAACTGTCGTTGCAAAATGCATGGTTCGAATACCTCGACAGCTGGCATCCTTTCTCATCACATGGGACAAAAAGTAGCTTCACCACAAAATACGTTTCGGCGAGATTAAGAACAGGTTTCCTTAAAGAGGGTAGGGTTTCGACGTGCTGGGATTGATCTCGCTAATATTTTTACAGTAGAGGAAGGTCAGTTTTGTTAATGTAATGCAAAACACGGTTGACTGGTTTAGCAAGTATCTATTGCACGGCTTGCAAAAGCTCTTCTGCAAATGCGTGAGCACCTATGCCTGTGAATGCATGCATTTGAATGAAACAAGGTTTGTTCTTGAAATGAAATGACGCTTCATTTGCATACAGGCTGCAAAACACGAAAGGGAAAATCTGAAGGTCGCTCTGTTGTTCACAGATCCACGTGCTCTTCGTAGTTGTCTAGACAAACGTCCCGCTGCCTATTCGGAATGTCCTGGCTTTGATCTCGGTTCACAGACAGGCCGTTCTAACTTAGGTTCGTGATTTTTGTCAGCATTTCTAAGAACGTACTGGGTTGACCACTTTCTTTTACATTCTTCTTAGTTATTCACTCATGATTACTGGTACATATGAATTTATACAGCATGTATATTTGTTAAAACGTAGTTCAAATGCACAAATAAAACAAATGGTATTAAAAATCAGTTTTCTATTGTCATCGTTTCAGTTCTCGAGGCTTTCGATGATGCTAAGAATCTAAGTTGGTAGTATTAATAATCAATAAATGTGAACCTCAATATAATTATTTTTATTAAATTCTTAACTATGAATTTGATTTTGGAAACGATCTCTTTAAGACATGTTTTGTTATAATCATCGTCTTCGATGAACTGTTCATTTCAAGCCATATGAAATTATTTCCAAGACTGAACTTCGAGTTAGACTACGTTGCATCTGAGTTATACCCTACGTGGTAGAAACTCCAAAACGGGGGATCCATGTAAATATATAATTACAAATGCGTACTAAAGTTCTTTCATACACACACTATTTTTGTTGCTGTCACTAAGTCCGTGTAATGTCTCCACGCTCCGCGTTGGAATCATATGGAGACAAATGTCAGCTTCACGCTGTCGCTGCTTTTCTCCTCCCGACCGACGGTGTATAACTCATCCATAAAAAACAAAGTGTTTAAATAAATCGAAATGCATACCTGTGTATACAGTACAGGCAGTATAGTAAACATACACACATTGTGTATGCATACGTATACCAAATATAGCGAGATAAATGGTAACAGTTCTCCGGGAAAACCTGGGAGAACAAAGGAACACGAAAATTGTTAACATCAATGTATAGGCAATATAAGGATAGATGGGTAAACGGGGAAGGGAACGGAAGCAAGGACGAAAGAGTAGTTTAGATTATTCACTTTCACATAGCGTGCTTCTCCTTATTTCTGAATTTACATTTTGTCAGTCATTTTATTGAATCATGATTCTTGAAATATTAATGTTATAAAAGTAGGAGTGTCTGGAAATGGCGTCCACTCGGAGATGAGTGCCTGGAGCTTTCCCCAAATAAAAAAAATAATTAAAAAGCATAGCGTACGTGCCATATAATTATTCCGCTTGAATATTCTCTTCTGCAGATTGTCTGTAATAGGACGAGAAATCGGCCCATCTGATTCGTCCCCGTTACTGCCCTTGTATATTAAGTTATTTATAACTTGAATACTGTATATCGCTCATAATATGAATTTTTAAACCACGCAATGCACGAACAGGCAATAATTAATCAAAAGAATTGTACAATGCAAGGAATATGCCATCTATGTATGTTTTAAACCGTTATGATGTAATATAACTTTTAATGTGAAAAGCTTCGACTTTTTATTTCATCTGCAGCTGTAAAGTTATATTACTAAGAGTTTTTAGTTTACTACAATTAGATAACATTACAGATACGCGTAAATAGATACCCAACAAATAATTTGGCTTATTTCGATTTACGCTGCGAATGGTCCATTTCCTGATCTCAGCAGAAGTTCTGGACACGATTTGACAGGAATTGTTTGTTCTCTTCATCACCACGACGAGACTGGCTTAGGTGCTCACCCAACGTCCAACAAAAAGGACCCGGGGCTCTTTCCCGGTGATAAAATGGTCGGAGTGTGAAACTGACTAATCAGTTCCATCTAGTGCCGCTAGGATATGTAATTCCACTCTGCTATACGTCTTCATGAAGTGTTGTTTAACCACAAGCACAACTTTCCTTCCTGAAGATGGCTGTTTTCCAGGTTGTTGCACCTTGTAGTCTGGTAGAAGTTTATCGACGTTTCAGAGGTCCTTGTCGCCTCCATCATCAGGGCGATTGTAATATACAGAACACGTGTGAAATTTCAGTTTGCCCTATAAATTTTACACCAGGCTTCCTGACAGACCATTTTATTGTCATATTCATAGTTTAGTAGTTATCAGAGAAGCACGGGTCGAATCCAACTGCTTTAACTATAATCGAAAACCATTTAAGAATCCGTCAGTATAATGGCATGTTTGCCATTCGCCCGAAGGTAGTGCGTGTATGTTTTATATAATTTCGTAACGACGATGCTTTAGATAGTAAACAGTACGCTTACTAATCTTTCATAATTCGTTATTTTGTTTCGTTTTACGTATTGCCTGACACTGAGATAGCAGATTGTAGGAAGCGGTCGTTGACTCGGTCAAGGGTACTCGAGGGAGACGGTTTACAATTGCATTAGTTCCTTCTGAAGAATCGTATGACGTCAATGGAGAATGGCGTGCTATTAACAGTTGCTGATGGCGATGATAATATCTGAATTGTAGGACGAAGAGCTTACAAACGCTAACAGAGTCCCACGTACGGTATTCCTAACATGCGCCGAGCCTCAGTATCACGTACGTAGTTTTCAATAAGTAGTCTGGAATCAAGACCTGGCTTGTCCACGTGTCTTTGATATGTCAGCGATTTATCCTGCAGATCTCACACTTATTACGCGTTACGTCCAATGCCACGTGGGATAAAGAAGGACTTTTTTTACATCCTGTTAAAATCAAATAACTGAAGTTTCACAAAGAGTGTATGGCTTGTAATCCGTAGTTTGAGCGTCAAAATTGACCGTCTAGGAACATTTACATTAATTTAAATATTGTATTTCACAAAAAAGGAGTGAAAATAGTTGCTGGTGATTTAATTGGTCAGCAAATTTTCTGCTTAGAAAATAGTTTAACTCCATGGTCTTTCTTGAGCAGTTGCTGGTAATTTAATTGGTCAGCAAATTTTCTGCTTTTATTGAAACATAAGGTTCGCCACCTTGTTCGCAAGAGTTCTGTCATTGGACTTTGTCGTAAGCCAGTTGTTGTCCCCACGTACTGTTTCGAAAAAAGAATCATACGGAGCTGGGCGGCGTAGAAGTAACTTCTAGACTTGTATTTGAGTGTTACCCGCTTCGAAACTCTAACGCATTGCTGGCTAGCCTGATTGAAGTCTTTGGTTTTTGTCCTGTCTCTCCAGTCGGATTCTTGGATAGTGTCCTGAAATTTGACAGTCTCCTCCTTCTAATTAATTATGTTCTTACAGTTTATGTTTATATTTACATTTTATTTGAAGTTATATAAATCCTTTGGTCGGTTGCTAAGAACCTGACGCTCAACGTAACCACAATCATTATGAAGAATGTATAGTTACTTGAACGTTTCGACGTCTTAATTCAGTGGCAGTTTATATTGTTTCTGTTTTATCTCGCTGTATAAGAAAACTTCATTAATCCTAAAGCGCAAAACACGAAATAGTTTTGATACGGTGCCTGCATTATACGAGGTGCGATCGGAAAGTTTCCAGACTACGCGTATAAAAAAACCCGTACACTTATCACAGGTATTAAATTCATCCATCACCCTCGAAGTAGTTCCCCTGGGAGTGAACACAACGATCCCAGCGCCGCTGCCAAGCCTGGAAGCATCCCTGGAAATCTTTCTTTGTCAGCCTGTCAAGCACCATCTGCGATTCTGCCTGAATCTCTTCTATCGTCTCAAATCTTCTTCCCTTTAGCTGAATTTTCATCTTTGGGAAGAGGAAGAAGTCACACGGCGAATAAGGAGGGTGCGGGATGACGGCCATGGTGTTTGAGGCCAAAAACTGCCGAACTTTGAGGGCAGTGTGCGCTGGCGCGTTGTCATGATGCAGCAGCCAGTTGTGTGCTGTAACATTTAGAATTCTTTCTCCTTTTTTCTGCATTTAAAATTGGAGTGAAATTTGGTATAAAAATAATAATAAGAATATATGTAAGCCTGTATTTCGAGTAGAGTCGATTAAAACAGGCTGTCCCCAAAAGATGTATACACATTATAATACGATGACCGCTTTTCAGTCACTTGATCACCGCTGTCAGCTGTGCCACGAATCTAACAGAGATCATTTTATACATCTTTTGTGGACACTCTGTATCAGTAAGTGTGTTGCGAATGTGTGAAACTTTTAAGCTCTTTCTTAAAATTGTCAGGTAGTTTTAATTATACCAGCGGACGCTGCGCAAGAAATGGACCTTTTATTTGTGATAATTATTAACTGTTATTTATATTAGACTCTGTAAGTAGATAATACATTTAAAGGCGAGATGGTGCCGCAAATTATCTTAGAACATCCTGATTTATTTGGCTCCCTCAGTGAACTTTCGATACTGATAGCCTATGTTTGCAGAACGCCGTGACTGTTCGTGTATATTCCACATAAACACTAAGAATATTACAAATTATTGACATTGGCCTTTCCTGTATGTAATATCTTGATGTCATGAAATATGACAAGAATATTCGGAATAAACACTGAAAGAGGAGAATGTTTGTAACTCTAGGGCAAGCTAAAGAGGAGTCTCAGTGTTACGGGTCGGGATAGGAAGGCCTCGGGTCCCAGTCAAGACGAGGCGTGTTGCGTGAACACAAGGAGAGGTCAGTGACCCGCCACGGCAAACCCTATCTTTCTCACTCTTCTTCATTACACCGTGAATGTAGGGGGATACATTTATGTATATGAAGAGATGTCAGTGGCGGGAACAGGCGGATTTGGACCCTGGGTCACTGTGCGTTCTTTGGACGAAGTGAACGCATTAAGGGTAGAAAATATCCATCGATGTTGGTTTTACACTTTCATTACCGAAGCTGCGTAACTGAATTCAATGGAATTTGATATCGGAAATCTACGCTAAAAAAAAAACCTTGAGAGAATTTAAATGTGCTATGTATCGATCTATAGTGTAACCCCTACATTATATAAAGCTCAAATTTAATTTAATTTCTTTCTAAAACGTTTTCGTAGCACACAAATTGGTACATTGAATTGAGAAGATTTTTCAGGAACAAGAATATAATTTCAGTTCAAAAGATCAAAATGTTTTTTGTGGGTTGTCGAATACTGCCGCGTTTGTTATAGCTAGCATTAAATTATTTAGGATTGTTTAAATCTTAAAGCTTATAAATCGCTGAATAGGAGCCGATGTAACTAGTCTAAGGGCTGAAATACGTGGTTCCGATTACCGACAGGGACATATGCCCTTCTTCGCCACCGCGTCTAGATCAACTGTGGGGCCCAGCCATCCTCCTGCTCAACGATTACTGGTGGATTTTTTCCAGGAGGTAAATTTGCCGGAGCGCGAAGCTGATCACTCACATTCAAGTAGTGCTGAGTTTAAGAATGTGTGGTGCTATAACTCCATTCCCCGTGCATCTTCAAGGCAAATTCGCCTATTATACATTTAGGCCAGTGTCTGAATAATTATATCGATTAAATGTAGTCTTTTAGAAGGCAGGGAATGACTAGCATTAGCGTTATTCTTAAAACTTTAGCCGTGTAATGAGACATGCAAATTTTTGATAGGAGTTGCTGAAGGACTCTCGCGGCTGCAATCGTTGAAGATAAAATAGGCCTACTCAGGGCAAGATCTTTATTACTTAAATAAATTCACAGAAGTTTACTTAAAACTGTTTTGTTTTCAAAATTTTCCTCATTAAGCAATATTCGTTAGTAACGTGATAACGGTATTTCTAGGGAAACGCAGTATGGTCACTATTTTGTGCACACGTTTTACAGAGTGCATTAATTAATGCATAATTTGCAGGTCGTTTTCATCCATGTATTTGTCTGTCTCTTGTTTTTCCTTTTTAATCTAAGAATCTACTTTAAGACGTAGCATATAAGATTTAAGGTAGACAGACACATGGAGTTAAAGCTCGACCTCGACACTAGGTGGAGCTTTCGGCTTTCCACACGACCACTGAAACCCGGGAGAAGAGGCCACTAGTATCCGTCTTACAGGATGCTGGACGGGATCCAGAACTTTCTGATCTGGATGTGATAGTGAAGAAAATGAGTCCCTGCGTCTGCCGGGAATCAGACGTCACCCAGTTCGTAGCCAGCCGGTAAATCTGTCAGGAATGTTTTGATGTGACTCTAACCTTGCAGTCCTTATAACGAGTCTTAAATAACATACGATCACTCAACGGTGAGCCAGGATAGCTAAGTCAATGAAGTGGTTGCCTACGCAAATTGGACATCGAATTGGGCGTGGGGGCAGAGTTTTTCTTTTTCCCACCATGTCCTAACGGTATCTAGGGGTCATGCAGTGTCAGATCCAATAGGAACTAGGGTTTTTATAAGGGTAAAGTTGCCGGAGCGGGATGCGTTCAGTTAAACGGTTAAAATACGCTGATCTTCACGTCCAGTGCCCTTTTCCCCACAACGCAGCTGTGCTTAGACACAGGAACACTTCTGTCAACCAGTGAATTGCTTCTTCTCACTCGAGGGCACCTTGTCCGTTTGTCCGTGCAGGGTCAGTCTGTGTGGGTGCAGAGTAAGGACAATTGGAGGTCCGCCACTGGAATTACAAGGCGAGAACAGGATCCACGGATGATTCTTGCTCTCTCTCCTTTCCCATACGCACAACAGCGTAGCTGCTACACGCACAAAAACAGACAAAAACATATTTACAGTACTGAATTCCTCAAGTCACTCCCAAGAGACAGCCATTTGGCTCAAGCCTCTTGGTTCTGTGGCGGAAGAGCTGACTTCATCTTACTCGTAGTTTCGATTTTGAACCACAAAATTAACGTTTCTGACATGCCATTACATTTCGCTGTAGGATTCAACAGACTGTTGCCATCATCGATCAACGTATCAAACAAACGGGCTATATAATTAAGCCCAAACGTAACAATTTATGTTAAACAGCGCGAGTTTATATGTTTCTGATCTGTGATGCTAAATTTTCCAAACATATGCATAAATTATTCAGTATTTCCTTGTTTCGTACTAACTTATGAAAAGGAACTGCATCATTTTTGCAGCAGGAAAGACATTCAGAACTATTCCTAGAAAAAGGTACATGTGTGGTCTTCATTGCTTTACTCTGGATGCAATTGATGGTATCAGTAAATAATATAATTCAAGAGGAACCTGTCTTCGTGCGAAGGACGGTCGTGACCCACGGTTTGAGTTTCTGGGGTCAGCTTCACGGTGAGTGGACACGGCTTCTGTTCTTGACGGTAATCATGGCACTGAACCTGAAACTACCCACAACTCTGTCCCCTTTCCTACATACAGCAACCACTGTTCACCCCCACCTCAGTCTTTTCCACTGAACGAAATTTCATCCTTAATTAACACAGAAAATGGGAGGTGAGTACAATTAGTGTGACAGGAAGACTGGAAATAGCACGTTTTTCGTCTTACAGTGTTCCATAATATTTTTCAATTAGCGGCACACTAGAATTTACAGTAAAACCTGACTGAAACGGAAAGCGAGAATATCCAGCAACACCGCCCGGTACACTTGCAATAGCAAGATAGAATATACGACACCTGTGTAATGCGGAACCTTTATAAGCAGTACGCTGGAAGAGACCTACTTAGCACAACATGCGTTTCATACGAATGTGAGACAAGTGGAAAACTTAAATGTGGTTTTATATATGTCTTCATCTTTTTCTTAGATCGAATTACACAATACAATTTGTACACTTCAGCTAATGTTATTAGAATTAATGGGAGGAATGAGAAATTCAAATAGAAATTTGATCGGAAAACCGTTTGGGAGAATTAGGCGTACGCGAAAATACAACATTAAACGAATCTTAGACAAATATGGTGATGTGAAGGGGTGGATTGGATTCAACAATCTCAGGATAGGGTCCAATGGTAGGGTCTTATTGGCACGCTAAAGAAAGTTTTGGTTTTATAAAATAAGGGAATTTGTTGATCAGCTGAGTAAGTATAAACTTTTCAAGGAAGGCGCTGCACGTTGGAGTTAGGGATAAAACAGGAGTAATTAGTGTTCCGAAACAAATTATAATTTTTATTGTCACTGTCGCTCTCGAGGACTTGAAAAGAGTATGGCTTGTTCATGACAGGCTGACCTTGTCCGGTGCTGTGTCATTATTGAACCTCTGATTACCGGCATAAATCTCTCGAGTGGACATCGTAGTGTGACTGACTACCTCACGTGTCATATATAATAAGATGTAGCCAATTAACTGCCGAAGCACAACTTACGATTCTGGGCCAGAGACAAGGCCCCTTCTGGTGACACTTCAGTGAAACTATCTTGATATATACATTAAAGGTAGTGTAGTTTCATTATGCTTATAAATAAGCGTCAATTGTCTCTAAATAGGGATGGTATAGACGCAGACTTTTAAAATACTTATTGTTTCATGCAAATAAGTATTGTTTAACATGCTTGCAATGCAGATTTTGCCGTTGGCTTTTGCTTACACCATTGCTGCGTTCTGTATTAAGTACATTGTCAGCTCGTGATACATCCAAACGTCTCGAAAAACAGGTTAGTTTCGTGCCGTAAGTAATCTGTGAGATTTCAGATTCTCGTTGCGACGAGTGTAAAATGGTTGTATTCTGGAATGTTTCACCGGGCATTCTGGCAGATCCTAACCGACGTAAAATTCAGCGAGCAGTGCCATTAATGTTTGTGATTCTACTAATAGTATTAAAATCTTTATATAAATTACTTGGCTTTTATGGTGTGGTGTATTTGATCCCAATAGACCTGAAGTATATGAAAATGGAAAAAACTGCATGGTGAGGAGCTTTATATTTTAGCAACTTAAATAGGCAAAAGACCGATGTATTGCGCTTCTGGACGTGGTAGCTGAGGAACACTGGCATCCGTGTCATAAACCGAATTGACGTCGTCCAGTCCGTGTGTAGGCATAGATGTAGCTGTTTTTAAATTCAACTCAATTTAAGTGGAAAGCGGAAATGAGATCAAGATTCACATATTACAGACGCCGGCACGGAAGTGATGATCATCAAGATCCAACCGATTTTACCAGAGTGGGTAGAACTGTCGATGGGCTATACACATCGAGAAAGAGGCACTTTGTACTCCAGAACGGATCTGGACGTGGTAGCTAAGTGAAACGTGAGATCTGGAGTTCTCACAGCGGTGTGAAGATGTTGATGTCTCCTGGGTTAAAATGCCTTGTGGTCTCGTAAGGAGATACCAGCGTTCTGGAGAAATATACTGCCTCCATCTTCAGAACTGAATATTTCAGGATCGCTGTCAAGAACCGAATTCAGGTCGTTCATCCCGAAGAAGATATTTTCACCAGCTAAGCTAATGCTCCCATCGATGGTAAAAAGAAAATCCTCGAAAGGGGTTGGAACAGGATGTCCGAATATCGTCTGGTGGGGACTTCCCTACAGGAAAAAACAACCCGGAGAGATGATGCAGTAAAAAGCAATTGGCAGTGGGTGGATGATGAAGGTTAAAAAGTAAAATAAGAATGGGGTAGGTGGGGTGAGGGGTAGGCGGGTGGCAGAATAGCGCTTGGTGCTGCACTGAAGAACATTGTGATGCAGCCTCTCGACTTCACATTTACTCATACCGTTATCGCAAACTGGAGACTGAATTTGGCTGTTTAGCGATTACGTCTGTATGTGGGAAATGTTACCTTTCCATAGCGGTATAACCATTAACTTACACCTGGTGTGGAAGAAATGCCACTACCTAATTTACTTGCATGCTTCCATTCAGTACAAACACTTCTGTCTTCTTGTCTCCTATTTAAAAGTGTAAATACTTGAATATAAGCCTATTCAAAACTATGAATTTACGTAGTATATTCTATGCGTGTGAAACATGGTCTCTCATGTTAAGGAAATAATATGAATTGAGGATGTCTGAGCTCCTGAGAAGAATGTTTGGACACAAGTGTGTCAATGCAGCAGTTTAGGAGCCTGATAATTGTTGTTTTGTGACTGTGCTGTGTTAACAACATGCCACCTGTTCGTTGCAATCTCCTTTCTGGTCATTGATAACGCCTCGTATCATAACACTCAGACAGACAAACCACCGACGTCTTAATCAAAGTAGGACGAAATTAAAGCCTGGCTATTGGAAATAAACATCCCATTTTGTGACAACGTGTTGAAAGCTCGACTGTACGATTTAATCAAATTAAATAAGTCAAAGAACAAATAACATGTGATTAATCAGATTTTAGCAGACAAAGAACGTACTGTGACGAGACAATGGGTTGTAAGCAAGAACACAACATCTAAAAGTAAGGACGTCGAACACCTACGTAGCGAGAGATTCGAAGAAATTGGGCAAGAGGAATGGGATAATGTATGTCAGCATGTGGAAAAACTAGAATAAATTTATTGTGAGCAAGAAGGCATAATCGAAGACGTTATTGAACGTATTATACTTGAAGATAATGGATTGACTACTATCCTGTATTACATAACGTGGTGATATTTTATTTGGAGTGTACTGTAAGCGACCTGCTGAAATCCCTCCCAGGAAACTTCTGGTAAGTGACTCGCTTCGAGGTTCCAATTCACAAAGTTCAGCGGCCAAAAACGCTGGAACGCAGTATAATACAGAAATTGCCGCTGCACCCCACTGAAGGACCCCCCCTCTTTCGATACTTACTGGACTGTGTAAACCACCACTCCTAATATCGTGTATATGGTGATAACTTAATATGCGGACATTATGTGATTTTACGGGGTTTCGTAGAAGCCGTGGTTTTAACTGAGGTGAGTTGAGGAGGATAGGGCTGGGAGGCTGAGAGAACTTTTATCTAAGAGACAGAGTTTTGAGGAAAGCAAACCTACACACCTCTTACTGCTGCGTGAGTAGGTAAAACAGAGAGAAGCATGTCCTGAGCTAGACATTTATCACGGATGAGAGAAACGCGGTGTATACACAACATTTTGTTTTGAAGCTCTATGACAATTAGGCGTAGATGAGAATATAATATTAGAAATACTCTTAGAGATACCGATTTTGAAGATGGGAACTGGATTGAGCTGTTTCAATTAAAGATTTTGTAAGCAAAGCTGCAGATCTGGAGACTTTCTAAAATCAGGACGTTTCGTGTTCATCTGAATTGCTACAAACTCCTCGACGAGGACCGGGCGTGATAAAGTTTCGCGTTGATCTGCGCTCTTCTGAACGGCTTTACAATTTTGTTTTGTTCTCATGTCAATCAATCAAATGGGAAATCGTACATTCGTCTCGAAAGTCCTGCAAGCTTGAATTCTTCATTGTAAGGCATAGGTCAGTTTTCGAGCATTGTACTCTCAGAGAGACGATGCGAGGGGAAGGGAATACGGCTACTAAAGTGAAAGGGTTGGGAGGTTCAGTCAATTAAAGGAGAAATGCAAGGGCAGGCACCCTTATTGGAACTGCAAGCCAGTGAGATAGTAGGCAGCCAGCCAACTTACTAGCCAACATCGTTTACCTAATCTAACGGGATATTTCCTATACTTGAGACAAGAAAGAGGGAGGGTAATATTAACAGAAAGGGTTTGGGTTAAGAGAAATGGCTATGAAGAGGGTCAGGGTTATACTGAGGCTTCCAAAATGGTTGGATTGAAAGGGGATGAGGATCCGGATAAGTCGTAGACATTAATAAAATAGTTAAGGGTGTGAGGATTTGCTTCTACCAATTCTTTCTCTCTAAATTTTCTTTTTGCTCTAACCCTTTTCATTTTTACAACGGCTGAGGTAATGCTGAAGTTCTTAAACGCAATCTTTTCCACAATGTTTATGGCTTTCTTCAAAATTGTTTTCTTAACCCTTTACGGCTCGTTCCATAAAGCTTTCACATTGCATCGCCTATAATAGCGCCTGTTATAAATTCAAAGACGCAGTTGCGAAACAACCGAAACTATTCCTGCTTTTCGTGAACTCACGTAAGATCGATCTTAGAGTGAAAGCATATACCGTATTCATGAACATCCATGCCTAAGTTTTGCAGAGAAGTGAAATGGGTTTATTGTTTCATGCCATTGATGACCAAAGGTTAACACGAGATATTTTAGAAATATTATACAACCCAGATCATATCAATGAATCAGTGAGTGAATTATAAATGGTCACACAACGATAAAACATCTTTGCATATGAATACATCAATATGAAAGTCTGTACCATAGAACAAAATCCGTATGAAAATGCGTCTAACTAACCAACCAGATGTCTTAGGGAACCCGATGGTTTATCACCGAATTAACCAAAGCCCTTCACCGGTCCCTGTCTTGGGCTATCAAAGTCCAGTCGCCATGAAAATTTGTCTATAAAGTTTGAAGAGAAAGTATTTTGTTAGACAACAGAATTATCAAACAATTAAGTATTTAGGATACCTTTTCTAGAAAGTAGCATGTTATGAAATGCTACACAGGACCTCAAACGTGCACATATTCTTTAGACTGTTGTGAAAACATAAATAAAATTTCAGTTTTTGTAAAGGTGAGTTTCTGTCAGCTTCTGAATAAGGACTTTTTCTCTGTGGAGTTATTAATAGTTCATTATACTGTGTGATATCTTTATGTGATCAGATTTGCTAAGGTACTCATAGTTTTATATCTGTAATAGATGAATATGCAATCCGGGGTACACTGTTTTGCATTCCTGTTGTAGTAGAAATAAACTTTTAGCTTGTGGAGCATTACGAGGATGTGGAGATGCATTCATCTGACTCAAGATAGGGTTCCATAAACGGTGAGTTACCCTAAGAATACCACAGAGCAGAGTGTAGCCGGAACTTGAATTAGACATAACATTCTCATTATTCTACGAGTCACATTTATATGTACAAAAGAGCAAGTCTTAATGGCGAGGAAATAACAGAATAGAATGCGAAGTAGATGCGTGTAAAACCAGTACAATTGTTGTGGGCGGAGGAAGTGGGGAGAGGTCTATGTTTTGTCGGTCGCTATGCAACAAGCGAACACTTTGCGTGAATTGTACGTATCAGGTTGTATGGAGGTAAAGAGACCTTTATCAGAGGGAAAGCTTTTTTTCGAGCTACGTGTTGCAAATCCTGACAATATGTGTACATGAAGACGGAAAGGCACAATAGTAAAAATGACCTACATTAGAATAACTACCACGGTAGTCACTAAAGCGAATAGCTAGGGACTGGTCTACAGGGCTTCTCTTTTCGAAACAGGAGGGATTCTTCTCTTCCCTACCGTCTCCAGACAGCTCTAGGTCACAACCAGCCTCCTATTCAGTGAGTCGAGATTACTGTTACCCGGGTGTAAAGCGGCCGGGCCGTGAGGCTGACCATCTATCTCCATTAATGTGATGGCCCTCTATACAATTTACGGTGAAGTACATAAGCAAAGGAAATTTCTTCCATTTATCATTATAATATGTATGAAGGCATTTCAAAAATCCAAATTTTGAGTTTTAAATGTACCTTTAACTCTGAACAAACTTGTAGCAAAATTACACCACGGTTTCTGTATGTAAACCTAGATGTACATATTGTACCCTTTTATTTAGTTCAAACAGTGTTTTGGCACATGTATAAGTAATTGTGCTTGAAACGTATCGTCTCCCATAAACTCTTATCACGCATAGATACACTCGGATTAATCAAAATCTCGACGCGGAGATCGAAAAAGGACTGTATAATTCTGAACCAGCACCGTTTAATAAGACACACTTACTTAACTTCTTATTATATAATTATTTTTTCACTCAATTCTGTGTAACATGCTTTGCTGAGAAACGAGCCACTTTCATGTCAGAGGTCCCTCTGAGGGACGTGACTCCTATTCTGCATGTTAAGGAAGTATAATAAAAAATTGAGACAGTGGTTCATTCATTATACCAATATTATATTGGGCATTTGCCCTTGTCAGAGGGAATGTGTTTGATATATGCCTTCATGACATTTGAAGAGTTCAATCTGCTGCCTTCTTCAGGTAATCATTTGTTGACATCGTTATTTTATGGTCAGTAGTGGCGGTTGAGATGAAACACGGGCCATTTTGAATAACGGACATGTATTCTAACTATTTATCTTGGTATAATTTTAATGTATTACACATTCTTATCAATGTTAGATGCGATTTGACATTTGCATCAAAGACAAGTAGAATAGGCGGTTTCTGTTTGCGCAGTCATAGCTGAAATATGGTTCTCTTCCTGTAGATGAACGAAACGGGGATGGGAGATGAGGTTCTATTTGCGTGTAATGAAAGCCTTGATTTCTCTTGTTTACGTCTCCGTGTGTCTGAAACATTTGTGTTGCACACATATGGGGTGAAGCGTCCAAAGGGGATGACCAAAATGTAAATGAAGACCAGACTAAACGTTTTCCCTCTGACGAGGGAAGCAGGAAGTAGGCGCTGAAAGGGGTGAACGGGACGCCATCTGACTAATGCCCACAAATATTGTGTAAATACGGGCTGCTCAGTAGAGACCCAGATTCTTTACCAGATCAGGTCGTATTTATTGATTTGTTCAAATGCATATCTTGATCATAAACGAAACAACTGCAACGGAGATCATTAGTGAATGACAGATAAGAAATTTGGAAGTTTATTTCAAGGTATTATCTCGGCATTAGCCCGAAAAGTCCGAAGAAAACTATGAAAAACCCCAGTCACGATAGACAATAATGTAGCCGAAATTCAAACCGAATGCCTTCCGAATACAAAACTGTAGATTTGCCGCTACGCTAGTCCGTTTAGAAACCTTCAATGCCGGTCGATCGGAAGTGGAGATTTCTCGTTGCACCGCGTACAGACTGGCACAGGGGGTCGAACAACTTCCTACTAGATTGGTAGTGTCGCAGTCTTTCTCCAAGACTGTAATGCGGCCTGAGCGTGTAGCTAGCCACTCACCTTAGTCTATTGCCGAGGTTAATAATGTTTGAGGCGCTACATTCGATATCTCTATATGCCGTCGTGTCCTGGTTCCTTGTCAAAGGGATTTCTGTTAACCTTCAGTTCAGTGCTTCTGCCATTGTACAAGCATGTGTAAAACACAATTTATCTAGTTTTCTTTTATTCAGATAATTCTACTTTCTGCAGTTCCGTATTCATATAGAAATTGGGTTATTTAGTGCTGAGTGGTTAGGGAAATGAAAGAGGGTTTATTTTGTGCTGAGTGGTTAGGGAAATGAAAGAGATCGGGACGGGCTGAATGTGTAGCTCGGATAGAGAAAACAAGAAATCGACTCAGAATTTTGGTGGGAGAAAACTGTAAGGAAGCCTACACTAGAATCATGAGAATCCTATTCGAGGGCAATATTAAGATAAATTTTAAAGGAAAAGGTTTATACATGGTGAGAGTTGCTTTGATACCGAGATGAGATGATCATGCTCAGTGGTGAGTGTAGGTGCTGTTAGTGTTGATGAAGACTAGGTCTACACAGCAGGTAATTTTTGTCCTGGGAATTGGCGCCTTTGTGTGGTCAGTTCTGCCTTCTTTCTCCCTGATTCAGTATGCAAGGTATGTTTCATTCCTTGATGTTTGTAAAACAGAATGTGACCATTGTATGGTAACCCCTCCCCCCCAACCATCATCACAACAAATCTTCTTAACATCCACCTTAAAGTTAAGTTTCCAGTGTGCCTAAGAACTGCTGCTTGAAGTTGCATTATATATAGCTTCTTGCGTTAAAGACGTCCAGAATTTTGTACGTCAGCTTAGCGCTTCAGCTAATTTACGTCCTGAGAAAAGGAATCCGGGGGTCTTTGAGTTGCAGACTGGATGGGCTCCAGACTCATTCAGACAGTGCAGTAATAAGAAAGCTGTGTGGCTTTCTGACAAGGTTCATGAAAATGGATCAATTGTTTAAAATAGGGATATAAGATACACAGACGGACGTTGTGGTACCATAAGCCTGTTTTTCTTTTTGAAATGGTGAAAATAGGTAAAAAGGGACACACCCTTCTCATAAAGTGTTCTAATTTTTGTCTTCCACGCCTGATAATTTAACATTATAAGGCTCATAAATCATGCATTGAATTCACAGATATCCTTCTCATAATGGTGTCGTAAGTGTATGTAATTTACTGTGCCACGTTTTGCGTTTATTAAATTAATTAATACCTGTCAGTGGAGCTTGTTAAAGGATCACAGTAAATGCTGGAGATGCTGTCCTTTTAATAGTAACTTATAATTTTTAAGACATATGAAATGCCACGTTAGTCCGACTAATTTATTTAACGACTTTATACCAGCTATTAAGACTGTTCAGCGTCAGTGTTATTGAGTACAAAATACGAAGGTAATTTGGTGCGTCTCACATCTCTCGTGCTATAATGACGGTATCATTTACAAGATGTGAACACTGGTTTTATAATGGAGACAACGAAAAATTTGTTATGGTGGTAAATAAATTAAAACTGGTTTAGAGAAATGGCTTGTTATAATTATGGAAGACCAAGTTATGCTATATGAATAAATGAAATAAATTTAAATGTCTCTAAAAGTAAAATTCATTTTACGGCCTCCTAAGCCATTGGAGACGTGGTGATTAAAAAAGAAACACCACACTGGGAATCAAACCATCGGCTGACACGCCACGAAATGAACTACAGCTTACAGTTTTATGAACTTACAGTGAAAAAAGTGTAAAGTAGTGCACAGAGTTTACATTCGTGCCATCTAATGTCATTCTCATTGAACTTCTTCTTGTGATTGCCACTGCCATTTGGCTTCATGAAGATTCTGGTATGTTTTGGCTTCGCCTGGTCACTTATGATAATTTTTGTTTTGTTAAGATACCAAGGAAACTCTTAGGTTAATTAAGATGTGTGTGGACGGAGTGTCTAGTAGAGTTCGTATAAATAAACTTCTGTCGGATCCCTTCCCAGTGATCAATTACCAAAAACAGGGGGATGCTTTATCCCAAGTGCCTTTTAATTTTGCTCTAGAACATGAACAGGAAGGGCACGAATTGAATGGTCTGCACCACTGCATAAGGAAGAGGTGTGTGAATTATACGTGTCACCTAGCATAGTGAGAATAGTGAAATCTAGGAGACTCCGTTGGGCTGGATATGTAGCACGCATGGGGAGGCAAGGGATGCATACAGAATTATGGGAGGATAACAAATATCAATCAGCCTCTGGGAGATAAAAGGTTTTCACAGCAGCGGGTATGAAGATGGCTGTCGTCTGGAAATGTTGCGCCATGTAGTCTGATAAAAGTTTACCGACGGTCAGAGATACTTGTATTTTATGGAACATGAAGTTTCGTCACATAATTCACGAAAGCTGTACATTGGATTATATTCATAACAACGCGATCTTTTCTTTTGAGGTTTCCCGACACGAAATGCACATGCATGTCGTGTTTCCAGTATTTCATAATTTTTGTTGTTTTGTGACTTAATCAACATGCTTCTTAAAGAGTACAAGTTGTGATGTTAAATTATAAAATTAAATTTGCTCTGTTTTTCTTTCTGAAGTCCAAGTATTTTCCTCGCAACTCTGTTTTCAAGCGCTCTTAGTTTATATGTCATTCCTTCATAGTGAAATTATAAGTTTAAGGCCTATAGTCATACAAGAAACCAGAAGAAATGGGAAATCTCAAGAAGATGAAATCTGATTTTTTTTTTTTTTTTGCTAGCATTAAATCAAATCTTATAAGCCTGTTTATGTAATTCAGGACAGACTGACGGCGGAATGGACCTCTGAGATTGATTCTTGGCAAAGCCAGGTATTTTTGGCTCTCCGCCACAGCTTGTAGACCAGCTGTTTATCCATCCAGCCTCCAGAAATATGTACAGATGGCTGACTCCTCGCCTCAATCTAGAGCAGGGGTTCTCACCCTTTTTCGCTGGCGTACCACTAGACAAATGCGTTCATGGGGAACTTATTTATGTTAATATTATCTTTTGATTTTCTTACTTAGTTCGCGTACCAACAGTGGCACGCGTATTATAGGTTGAGAAACTCTAATCTAGAGATATAGAATACGCAGAATTTGCTGTCACGTCCCTTATATGATTTAAGACGTTGTACTTTGGTACAGGGACAATTTTATCTTTTCTAACTCTAATTCAACATATCCGTAGTGTTTTGAGTAGGGTAGTTATGTGCACCCCTGCATGTTTCTAAGGACACGCACAAGCATAAGGATCTGTGATGGTGCGTTGTTTTGCATGCGTAAGTAAAGCCCCTTTTTTCATGCACGCATGCATCTGTGACGCACTGTAGGGGAAGTGGTTATTGTGGATGTAACTTGACTGCAGGCACAGCCAACGAGAAGAAGCTAAAAGATCGAAACCGAATTCTAGATCTCTTGAGGTAGCCAGTCAGACTTCAGGTGGAATAAGAACGCCTTCATCATCGAACAGGTGTTGACGCACAGGGAAGGTTTCATTTAGATGAGCCTTCTTGTTACAGGGAGTCTGAAGCAGAAAAGTAAATAAATGTGAAACAAATAATGTTTCAGTTTCCTAAAAGTCTGTTAATCCAGGCGTGTGTGTATGTGTCATGTGTCCAGCAAAAAGACTCAACGACAACCAGACTATAGTGCGTCGCTAATTGTAACTAAATTATCATAATACACCGCGTCTAATGTAGCAAATGAAGCAAACGAATAACCAAACATGCACCCACATAATTAGCCAATTTATTAAAACTTCAATCTTTTTATAGGACTTTATGTTTGCTTCGGCTACGTAATAATTGGTAAACACTCGAACAGCGAACTTAGTCAGTCTGTCCTCAAGTAGGTCATATGAATTTAATTACGCATACTTCCCCTGCCTTTCGACGGCTCAACTTGTTGCTAATCGAAAGTCGTCGGTAAACTTCTATTGGGCTACACGGAGCAACATCCCAGAAGAAAATCATGTTCATACCAGCCTCCGTGAGAACCCGAAATAACACCAAGACTTAGAGATTCTGCAAAAGAGGAGACAAAGTTGTTTCCAATACTACTGAAGTTCTTAAAAAGGAGGAAGACGAAAATAATGAAGATCAATAACAACATATACAAGGAGAAGAAAACTAAAGGAGCTAAAGAAGGAGTAGAATAAAACAAAGAGAGACAAGTGCATAAAGGAATGGAGAAGAAAGAAACAAGAGACATCACGGAAGAGGAAAGAGATAGAAAAATAACACTTTGTAAGACTGGAAGAAAATGTTTGAGTCCCATAAAAAAGCAGAATTACGATGACGAACCGTTGTATTAATTTTGTTTATAATCATCCACCAGCTACACTGGATGGGACAATTCATCGCTGACGTTGATTATTTCATGCTCCACTCCGCAACAGAATTCAAACAAAACCACCTGTCAAATGGCCCCAATTTTCTTCCTAATGGTCGCTTCAGGCAGGTTTCGCTGTGCGTATGTGGGTTGTGACTGCTGCTATTTTTTATTGCGTGGAAAAGAGCGAGTGTGGAAAGGGGGGGGGGTGCTGACTCGCGGGAATTTTTAAAACAGGTTTTCTTCTTTAAGGGCTTACGTGGAAGGAACCGAATAAAAAACGAAGGGGTTAATTGTGCGTAGGATGAGGGGCTGGTCGGCTGTGGAGAAATGTTGCATAGTCTGGCCCTCCGGGGGAAGCTCGTACACTGACTGGCGATCGTTGGCGCAACGCGGCCCGACAACTTCTTCACCTAGCCGCCACAAGCTTTCAGTTTTGTTACGGAACCAAGTAGGCAGGATGATGAATAGCAGGGGAAGCCTACTCGGACGAAATACCACAAGGACTTTCCTGGGGTTGAATACAGGCTATTTTAATCTAGAAGTATGGGCTTCGTATATCCACTAATAAGATGGGCAATTCTCAGTATAAAGCAATGAAAATAAAAATTAACTTTCGAAGGAAGTCGGACAAAAGACGAGACAAACTTTGCTACCGCCTTGACCAAAAAATTATTCTGACTAAAACAAACGTGATTTGTCTTTAGGAAATGTTATTCGGAGCATTTTCTGAAATGTGTGGGCATGACAATCTGCCAGACTATATGCCTCTGATCCAACGAGGCACGCTAATAGACCGATTTTCATTAAATTTAGATTAAACTTCTTGCCACCGCATCTTTGTTACGTAAACGTTTGTCATTAAAATTAACAGGGCGCTGGCAGTGTGGACTTCAATAATTTGTAACCATGATTATTTTGTTTATTAGCATTGCACTTTAATAAGAATCTTGTCCCTTAGGTACAAAGTGAACAAACCTGATAATTTCTTCAGTTGCTACAATAATTATTGGCACCTTCACTTTTTGATTTTGGGTGAGAGGTTGCCAGCCGCCCTTTCAATACCGAAGCAGGATAGGTTAAGCATGTACCAACCATGGAGGAGATAAGTAATGCATACAGAAATTGATCGAAAAACCGTCATGGAGATCTAGGCGTAGATGGGAAGATATTAAATTGGATTACAAAGATATCGAGTATGAGTGTCTGTACTGGGTTTAAGTAACCCAAGACTGGGTCCAATATTAGGATACTGTGAGTATGCTAACTGATCTTAGGTGTCATTAAAGCATTTAATAACTATAATTTTTTATGAAAAGAGGCCGCATCGTGGCGTTTGAAGATGTGAATTGAACTGATTTAGTGATGAACAGGGTTTAACGATGAGGCTTGTGAAAGGCGGTAATGAATGTTCAAGGTACCATAAACTAACCATGCAACAGAGTTCTTAAAAAGTCGATAGTCGCTTAGCTGGTCGAGGACCTGAAAGTGCGTTATTATATACGTAAGAATCCTCCATATTACACTGTCCTGAGGCATCTGAATTCAGTCCGCACCCTATTTTTTACATAGATTTTAATATTATCCTCCCATCATCTCGTCAGATTGCCCTATGTGTACTTCATGTTCTTCCACGCATCCTCCTTGATATCCCCAGCCCATTAGTATTTGGTGAGAAGTAATTATTATGAATCTTCGTATTTGGGAAAAAGGTATTTCTTGAGCAGACTTTTCTGTCAAGAGCTGAAGGAGTTTCTGTACGAAGCTTCTCGTAAGTCAGACTCACACTGTGTGCGACAAGGCTCAGGGCTGCAGATGGCGGTGCAATCTGGTTGTCCTTGGACATGGGCGGGCATCAACAACGGGGCCGAATAACTAACTTCTTTACCACCAGACTTATCTGCTGGGAAAGTATGGGAATGAAGGGGTAAGCCCGCGCCATCCTGATGAAGCTTGATGGCGGTAAAGAGTGGGTTGCGTGAAAAAAGAGAAGGGCCTGTTTGCCGGCGAAATCTAGCCTCAAATTCTTCCTCTCCTGTCTTCCTCTTCCCCTTTACCATTTTTTACCAACCACTATTCTCACTCGCAACTATGCATTCCCATGTCTTTCTTCTCTTTCTTTCTTGGTCATCCACCATTTCCTCTTCAGTTCTCTGCAGGTTTTTTTTCCTCCTTCTGGTTGTTGAAACATCCCTCCATCATGACACAATGTGCATTTCATATTAAGATTATTTTTTCTTTGGTGTCGGGTGGAATGGTCTGTCTGTACACATAGCTAAAGAATTTCTTGCAGGTGTTTCGCTGTATTTAATTCTAAGCATCTTTTTCAATCCCCGAAGTTTTCCTCTTGATTATGTTTTATTATGAAACGAAAATGGTGAAGCGTACAAAATTTTAGTCCGATGTACCGAAGGGAAGAGACCAACTGGGAGATGTAGGCATAGACCGTAGAATAATATCACAGCGGATCTTGAGAAAGCTAGCTGGATTCATCTGGTTCAGTGCAAGGCCCAATAGTGGGTTCAAGTGAACACGGTAATGAAACCATCGAGTTCCATGAATTTCGAGAAATTTCTTGACTTGATGAGCGAATATCAAAGAAGAATTCTGCTTTGTGGAATTATAAAGTTAATGAAAATGGTGATAATATAAGATAAGCTGTTGTCTCCGATATACCTCGATCGCATCTTGATAAGGGCCAAATGCATTTTTATTCCGTACAGAAGTGCCCTAAGTGCACTTCATAGGTTCTTTCAGACTCTGTTTAAGAGTCTTAGGTTTTGTCAGTTATGTTATGAAATTAGATTGGAAGAGTTTTATGATTGGTGATTAGTAAGGATATGACCAATGCCAAAATATAATACTTTCGTGGTATTCGCCTGAAAATATTAAAAAAGTCTTAGACCGCGATTCGAAAGAGGGACCATAATATTCCTCTGCTCGGTTCCTTAATTCAAACGATTTCCTTGGTATTCTAGTGGTCCACAAGAAATTACCTAGATAACCCTACAGTACAGATTATTCCTTCAGCAAGTGATAATTATTCATATGAGGCCTGAGATTCTCACATCGTTGAAGATGTCGATCCCCTCCAAGATTCATGAATGTCACTTCAGAAGTTTTCCTATTTTGATTAATGAACAATGAATTGTAGGGATACGGAAAATAGCGGTCTTGGCCTAATTTAAAACACTAACTGAGGAACAAAACATTGTACATTAAAATATGTCGGTAACTATTTCCCACATCTCTCTCAAGTCATGATACATTGTCATAATATAAATAATTTGATGTTACATAAGTTTCATAAGAATCATCCTAGAATGATAGCATGCTAAATTAACCGAATGCATAAAAATAATTAATCTTCCATCTTTCCAGAGTCGTCGTTGTAGTTATAATGGCGTCTTTACTAAATTAATTGAACTTTAACATCGACATTCGAGCTATGGATAGCAAGTCAATAATTCAAATAGGAAGTACATGAATTACGAATCAATCTATAATAATGTGGCATCGAAGAAGTTAGTACGGCGGTAAAGAAAGTTTGATGTATCAAGTGCTGAATAACTTCTGTATCTCACACAATTAAGTTAAATAACATACTAATCAGTGAAGGATAAACTTCATCATTCGATACCACATAACCTCATTGGATGGTACAGCAACGTTAAATAGACTTATCTCGAATTATTTTATAACAACGACGTCTGCTGGCTAATACATTGTGCACATCCCAGAAACATAAGATAATGTGAATGCCGGATGAAGAGCCTGTTCGGTGATCGAGATAGATTTTGGCACGAAATTCACTCTACGTCTCTAGTTTACGGCAGGGGTTCGAGATATTTTTGGAGAACTCTGTGTTAGTTTAGTACGCGCTCGTTTTTATGAGTTGCTAAGGGAGAGCTGAGCCAAAAGCAGACTACCGAGCGCTACGGAGCAAACCGTTTTTACGACCACCTCCAGCACAGAAAGTCGCGGCCCCACACAGCCAGCAGTATTGCTTTGATATCCTGCAAAACCGAATCTGCTCCTGGTTGCTCTCCGACCCACTGACTTCGCTCGTTCCTGTTCGTACGACTGCCAGAAATAACCCCGAGACAGAGCTTCGTTTACGTGAAAGCAGAATGTTCTCAACATTATCCTGCAAGTTCCATCTTCCGTTACTGGGCATCGTTTCATTATATCGTGGCGTCCCTCGATCGCTTAAATTCTCCTTCAGATTGTAATAGTTGCTACGGTGCATGTGTCGAACTCTCCAACGCCGTGGTGTGCAACTTATACTGCACGATATAAGTACCGGTATTTCAAAAGTTTACATAAGACATATTTTGGGGGTTAGAAATTGGAAACATGTCCACGATGCGAATCTTCGTGGCTGCACCTGCAATGTTCAGGTTGTGGAAATATATATCTACTTCCATAAACGTTGCTTAAACAGAGACTTGTATGCGGCATAATTATATTAATGCAATCTGTGAGTAGGAACGGAATTTTGGCGTCATGAGGTCTTCCCGGAACTGTTGAGTTTTAGTCGTCCTTCTCGCATATCTTCAAAAACTTCTGTCTAAGTCTCTGCCACACAGGGACAATCAATTGCACCCTCAACCTTCACCCGCTATTCTAAAGGAACCACTTCTCACCCTTTAAAAAAGAGCGGAGATAAATAAAAAAAGAAAAGGTTTTGTATTTTATTTTTCAGACAAAAAGAAGTCTAGGAGGGGAGGTTGCGGACAGTACAAGGTGACTCTTGCAAGCAGCAATGTCCCTCAACCCATTTCGTCTGGTTTCCTGCCCTCTGGGCGCAACTTCATCTTCCGTGGTGAAAGGGGTAGAGTGGGAGAACAGGGTTAAAGAAAGGATAAAAAAAAAGCAGGCAGCGAAAACGAATTCCACCCAGTACCATAGCGGCCATTAAAACTTAGTTTCCCCCTCCTCAACTCCTTTGTAAATGCTTGAAGTCTTGGCAAGCGGTAGACTGAAAAATAGCCAGTCAGCCAGCCATTTTGTTTGAACCTGAAAGGATCTGGCCGGACTGTAGCTCTGAGTTTGTGTTGAATTCGGCTGCTCCTTAATTGCTACATATATTTGTGATTAAAAAATGTTTTCTGGAAGTAAATTTATCTGTCGATCCGCCTACCTGTAGCAGGCTTTCCGGGACGGCACATGGCAACCCTGTCTGAATGACTGTCCCACACACTCTACGCTGTTTATTACATTCAAATCACCATTTCCTACTACATAATGTAAAAACATATCTGTTAGATAAGTCAATGTTGCAGGGTATTCATTGAGAGAGTGGTAGTTAATGCAGCTGATGAAGACGTCTCCTGCTTTTATGAGACCGAAAGCTCATTGCCGTATTTACAAAAATTTGCCATTGGAGTTCTCGAAAAAAATTAAAACTAGTCTACTTGACATTCTGAAAGTGAGTGGTTCTCACCAAGGCTTCTGTTTGACGGGTACAGGGATAAACTGGCCCCCGTCATCAACGGTGAAGGGTGGAGCTGTATCTCCACTCCTCTTATACACCATCATGGCTTGAGGCCATTGTTTTATTTAAACAGGAAGCATATTGATATTTATCTCGTTTTTATATTTTAGGATAAAAGACTTTTATTACTCAGTTGACAGTTCCTTTAAATCAGTCTATTTTCAAAAATACCAACGTCGAAGATATACAGATTAATAATTCTTTTTATGTTGTTTGGTTGAGAAACGTGATCTCTTACTTCGCGGGAACATTGCTAATTACAAATATCTGAAACAATGTAGTACTTAGGAAAGTACATGCCTAATGCATTAGGAAGGATAGATTTGCCAATTTTACGATATTAGTAGCTACGACTAACTGGTGATTTCTGCCACTTCTGATACTTGTTTCATCAGGCGGAAACCTCACGTGATTATGGTTCGGTTTCATTTCCAGTGAAAGGGTTTTGCATAAAAAGGTGTTAAGCATTCGGTTGAACTACGGAAAGAAGTGTGGTGTTTTCATTTAACAAAAATATGAAGTCCGAACAGCAGATACAGGTGACTCTCCCTGACAGTGGCGAACTTTCTCTCGCATTTGGGAGTGGCAATTACCCGAGCAACGCCCAACATGCTTGGTTCACATTCTCAAACTTCCCGAGCGCGAACTTGCCATCTTATTTTCGCAGCGCTCGTGCTTATTATAGTCCGTCCACAAGTAAAACATAAAACACACTGCAGGCAGTATGAGTCTTTGCTCCCAGCAGAGCCACCTTTATGAAGTGCATTTGCAGTGACTAGCGTCGAATGTTACGATGATCATAACACCTGCATTTCCCAAGTGGGTTCTTCCCTTCAGGTTTTCTAGAAAAGATTTTTATTAGTTTCTCACCTCAAAACTGCATGCTACATGCTTCTCCCATCTTATCTTCCTCGATTTAATCATCCTAACGACATTAGCTGAAGAGTGCAATTTCAAAGAGTCTGTTTAAGCCCGAGACCCTTTATGAAAGTTACTTTTGTGTAGTTCGCTCCACGAGCAACCTGCTGACACGAGACCTAGTTTTGGCCATAAGTAGTCTTCTGGAAGCCTGTGAGTAAGGAATGTTAACTGGAAACGTCGCTGGCCGCGATGCTGAAAAGCGTGTCAGTGGCGTTTAAACAGGGAGTCGCAGTTTTAGTCTCATGGATGTACCACGGATGCTGCTGGTTGGTTTGCAATAGGTGGCGGGATGTTGGGCTGGCGTTTAGAGTTAGAGTTGCTGACGTCACAAACAGGGATCAGAAATAGTGTAGAGCCGCGACGCATTGTTCTTCGACATGGGTTAACCTATTTGGCGATCATTTGTATTTGCGTTTCTGTTTCCTTCCACATTATTTTTGGTTCTTGTTACAAACGAGACTGTTTTATAAACGTAAAGTGGCTGTCGGGTGTACAGAGATCTGTGTTACCGTCCTTCCACTTTTGTTATAAGAGAACCAGTGCTTGTAGTGCAATAGCTCGTTTAGCCAGAGTTGAATTATATACGTGCTCTGTATTTCTGACTATGATTCGGGATCATAGACCTACGTGTGCGATAGTATATCATTCTCATTCATTACACAAATATTATTTTGAAGTTGTCCATTGCCTCAGGTACATTTTACACGTAGTTACCACTGAACTCTATAGGGTTAAATAGCTCTCAGACAATGGACAATGCTCAGTATAATAGTAGTGCTCATAAAGTTGTAATCTGTAGTTGTTTTACTTTTGGAGAAGCACGCGGTGTGATAAAATATTCTGGATTTAATGATTGCATGTAGTTTCATAGTTTATTCTCCTTTCAGGCCTACTTTTTACTTGTTACGATTACTAACAAAACCAATTGAATACGTCAGAAACGCTTTTATATGGCTTACATGACAATAAATTAATCACGATAGCATAAGCTTCGCATGTGCTACATTAATTCTTCATACATGCTCCATTTGCTGTCGAGGATGAAAAAGTCCGTAAAATATAGGCAGGCATATTTTCATGTGGCTTTATGATCATAGAGATTTGCCTGTCTCATTCGTTGCAACGATGTGAAATTATAATCGATCAGAATTTATGCTCATAATCTGGTGTTTCTTTTCACCTTCTTTCTACGAAACGAATTACGAAGATAAAAAACCGAAAAATGCATTCCACCGCAGTTACATTTTGTCCAGTTTAGGCATCTGTTAGTCTATATAACGATGCTGTATGAGCAGCAAGTTTGTTTAGGGCAACCATTTGGAAAGGACGGAAGATAATTACTGTGGTCTGGCATGAAATCGCAGTCAGTGAACCGTCCCGGATTCGATCAAAATATTCCGCGAATAATGCACAAGTTGCGTGTGTCGAATTGCAGAGTGCCTGTGAATGATGATGATGAGAAAGTGAAGAAAAATGCAGATGAGGAATATCTTAAGGTACCGTACAATCACAGCATCTGCTGGATGAAAGGGAGGATCCTCGGCCAGGGTACATGTCCTGGCCGAAAATCGAGCCTCTCTCTTCTTGAATAGGAATCAAGAATTTGATAACCGAACAACATTGGAACTGGTATAAGTTCTACCTATCTTTCGTTTCTTCGAGTATTTATTGTTTGGTTTTTTCCTTTTATTTTTCCATTCTATTTTCTTTTGTCTTTCTTCCTTCTTCGTTTCCCTTCTCAGTTCTTTCTTTCATTGGTCTATGTGGGTAAAGACAGTGGGAGTGTGTAGTAAAGAACTCACTTACATCCAGTGCAGATGAATAATTAATGGAGCTTCCGGTTCGTGACGCAGTCCTCAGCAGACGTAACTTCTTTATTAATTAGTGTCGTGTAGTTTGCGCTCATATATGCTGAACCAACCACTCCATGTACATTTATCAGCTAAGTGATGACCAGGTATATACCGCCGTCCTGGTAACCTTCCAGGGTTTCAAGAAATGTAAATAACCGTGTATGAAGTGACAGTGGACGCTGCATAAATGTAACGTTAGGTTGTCAATGTCAGATCTGTGCTGTAGCAGTCAGCATTGTGTCTGCAGTAATTGAAGTCGTTAATTTATCGTGATACGCCTGACTCTTGAAATAACAGCTTTCATGAGAAAATAATGCTAGCTTAGCACCTGGTAAGGAAACCCGCGAGTGGCGGGAATCAAACTTGTTTGTTACGCTCGATACGCGCAGTTCTTCCTAAGTTTAACTTAGAACTGTGAAATTAATTTAGGCTGATGGGAAGTATGTTGCTTGGACTTATAGTTCGATTTTAATACTTTGTAATATAAGGAAAACAACACCAATAATAATAATAATTATTATTATTTCCTTAAGCTTTAGTTTAAAGTTATCTAATTTGAATTTAAAATACAGTCCTATTACTGATTTTCAGGAGGAAAGTCTTCTTCAGATAATTCGTTAGAAAATCTTGTTTTACGAAAGAGTCACTTAAATGTTTGGATCAAGTTGCATTAAACAAAATTATTGCCAACATATAAAATAATTATAAAAATAAGATTAAATTAATTTGGCCAGGACGTGTAGTAAACCATAATTTTGGTGATTTCGTCGATTCTCACGACATTCTACCAACTACAGGAATTATGAAATATGGAAGGATATGTGAGGTTGGTCTCCAATGATAAGGCGGTTGTATTAACCTGTGTCAAGTGAGGGAGATCACAAATTCTAAGCAAATAGGCCCATATTTAGTTAATAGGCCGATATATAGGCTAAGTTAACTCCAAGTTAGAGCCAAAATCTAAAATATTTGTAGTTTACGAAGTTTTTAAAATGTGAAACATTAACATTAATTTGTGTACTCTTATAAAACTCAGGACTGTTTGGTAGCCATGGACCAGTACCCATATTCTACATATTATGGAATACCGTGCATAACCGAGGAATTTAAACGATTAGGGAACAACACAAATAATTCCTATCACGTCCCTTGTACACAACTATTGGTTTGGTGATGTGGTGTACCTATTGTTTATTTAACAGAGTCGAATTTTGTGACCTTTGATGGGTGATTCCTTCTCCTAAGCACACTGAATTCTAATTTCCATTAATGGAAATTTAATATTGCAAGTCATGTGATGGAAGGTGTGTGAACGTTGATTTATGATTTTCAAAGCTAATAAAACTGTAATTTATGTTGGAGAATAGAAGAAATCTGAGCCAGTCTGTTCCCTGCATCCGCGCTAAATGCTTTTCTTATTCAGAAACCTGCTCAGAACCTCTGCTTCTCGACAATTCGTTCTTAAGTAGGCCTTCGTTGTGTGCACTAAAAAATGTAAGTTCTCAAGGCAGACTACCCGCAATAGATTTATTTCTATTTTTTTTTCCCATTTAGTTTGCAAAGTTTTGAAGCCATCAAGAAATGTCCAGTATGCATTTTTAATGAATTGTCCACCCCCTTGTGGAGTTTCACTATTATTATTTCATATCTGTTGGCCTGTATAGTTTCCTTCAAATGATTTTTGTGGCTATTAAATAAATTAGAATTTCCCATGTCCTTTCATTTATAACTAGTGACAGGTTTTTACGTTAAACTTGAGGCAGAAGTTGTGAAAGTTTGCTAAGAATGAACGACATGAATTAAAGTGGGGCTCAGGTTCCATTGCATGCTAGGTAATTGTTTGACCAAAATATATTTTCAAAACAAGAGTGAAGGGTTTTGGTCTTTCGGAGTTTCCGTATTTTTAAAATGCCTTTTTTTTGCGAATTTATATTGCTCTGAGATCTGGAAGTTTATTTATTGTAGGTATAAATCAATGCTTACCTCCTACTTGTCTTATCTCTATTGCCCCGAATTCGTTTGGAAAGAGTAAACATTAAAAATTTGTATCACTGCAACATGTAGTGCATAGATGCCCATTGTTTTGCTTTGTATTTCCTTAATAAATGCCATATCGAAAAACGTTTTAAAGAAAATTTGTAAAAAAAATGACAAATGGCTGTAAAGTTCCTCTGTCGTTTTCCAGTTGCTATATTAATCATAATAATCGGGATTTTTTATGTCTACGTCGTTACCATGCTGAGCTGCATAAATGTGGCAGTCGATATGTTGGCAGGTCAAGGCACAGCATATCTGCCCGTCCCCTTCGGTGCCTACAGATTACCTTTAGGCCTTGAAGATGGAGGCAATATATCTCTCCGAAACGTTGGTATCTACGTACAAGTTCATACAAACGTACTTAGTCTTACATACTGGTTTTCTTGCATAGACGCATAGACACACGTCATAACACTGTCATGATAAAATGAATTATAGTTTAGTGTGTCACCACACGTGAAAAGGTTGAAAACTGGCTTGCTTTTTGCCTCAGTAAGGGAGTGCGGTAAACAGTATACCAGGCTTCCTTGTTTCCTGCGGGATATTCTTGATGTAATGGTTTATCG
>NW_019060062.1:320829-342363 GCF_000696155.1 Zootermopsis nevadensis
CTAATGATCAAAACAAAGAACTCAATAAAGTGATGTAAACTAATTACGTGCATATCTGCGTGCGAGCTTTTAATGACTTTAGAAACTTAAGAGGGGAGAAAGTAGTTTAAAACAACTATAAAAAGTCTGTTACAAATTCTGTTCGAGTAGTCAATTAGGCATTTGAAGTGGTACAGTCCTATTCTATTTGAGAATGCCTCTGAGAACTTCCATAAAAGAGATGCTATCACTTGTATCTTTCTAAAACAAAATAGTGGCTATTAAGGCTTGAAATACTTAGTTTCACAATTTATGGACAAAATTTTAAATTGAAGACCAGGCTCTTCGTCGTCTACTTAAGGATGGTTAAGTATCGTCATGTCAGAATGTGTGTCTGCAGACATTTATAGTAGTCGTTTTTTACAACTTTGAAACAAGGGTTGTACTTTTATGGAACATTATTACGAACGTTTAACATTAGAGACAATCTGCCTTTCGTACTTAATTCAGTGCCATCGATAATACCAAAATGGCGGTCCTGCAAATGTATAAGATGGGAGCGAAAATAAGTGACTAACTCAGTGAAATAGAGTTCTTTTTGAGCTCAGCTAGCCAGTAGATTTCCCACCCTTTTGTGCAGTCTGAAAGTTCATTGAAGTGTTCACAAGAGCCTTCCACTTGATTCTGTTATGAGTCAGGTGAATCCAGTGCACATCCTCATACCCTGTTTCTCAAAGATTATTTTAATATTATAATCCCGCCTTCGCCTAGTTCTTCCGAATGGCCTGTTTTCTTCAGGTTTTCTGTCTAAAACTTTGTGTGCTTTCTTGCTACACGACCCACCTATCTCATTATCCTTACACTGATCACCTTATTAATAGGCTTACGTAGGCGGTTGAATGTTATACGGAATTTTGGTCATAGAGTGCCAATAAATCGTCTTATATATTAGGCAATTTTCTCTATTCCATTTCCGCATTACAGAATTTTTAGGAAGGGTTGGCAGCCGATGGGGTCACCGAAAAACAAATTCCGGATCAAATTTGAATCGCTGTTGTGTTTGGGGGAGAGTACAAATTATAACTAACCAATTAACTAACTATGATCTGAAACTTTCACGGTGACTAAGTATAGTGAATTCTTCTCGGACTACCAGCCGTGTAAGGTGGTTTAATGGAGAAAACACCATTAATTATAATTAACTAATTCCATGGATCAGATTCCTTCTTGAGAATTCAATAGTACACTCAGCTCATTCCCGCATTTCACGCAATCCGAAAGTTTATTACCGTGATAACAAAAGCCCGTCTCTGGTCACTATCCTGAGTCACAAGACTCCAGTCCACACCCTCTTACTCTGTTTTCCTAAGGTAAATTTTAATATTATTTTCCCGTCTACTCCTAGGTCTTCTGAGTGGCCTCTTTTCTTCAGGCGGAGTAGAGAAACAAGCGATGGAGTGAGTTTTTAAAATTGATGGCATTGCAAGTTCAAGCGAAATACATGTCGCAAAATCGCAGTCTCATAGCTCGATCTTCTTCTCTTACCGTCAGTCACTTGCCGTCCAGCTGGTGCCTGACAACGATATGAACGCATCACGCAGAGTGGCCGTTTCGGTATTGACTAACGAGCCTGTTCACCCTTAATGTGTTTTGCCTTCGTATTTTACTTGTACTTCGTCTCTCTTCGCCTCATTTGTTCACCAGAAAAGAGATAAAAAAAAAGCTTCGCATTAGGTTTCTGTGACATTCCCAGAAAATTATTGTTCTAGGTAAAATACTGGAACAGATGGATCAGTATACTACAACTTTCGGAAGCAAATAACTTGTTCAGACGTTTCATGGCCTCAATCCTTTCAGTTAGCCATTTGCCCAAATCAATTGAAGGTTTGGTGCATAAAGGATGTAGCTCCGTTCCTCTAACTGACCGCGTCAAAAACGACAAGAATCTACCTTTATGCACTAACGAGCCAGCCGAATCCAGAACATACCATTAAATTTTATAGGCTGGTTTAATACCACCATCCTCCATGTACACCTGGTTCTCTAAAATGAGAACCCTTTCTTCAGATTTTGCGACTAAGATTTTGTGTAATTTTATCGCCTTCCACTTTCGTTCCACATATCCTTCCACCTCCTAAGATTTTATCGTCGTAATAACATTTGATGAAGATTACAAATTATGAAGCTCCACGTCATGTAATGTTCTCCATCCTCGCGCTATTTACTGTAACTTAGATTCAAATATTCTCTGCAATCTTTTTTGCTCTTAAATGCCCTAAACCTATGTTCTCTCCGAGGGAGTGATGAAGACTGGACAGTTTATTAAAATTTGTAATTACACAGCGTTTTTAGATTTGTAGATTATTGAACTCGCATTAGTTTCCCTTCGTGCTAGTGCTTAACCTTAGCATCAGATATACCTGCCTCATGTTGCAGCCGAATGCTTCCTGGGAAAGAGCCACTGGCACTCATTAGATGGGAAGCTGTGTGGGCTCCAACAGCCAGTCTGGACGCGGTGGAGAGGACAAGAATCCCTGCCCCTTCTGGAATCTAACTCCAGTCACCCAGTTTGAAACTATTCGCTGTACAGACTGAGTTATCGTAATAAGAAACTCCTTCGCATAGTTTTGAGCTACAATATTTTTGCACCAAATTCTTTTAATTTATGGAAGTGTTGTTTCTGCCTAATGGTTTCAATGTAAGAATTAATGGTATAAGCAGCAAAGTGAGCGGTTTTGGGAGGTGCTGAGAACAGCGAAGAAAAGCCGTCTTCGACAGTTTGTGTTCCACAGTGTTTTTAATTACATTACACTGTCTATTGATCAATACAATTATTCTGACGTTTTCATGATTGTACACAACATATAAATTCTTTAAGTGCTCAGTTGCCATAATAACAGCAAAATATTCATAATGTAAAATACGACTTCATAAACCGTCGTTTATAATTTTAATTTAATTTTAAAAATGTAGAACTTATCTCTAGCTTTGCTGTAAATTGTCATATTTAGAGGAGAATTTATACGTTTATCTTCCATCCATTGCGCCAACATTTCCGAGATGATGTGAAGCATGTTTAAAGCGGAGAAATTGCCAGTCACATAGGCAAGAGTGGTCGTAGTCCTCCGAAACACTGGAATGGCGAGTTTGAATTCCGCTCGAGGCAGGGACGCATGTGTTTTTCTTTCGTACTCTTTTGTCCTTTGTAGGTATAGAAGCCCTGTGACGGGTCTAAACAGTTCTGTCATGTGTGTCATGGTTTATTGTTTCAAAATTAATTCTGACGTCGATATTAGAAACATTAATTTACCTTCTACTGGAACGTAATATTTACGTCCTTTTCTGCATCCACTTTCACGAACAAATAAGTTCTGATGCAGAATTAATTTTGAAATTGTGGAAACTTAGGCATTTGGCAGGAATCCTTGTACTGATCGTAGGCTCGTCTGTACTTAAACAGAGAAGTGCCGATATACGTCCATGTTCCACTGTATTCGAACGCTCCAAGGGTCCGAGCTGTCCAAGTCCTCTTCAGAGCGTATAATATTAAATGTAATGTTTGTGAATGGAACCTGCTTCAACAATACGAAGTTCAAGCGCAAAGTGACATAGTCCAATCAGAAATCAATATTAAACTGCGGAAAATATCCATTAACAGGAGAAGAGGTGTCGTTCCACTAATTCTGTGCTTCAGTTTCTGGGTAAAATGTCAGTTTTCGGAGAAGCAAGTATTTCAGAACTAGTTCTATAATCGATATAAATAAATAATGAAGGAAGGAAGCATGGTATATTGTTCACTCTCTGGGTTTCTTGATTTATTGATTCGGCAGTCAAATATTCAGCGTACTGAGTGACTTCCAAACCATATGAAATGCGCTACAAAATGAATCTTTGATTTACTATACGGTTAATTACTGAATACATAGCCCAATACTGTCTACGCGTTTGTCATTCGTCGTTCTCAACTCAAAAGTTCTCGTATCAGCCATGTTGCTGTTATCTATGGTAGGTTTACACAGGCGTTCTTTCCGTCCCGAACTCTTCTAGCTGTCACGGATAGGTTCGACGAAAACGTTGTGCACAACTTTGAATGTAATGCTTACACAGGCCTAGATACCAATAATGATGTGAAAATACCAAGTTAACACCACACGAAATTATATTTCTATGTTGTTGATTTTTTTCATAAGATAGTATAATTGCGTCATATTGTGAATCAAATATTAAATTAATTATTCGGTTTTGTCCGTCTAATCACAATTATATTTTAAAATTTACAAATAAGATAATTAAAATATCATTTTATGTTCCACATCCAAATGTAAATCGATTATTCGATGTGGAACATAAAGTGATATTTTAATTATCTTATTTGTAAATTTTAAAATATAATTGTGATTAGACGGACAAAACCGAATAATTAATTTGATTTTTTTTTTACTAAAATTGGCGTGGCCCCACAACTTTATCTTCGGACCTCTAACATTAAGTTTCAAAAATACTCATCAAGAAGTTGAAACATACGGATGGACGGACAGACACGATATATACGTTTAGTTTCTGAATGTTTTTTATATTACGGGTTAAGGAAATAGACAATTGTCGATATTCTTGTCACTGAATTAAATGTTGTCAGAAGATGCTTATTTTTCATGTCATACAAGACTTTTAAGGGGGTGGGTGGTCGAATTTGTAAACCACTCTCGAAATTTAAGTCCTCTTAGATTCGCAGCATGACTGTGATTTTTATTTGATAAACAAAATTCTAACGCCTTGCTGCCAAATTTGTCAGTTTTACAACACGATCAAGGATACTTCGCAGGTAAGAAATCAGGCCAAGTGATAGTATCTGTTATAAGACTTAGATCCCTAGAGCTCATTTTTCTGGTAACTGGTGGATATCAATTTTCTCAAAACTCAAAGATTAAATTTCTGTTTAAAATACGTCGTGGGTTACTATATGCTCTCTCTTGACCTCGAATTCCATTTCAGATTTAAATAATGTAATGCAAAATAATTATGTCTAAAGAGAGTGTTTAAGTAGTGTTTGTTTGGTTGTTGAATCATCTGTTAAATCAGTTGTTGCCCTCAAATAATGAAGTGTGCGTTGACCTGTAAGAAAAACAGCTCTTCTTATTACGCACAATGTTTAAGTGACGTCATTTTTAGTTTTTTTTTTCCTCTCTCCAGGGTGCAAAGAACCTACGAAAGTGATCACACTTCCTTAGGACCACAGCCGATTTGTTCATGATGCTGGAGCTGAAATGCGTTCCTGTCAATGTTCTTTCCACCGGTGTCTTGTAATTGCAATGTCTTTTCCCGTTCTTTTGTGTGGAAATGGAAAACGGTATACCCTTTTTCCCTGGCACCGGCGAAATAGTATAGGAATTAATAAAATGGTCACTGTCATCCTATAATCGTGAGCTGACTGGAAATCGCTGTGGGTGTTCCCAAGTAATTCTCCTCTATGTATGTACTAGCCAGGCGTGCAGACTCGAATGCTCAAGGACATTAGCCACGACATTCATGTGAGCTTTTCTTTTTCAGTGTGGGTGATGATGAAGAGAAAGAGAGACCCAGAGGTGCAAGGCTACATTCTTCAAGTCTGGTGAGTGAAACGTTTACTTTGCTTGTTTGTAACACATATATAATTCCAGATAATTATCTGTGACTGGGAGTTAAAGTTCAAGCAGGATGTAGTGGGAAGAGCATTTGGCACGCACTAGAGATTAGGAATTCGAAAATCTTAAAAAAAAATCTTAAGGGGACACTAGGGAGAATTAGGCTTAGGCGGGAGGATATTAAAATGATGCTTTGAGAAATAGGGTGAAGTGGTATTGACGGGGATGAAATGCTTCAGGATAGTTCGGATTATGGGCTTTTCTTTTATCGTTGTGATAACTCGGGGCATCCAAAAAAATTAGAACATTTCTTTACCAGAGGGATAATCATCACGTACTCAAAGAAGGGTTTTGAAGTTCTCACGGCAGTGAAAATGTCGAATGTGGTCTTCTGGGTTGTCACGCCGTGTAGTCTTGTAAGTGGTTACGAATGTTTCGGAGGAACATATCGTCTGATGATGGAGGCGGTACGTTCCTCCAAAACATTGACAACCGCCTAAAAACTACATTACGTCACAAACCAGAATGCCACAATCGACATACTTCTGCTAACTAATTCTATCATTGCTTTGCTTCTCGAAGGAGCGAAGTAGTTTGTATTTGCTGACGCGTTGGAATAAAAATCATCAGGAGTATTTTCCTCCCAATAGCAATTAATTGTTCTATACCCAGGTTTTATTCATTCAAAATGCATGGAGTTGAAGCATTACGAGGAGATCATGTGTGTCCTTCAGCGCGGCCGTATTCCTCACATAAAATATGACTGAACTCATTTCGGTGAATTTGGTATCAGGAATGAACGTTAAAGACTAATTTTGGTCCGTGTGGATCGTATTGTTAAATTGGAATGTCACCCGCAGTGGGATGATGAACTAGGGCAGACATCTCTGTCTGAAAAATGTGAAAGTTGCGTCAGGTATGTCAAGACGAAGTGGAAACTGATCCGTGCGACGTAGGGCAAATCTCTTCCTGGAGGTCTTCAGTGCTTTCTATACTGCATGTCCCTGAAAGAACGTTGCCGCGTGTATGGTTGTTTCTCACTCCCGCAAGGCAAGTTCTGGCATAGTATCTTAAAATAAATAAATCATCACATTCTTTTTAATTTGCAATTCAAAATGATCATAACGTTTTATACTGTACAACTATGCAGCTGGAAATGAGTCATGCAGAATGTCCCACCTAATTTTGCCACCGCAAATAATTTCCTCATTTTAAAATATACAAATACGTTTTACATAAAATATACACAGTGTCTAATGGTGTATACATTGAGCGATAAAATGTTAATTATGGGATAATTGTTATGAAGTTATCAAGGTTACCTCATTTTTTACATGGAACCCTTTTTATTTTGAAAGCTCTAATTACTGCGAGATTTGAGGCGAGTTCCCACAACACATTCATTTTTTGTGTACCGTTATTGAAATGTAACTACTCAAAGTATGAGAGACGAAAGTTCTGTTAGTATAACCTAGTACCAAAACTCCCGTTGGAAGGCTTCTGACGAAGATTAATCTATTTTCCATCTCATTCTCTAACTAGTGGCTCATTTGAAGATGTTTCCTTATTAAAATCCTGTATACATTTGTGGTATCCTTTTTCTAACTTCATGCATAACTCATCGTGACCTTACAAAAACAAAGTAGATACTAGTCTTAAAATTCCAATTTTTGTTACGTGCAGAGTCAGTTTCGATGGTTATATATTGTTGAAAGAGAACTTGTACGATTAGAATTAACTTTTCTGTGTGGCGAAGGAAACTTGCTAAGAAGTTCTTATCGACAGCTGTTTATTCTTGTTAAGAATTTAACCTGAGCACTTATTTATGCGAAGCAGAAGTGCTAACGACCATTCTAGTAGCTTGCTGTAGTGTCAACACTGTTATATACTGAAATAAAAGGAGAAGATGAATAAGAAGAATTGAGGACGAAGAAGGATGAGGAGAAAATATGGAAAGGAAATTTGAGGAACAGGAAAGGGGAACAAATTAAGTGAATGAGATGCAGAAAAGACGAAAAACACAGACAGAACTTGTGGGAGAGAAGGGGGTGAAGAAGAAGGGGAAATTCCATTATAAAAACTTATCAGCAGAGCCCCTGAGAACCCCGTACGAAACCCCAACGTTTCACGGAACACAGTTTTGGATTCCTTATGCTGAACCATTCCGTATATTCCCGTTTCACTCGTATGGTACTGGAACACTTCCCGATTTAAAACCACTAATCGTTAAACATTAGTAATTTAATTCGGGTTAGCTGGCCCAGGATGTGATGCATTCACGTTATCTGGGCATTACCATAACAGGTAGAGAGACCATAGCTGGAACTGTGTTTTTTTTAAATTGGTAACTAGCGGCGACTTTATCTGATTGACTTGAATCAGAAGCTGTATCACGTTCAAGCTGCCGGTAATAAATACCTGCCAATTTAGGACAGAACCGTCATTTATTACGGACTTTGGATAATGCAGGCATGAAGACATTTTCTTATCAATAAAAGTACGCATTGAATTGAACACGAAACACATAACTATATAAATCTAAAAATAAAAAAAAAACTGCTTAGCTAACCTCAGAAGGAAACTGACTAAATAAGACTGACAGGGGTTCGATTTCCAACAGAATCAGGGATTGTTGCTAAACACTATCCTCGGATGACATTAGTGCAGCAGTGACCTACGTCTCATGAAGGACATATTTTGAATGTGTCAGTGTCTTCCAAAGAGTACACATTTTAAATCTTGTTTATTATGGGACATCTTTAGCTTCATATAGCTCATGCCATCAAATATAAATTCATCTCTGTTCTAACAACGTTCAACCCAATTCGTTACACTATGAAAATTAAATGTTGCCCTTTTGTGTTGGATACTGTGAAAACTTTAGACCTCTACCATTAGACGAATTCCGCGTTCTGATCTTGCCCCACCACAACACAACTGCACCCTATCATGTATCACTCCAAAGCTGCCTTGTTTAGATCCTGTCTTCAAGCGTATTTAATGACGGACAGCGGTGACAGACGGGTGTAAGGCACGTCATTTCTTTAACTTTGTATTCTAATGGCGTATGAGATATTCCTCGACGGAAAGATGAGTTCCATTCATGTGAAAAGTCTCCGAATTTGTCTCCTTCCTGAGTCTCATCATCAATAGCTTCATGCTTTCACCGGATAGACTGGCTCAACGCTTGAACGCCTTCCTGACTTGAATTCAGGATATGCACGCTCAATGGTCTCAGCGGTTAATTTCACCTTGCGCTCATGAAAAATGCTTTCAGAGTTTTAATTATAGAAGCTGCAAGAACTAGACGTAGATTAAAGGATCAAATCTAAAACTTCTTGACGATGGTGAAGAGTCAATTGAATAAAAATTTCCTTGGATATTATCCATCGTCTAGTAAATATAAAACGTAAAACGACGTTTCGGAGATGGGACTCTATCTCCGTCTCAGGTTCCTACACAGTTGCTCTATCTAGTGGGCCCAACTGTGTAGGAACCTGAAAACGGAGATAGAGTCCCATCTCCGAAACGTCGTTTTACGTTTTATATTTACTAGACGATGGATAATATCCAAGGAAATTTTTATTCAGTAGATTAAAGGATGATGATGAAATTAATATTAAAGAAATGGGATAGAGGATGGGGATTACATTCATCTGGCTTATGATAGGGACCAATGGCGAGCTCTTGTGAAGACGGTCAAGAATTAACCTTCAGATATCACAGAAGGACAAAATTTTGTGACCAGCTGAGGGACAACTAGTTTCTCAAAAAAGAACTCTGTTCCATGTTAGTAATCGCTTACTATCTACACTGGCTTATTTGTGGATGGATGGACTCATTTTTTATGTTTCTCCCGTGATATTACGACGATCCAACTGCTACTCCAATGTATAGCTTAGAGTGAGAAACGGGAAGGCGATTATGAGCCGTGAATAAGGAGGGCTGTGGACCGGAGCGGTCATGGCACATATCAATTTATTTACATTGCATTGCATTTGTATGGAGTTCTGAGAAAGAAAAGACGAAGAAGGAAACCAAGACGACGAGGCCGACATCATTTCAAAGTCAAAATGGAAGCAGTGATAACTGTGACGCTGTGTCATCACCAGAAGTAGAACGCTCAAGCCATCTAGCGAGATGCAGCGTGTTTGTGGATATTCACTGACAGGCAGGCCACTCCTTTCTTCCACCCCACGACCTCACCCATCATCATCTTGCTGCAGCCTACATGCGTACAAGCCACCTCACATATTCATACACACGTGCGTACATGCAGTTCTGTCTGTGGAACAAGCCAGCCCCGATCCTGTCTGCCTCCGAGAAGTTTTGTAACGGTAGGTCGAGTCTCAACTCCTTCGGGGCAACAGAGACCGAATTATTCAGGAATACTGGTCAATGATAGACTCTCCTCAATGCAATGTTGCGTGGTTTTCCTCATTTATCTAAGCTAATGATGGCATCCCCAGTGCCAATAATGATTTGTATCTAGTTTTGCCAACCGTGGTACCTGGTTTTGTTCGTCCACGACTTTTAATTTTTGTGCAGATTGCCAAATCAAATTTTGAAACATAAACCAATAGGAAAAAGAAACAAAGGACACCCTTTAAAAATATTCCTGTGTGACTAAGGCCGGAACGGGTTACAAGGCTCAAAATCCTTGACAGCTAGATGATGATGATCTTGGCCAGCGCCCTTATTTGATTCCGTTTTCCATGTACATTTCTGTAACTATCCATAATAACGTTAATTTCATTTAAACATAGCTTACATATGTTTGCGTAGCACAAGAACTAATGGTTTTTAGGTGCGGTCGGAACCAAGATTTGCAAATATGCGCCTATTAGCTCCGCCTTATCTGTATGTAACAGCTCGAGAACCGCTGAATGGATTTTCACAAAATTTTAATTTTTTATATTGGATAGTTTTATTAAAAGTTGTCGACGCGTTTGAATTCTGATTTAAATCTGACGTGCGATATGCGTAACAATTCTGGAGTCTTTGTCAGAATTTGAACTGAGTCTTGCGACTGACCGACGAATTCATGTAAATTGCACGTTAGATTTAAATCAGAATTTTAAGTTGTCGGCAAATTTTAGTAAAACTCTCCAATGTAAAAATATCAAATTTTGTGAAAATCCATTCAGCGGTCGACGCTGGAAAGTAATACTGAATCTGTACTTTTTACAGATACTTTGATAATAATTTCAGAATTAGAAGTATTGGAACAAATCAGCGTTTACACATCAATTGCCGTTATTATCTGCATTGTGACGTGTCTTTCAAACCTAAAAATAATTGCAATAATGAAGTTATTAATACAAAATTGTAGGTGATATAAAAATCTGAATTAAGCACTGTTATGAAAATGATGTAATATTCTAAAGCTGTTAGCAGTTTTGAGACTTTTATCTGCTTATAGCTCAGAAACATGTATTATGAAAAGAAACTGGTAAATGAAGACCTGAGAGCAACAGGGGGATAACCAACACTTGTTACAACTAAGAAAAACGGAGATAAAATTTAACTTGGTTGTTCTAATTTCACTTTGAAAGACACATTTAACTGCGACAAATCAAATATGGCTTATCCCGCATATATATATAAAAATGGAGGTCATAGTGAGTTTACATTTTTCATTATTCCAGATTTTCCAACTTTGTTGGTTAGCCCACTGTTACTCCTAGGTCTTCAAACATTGAATTGAGGCGAAGGAATGAGAATTTTACGAGCAATAAAAGGTTTTACGGGTTTAGATAAAGTACCGAATAAACAGATAAGAAAATAATTCCATATATCTGTAATCCACGGTAAAATAGATAACAGTAGTCATAGGCCTACTTAGTAACATCATTCATAAAACTGGAACGAATCGATTGTCAAACTATACAGTAAAATATAAGCTTGGAGGGCCAAACGATTGGCAGAACTGGATACAGATGGAACTCCATTTTGAAAAGGTTTTAGAATAAATGTTTAGTGTTAATGAGCTTGTAAAGAGTAGTTCGCCTGTATTTTGCATAGTAGACGAATCTTTGTTTATTTATCTGACAGTGGCTTGATGGTTGACTGCTGATAAATTGGCGATCTTTGCACAAAGTGAAAGCAGAGAGAGAGAGAGGAGGTCATAACCGCGTGTTTATCTGCTGTTTTCTCTCCGAAAATACTGACTGGATTTCTTTCTAATTTAGTATTGGGGATTTTGACCATAAGTTATGAAACAATTTTAATTTTGATCGTACTTGCCAAATAGGGTATATTACCTCTTGAGACACTTCCATTCATCTCCCTTCCTCACAAACTATCTCTCTAGACTGTTCTGGACATTATATTCTTGTGTCTTCTTGGCCCTTCAAGTTATCGTTTTCTTGGAAGTTCCCTTACAAGAATTCCGAATGCGTGTCTCGTCATCCCTATGCGAACTACATATGTAGCTCATCATGTGTAACTGACTGAAATACTCTGGTAATAGAACACGAAGTTTTACCACCGCAAACACGACCCTAAGCTAGTTTCATTCACCTCCGGTTTACAAAATGTATTTCTCTATGATCTATCTTAATATTATCGTCCCATTTTCTGGTCGGTCTTCTAAGGGGTCCTTTTCCAAGGGGTTTTGCAAAAATTCTGTATGAATGTCTCATCTCGCTCAAAAAAAAAAATCAAAAAACTACATGGACCCTCTTGTAATGGAACATGAATATCGGACACCACTAAATCCAGAACCGATCATCTGACACGCCCCTGAGGCAGTTTCATCCACCTTCCGGCCTCTCCGTTTCTCAATAGTTTCTGTGTTAAGTTACTTCTGTGATTATGAATGCGCCCCGTGTCGTTTCCCGCATTGCTTTTTGAATGTGAACTGACGACGAGGATGCAAGTTTTGAGTTCTCTTTCTTTTTTACTCGAGCCGCGTAGCCGTAGCGGTTGTCCGCAAAGCTCAGTGCCATGGTATGACCTCAGTATGACCTTTGATTGTATCGTAGGGCTGGTTCCATAATTGATTCGGCGAAAGCAGAAGAAGGATGTATATGTCGTTCAGAAGTATGTCACGTCTCCTCTGTTTCAAATCGTCTGTAAGTTGAGGATGAGTCGGATACAACATTCTTATACACGAGGGCAAAAATTATAAAAAGAAAATTAACGCAGTGGATAGATTGAAACATTGTGAGCGCCTGCTAAACAGCGTCAATGACCTGTATTTTAAGGCACTGTTCCTTCGTTAACCCTTCAAAGCCCAGTGGTAACCTTTAATAATCTATAACGTTCTGTTTTGCTATAAAATGTATTTATGGGTTTTGTATGATTCTCAGAGTACAGTATCATAATTTCCTTAAACAGCATTAACCAAGTGATTTTGTAATTGCGAAGTTTTGAGTTTTCTTTGCGGTAGGAACTTTTAAATATTAAATCTTTAAATATTATTTTGACGAACTCCGGCTTCAAAAGATTAATATTCTGTCTGCTAAGTTCAAAGCCACGCAGATTAAACAGCATCGTGAAATATCTACAAGAACGGAAAAGTGCACAATGGAGTTGCGAATTCGAATCTCACTTGAGGTATTATCCTTGAGATGGTGTGATACTCCATCCAAAACCTCCAGTAGCTTTTGATAAGGAATTAGAAGTCTCTACAACAGAAGAAGCCCCGACTCGAATCAAGCGAAGATGACGGATGGTGATAATGATGAAATACATTCACGCAAGTCACACATTTTAATTGCTTAAAAATTTAGTCAGTTTGCGTTCTTCTGAACTAACAGCACTTATGAAGGCCATTGACCCTCCGCGTCCCGATCTTGCTTCTAACAGCACCATTCTCTACATTATTCTTTGAGTTAAGGGAACAACAATCAGGTCCTTTCAGGTATGCTCTGGTCCAGGAGGTTCCGAGAACCTTTATGACGGATATTATTACGCCAAAGATAAAGCGCTTTGGGGTGAGATGTAACGTCGCGAAAGGGTTGTGGGATTCGGTACGAACCCATCAACAGAAAGAACAGTGTCCCCTCCCACGTAAAGATCGATAAACCCTTTTGGGGGGGGGGGTTGTTAACCGCCGGTTTCTGTAGAGTTTCTTAGAATAGAATGCCGCAGATTTCATCACGTTCCTTAGACGATTATTTCCTGTGTGTACCATACCCGTGGTGACATAATGTAGAGAAAGTTCTGGTTCAATTACATTATTATAAGGACCTAACGTTTTTTTCCGCAATAAAAAGGCCTGCCCACTGCGGAAAGTATAGCAAAGTGGACGTGTCTTTTATCGCATGGTATGTCATATTTAAGGGTGGATAAATCAGGGAGATTGACAGCCTGTGTAACACACTCCGAGTAAACAACAAATACATACAAATATTTTGGCCGGAAGGACTTATGAAACGATGCCACTTATAGGAACAGGCATAGATGGGAGGCGATATAAAAATGGGTCTTAAAGGCATTGTGAAGATGCGAGCTGGTTTTAACTGGCTCGTAATGAAGTAAAGTGTTGGGAGTATGTACCTAAGGATATTTACACACCTTGGTCAGCTGAATCAATATCTGTACATGAAGTTTCTTAAGTTAGTACTTTGACAAAGTAAGCGCATGATTTCTTGCTTTTTAGGCGTTTATTACACTACCGTAAACAAAAACAAGAACAAAATATTCGCTTCATTTTGTGTTAATGTAATGCCATTTTACACTACCTCAGACATGTAATTTTCAATTTATTACAGCCATCAATACCAACGTAACGGATATTCATTATCATATAATAATGTATTTTCGAGACATTCTCGAATAAAATTAAAAAAAAATTCTCCAATATATTAGTTCTGGTTCTGAGAACCCACACGTTCTTTGTAACTTCTGGGTTAAAGTTTAGGCCATTTTGTATTGCGTTCACAATTGACAGTCCTCTACTTCTTTCTGCGTATTGAGCATCGTGCTGTTTCCTGACTTCTAAAAAGATGAATGAATACAAGGTTCGTTAAAATGCTTCTGAAATGCTACAATTGAAGGAAGTCACAGTTCAGCTCCGTTCTTTATAGAACTCCGTTTTTCACCTGAGAAACACAAGAGAAATTTTATATAAATTAAATAAAATTGGTAGGGGGAACTGTAACGGAAACAAGAATAAGAGAGAAAGAGGTGTAGACAAACTGCCCATCTGGTACTCAATTATTTCTTAATTTCTTATTCCTCTTTTTCTCCCTTCCTTTTTCTTCTTCTCCGCTGCTCGTACTCTTCTCCACCTCATTCTTCGTATTCTTTACATCCTCCCTCTACTTATGATTCTTAATCTTCTCTTTATCATCTTCCCTTTCCTTCTAATTATCTTCCGTTCTTCTCTTTTTCGTACTTCTTTCTCATACGTTTCCACCGTCACCGTCACCATTATCAGTTATCATCATCATCATCATCATCATCAACAACATTTCTGCGTCTTTATTTCAATATCCTCCTCTCTTATTTCTTCTCATGATCCTCGTTTTCTCACATTTGTTCTTTCTTTATTATCGTGTTTCTTTCGTCAACCTCAATTTTCTTCTTATTATACCAAAAATATTTGCATTGGTACTATCATCATCATCATCATCATCATTATAAGCATTATTATTATTATTATTATTATCTTTATTAACCCCTACAATACTTTCATTAATCGTACAGAGTAAAATATTTTCTAATCTAATCATGATAATTTTTTAATGATTGTATTATATGTTGTTTGTGGTATATTATCCTTTTTAAAGGCAGATCATTGTTACTTAACTGTTATGAGAACCAGAAAGGAAAACGAATAATATTTGTCATCTTATAAAAGTAAGCAGTATTAACATTAATATATTTTAATATTTTCACTGTAAGTTTAGTTGTTATTATGACTCGTACTACTTTTTTCATTTCTCGATTTCATGTTAATGCCCTTCATATGTTTTTTCCATGTCCCACATGAATGAAAGAATGTATTTAGTTTGCACAAAACCTATATATAAAAGTTTGTCTTTAAAACGTCAGGGATCCTCAACACGAGCCTAGCAGGGAATAACGGGATGATTGTGACCAGCAGCTTAAAAATAAGGAGTAAAACAATGTTTCACTGCTGTGTAACACTAACTCATGCATATCAGTGCTGGAGACGCAAAGTCAGGGATGAACAAAATATGGGCCACCAAGGTAGGCACTTACTATGAATAATTATTCCACATTTTATACATTTTTGCTTCCTCATGCATATTATAAAAAGCAAAATCATAACAGCTGATACAAGACATCGACATATCGACTAAAAATGTAAGTTTTTTATTATCTGCTACGTATATCTATTGTTTTCTTATTTACAGATGACAAAGTCGGCACAGCTTCGGTTTGAGGCATATGTTGACACCTATGAAGAAATCAGAGTTTGCTAATTCGTGTCCGAATTAATAGTTAATAATGTTATTTGTACATATTTTGATATATCGATGAATCACGTTCAGCCAGTGCCAGTATTCAGTAACTACCTGAAATTAATTGATGCACATAATTTTTCTCGCGACGCTCGCCGGTCCACGGTCATTCCGAAATAGTCATATCTGACCTTTGAAAAAATGAGTTTCCCACCCCTGTCCTACACACATCTTGAGTGCGGGGGAAGTAGAGTTGTATTATTCAAAGAACCCTTACAAAAATCAACCCTTGGTAAAGCAGCTGGTGTCCGTGCAGGAAACAATGACGAGACCGTTGCCTTGATCTTATTATTTTTATCGAGTATTGGAGTTGCATGTCTGTCAGGGGCATATAACAAGGCAGAGTGGAAAAATTGACCCACATTCAAAATGATACACGGCGCAGGGACCAAAAAGACGAGACCATCATCTGTACTGTACCATGGAGTAAATTATAGTCTGTTTGAAGGTAGAACGGAATGCATAATGTTCGCTTTTACTGTTGCTGAAAGTCATTGAATATAGTGAGTTTTAATTTGAGAAATAACGTAAGAAGTCCGCTGAAAAAATAGAACGAAGTCTGATATGCTGAAAGTGTTCTTTTACAACCATTTGTTTGATTGTTTAGTTGCTTGTTTATTAAGTCTATTATACGCGTCGTATTTCTGAATTGGAACAGGCCATAAAGCCTAACCAGTAAAAACTGAAGTATTATTCATGCATTTGTTTATTTAAGTAATTTATATCATTCGAGGAGACCACTCATGACGACACTTGTGTTCTGGATAGGCCTATATTTGAACCGAACTTGGGTGGATTGCTGGCTGTCCTGACTCAGACATCTCTACCTTCACCTTTATCTTTTAAAATAAATGATGTCGCTCATTGTATTTCCGAAAAGAAGAATGTCAAGGTAAAAGATACAGTCGTGTCACCAGACATGTTTTGGAGATATAAGAGGAGGCTATAGATCGTCATTCAACAGTTCCTACAGGAACTAGGTATCGATGTAATTTGGCAGTTCTTTCCTGTGACTGCACGCAGCTTGTAATTGGCTGAAGTTTTACAGTATAAATTATTTAGGTTACGGATCCTACGTTTGAAGAAACTGTTAGCAATTGTACATCTTCCTGCCAGTCTTAGAATTAATTATTAGCCTTCACTAGATTGTACTTTTTGAGGGGAAAAAAAGAAGTCAGTAATGGGCCCTTTGTAAAAAAAATAAAATAAATTTAGAACAATTAAGATACGAAGGAGCAAAGGCGGGAAAATATTAAGAACATACAAACCAGCCAAGAAATAAAACACATTTCCGAGTAGTAGGTAGCTATCTGAAGATTAACCCCTACAATACTTTCATTAATCGTACAGAGTAAAATATTTTCTAATCTAATCATGATAATTTTTTAATGATTGTATTATATGTTGTTTGTGGTATATTATCCTTTTTAAAGGCAGATCATTGTTACTTAACTGTTATGAGAACCAGAAAGGAAAACGAATAATATTTGTCATCTTATAAAAGTAAGCAGTATTAACATTAATATATTTTAATATTTTCACTGTAAGTTTAGTTGTTATTATGACTCGTACTACTTTTTTCATTTCTCGATTTCATGTTAATGCCCTTCATATGTTTTTTCCATGTCCCACATGAATGAAAGAATGTATTTAGTTTGCACAAAACCTATATATAAAAGTTTGTCTTTAAAACGTCAGGGATCCTCAACACGAGCCTAGCAGGGAATAACGGGATGATTGTGACCAGCAGCTTAAAAATAAGGAGTAAAACAATGTTTCACTGCTGTGTAACACTAACTCATGCATATCAGTGCTGGAGACGCAAAGTCAGGGATGAACAAAATATGGGCCACCAAGGTAGGCACTTACTATGAATAATTATTCCACATTTTATACATTTTTGCTTCCTCATGCATATTATAAAAAGCAAAATCATAACAGCTGATACAAGACATCGACATATCGACTAAAAATGTAAGTTTTTTATTATCTGCTACGTATATCTATTGTTTTCTTATTTACAGATGACAAAGTCGGCACAGCTTCGGTTTGAGGCATATGTTGACACCTATGAAGAAATCAGAGTTTGCTAATTCGTGTCCGAATTAATAGTTAATAATGTTATTTGTACATATTTTGATATATCGATGAATCACGTTCAGCCAGTGCCAGTATTCAGTAACTACCTGAAATTAATTGATGCACATAATTTTTCTCGCGACGCTCGCCGGTCCACGGTCATTCCGAAATAGTCATATCTGACCTTTGAAAAAATGAGTTTCCCACCCCTGTCCTACACACATCTTGAGTGCGGGGGAAGTAGAGTTGTATTATTCAAAGAACCCTTACAAAAATCAACCCTTGGTAAAGCAGCTGGTGTCCGTGCAGGAAACAATGACGAGACCGTTGCCTTGATCTTATTATTTTTATCGAGTATTGGAGTTGCATGTCTGTCAGGGGCATATAACAAGGCAGAGTGGAAAAATTGACCCACATTCAAAATGATACACGGCGCAGGGACCAAAAAGACGAGACCATCATCTGTACTGTACCATGGAGTAAATTATAGTCTGTTTGAAGGTAGAACGGAATGCATAATGTTCGCTTTTACTGTTGCTGAAAGTCATTGAATATAGTGAGTTTTAATTTGAGAAATAACGTAAGAAGTCCGCTGAAAAAATAGAACGAAGTCTGATATGCTGAAAGTGTTCTTTTACAACCATTTGTTTGATTGTTTAGTTGCTTGTTTATTAAGTCTATTATACGCGTCGTATTTCTGAATTGGAACAGGCCATAAAGCCTAACCAGTAAAAACTGAAGTATTATTCATGCATTTGTTTATTTAAGTAATTTATATCATTCGAGGAGACCACTCATGACGACACTTGTGTTCTGGATAGGCCTATATTTGAACCGAACTTGGGTGGATTGCTGGCTGTCCTGACTCAGACATCTCTACCTTCACCTTTATCTTTTAAAATAAATGATGTCGCTCATTGTATTTCCGAAAAGAAGAATGTCAAGGTAAAAGATACAGTCGTGTCACCAGACATGTTTTGGAGATATAAGAGGAGGCTATAGATCGTCATTCAACAGTTCCTACAGGAACTAGGTATCGATGTAATTTGGCAGTTCTTTCCTGTGACTGCACGCAGCTTGTAATTGGCTGAAGTTTTACAGTATAAATTATTTAGGTTACGGATCCTACGTTTGAAGAAACTGTTAGCAATTGTACATCTTCCTGCCAGTCTTAGAATTAATTATTAGCCTTCACTAGATTGTACTTTTTGAGGGGAAAAAAAGAAGTCAGTAATGGGCCCTTTGTAAAAAAAATAAAATAAATTTAGAACAATTAAGATACGAAGGAGCAAAGGCGGGAAAATATTAAGAACATACAAACCAGCCAAGAAATAAAACACATTTCCGAGTAGTAGGTAGCTATCTGAAGAATAGGGAGGGAGACTATGTAAAAATGTTGCACTGGACTTAGTGGTGCATAGGCCTATGTTTCGAAACACGAGTTGAGCATATGATGCTTAGTTTGATGTGAGATATCTCAGACATTAATGTGATTGGTTATGAGCTGGATGGACGTTGTTGCGTTCATGAGAGCAGTTACTTCCTGCAAAATTAAACTTGCCCAGTTAGAGGGAGTCGAAAGGAAAAGAATGGACATTACGTGGAACTGTGAATTTGAAACTACATTAAAAGAAGAAATAAATTGTACGGGTCTCATTCTCTTAAGTTATTGTCTTTAGCTAAATAACAAAATACAAACCTTTCCCAAAGTTCCGTAAGATTGAATAAAGATATGAGATCTGTAGCGTTGCTTTCATAACTGGAGCCTGTCCAGGCCGAAGACCTGTGCTTAGAGGTCATTGACATGCAACCCGGCAGCTATTGGTCTCTTCCTTCCTCTCTGTTATATCATTTTGCCTCGTCCGCTATTCTTCCTTACCCTTCTATCACAATAACCCCCCCCCCAAAAAAAAAAAAAAATTATCAAACACGAAACAAAAAATAGCACGAAAAATATCATCTTCGGCACATTTTGTTTCCAATGCAGGAGCAGAAGCACAAGAACTGAGTGTTCTCAATGGTGTGCACACGGTTTCCAAACGAGATTTTCACTGTCTGTTGTAGAGCTGATAAATTCACTACAGATATATCACTGCACAGATGGAAACTGTTCGTCTTTGTGTGTCATGAGCACAGCTCAGAAATGTTCCGAATAAAAGTTGTAGGTCTCAAGGAGTTCTGTTTTATTCGCATACCAATTTTTTATGCGTTAAGCAGCCTTTCGGAAAATTATGATTTAGCTTCAAGCTAAGTTTAGTGGACTCCCGCTGCAGTGGTGCAAACAGAACCGAATAGTAGGGCTGCTGATAGAAAAATTGGTAAATGCGTAGTTACTTCCCTCAATTGAGGAATAAATAAATAATTTAAAGTGCTTCATAAAGTGAAAAAATTATCGCTGGCGTTTATTAAACACAGCAATGACTTATTAATTTCAAATATTTTGAACAGCTGTTGAAAGGGAGGGAAGGGTGCCATATATTGCACAAATAAATACGGATTTTCCCAGCAGTGGGCTGTCCGTTGTTCTTAATTACACAAACCGGCCATCTTTCTTTGTAATTATATTTTTGATTTTTTTTCTGGATTCACGAAAAAATTCCACTAAACTGAGCAGGGTTCTGTGGTAATTATTATTCTACACGGCATTTTTTTAGTTAGTTAGTTATTTAAGCTTGTATCACTTACCTGGCTGAAGGATTGACGGCCTGGCTTCTATTTACAGTAGGTGCAGAAATTTCTTTTTGCCACGAAATTCATGCCGGCTTCTGGGCTCACCCCCTCTGCCGACCAATCCCTTCCAGGAACGTGTTCTTGGGTAGTAAGTCGGCCGGAAATCACGAAGGTAGTCCTGCAACATTTGCGTCCCGATTTCCAAGACTTGCCTGGCATCGTAGAATTTGCTTTCTGAGACTTTTAATTTCGCACAAGCCGCCTCCAGAACTATTCCTAGAAACCCTTCCAGCCGGGCTTTGACGTCGGAAAAAACAGATGCAACGAGAAGACTGTTATTATTTATTCAGTTTATAAAATCAGAGGGTGGAATGAAGCGAATTTTCCCATTGTTCAACATTATATCTCATGTTACATTCCCTGAAGTCTAACCCCAGCGGTAATAAATCAACTTTTAAAAACTGTTTGTGCGAAACTTATTATTCAAGGAAACCTATCATTTGTTGGAAAATACAATTATTACCTGGTATCAATACAAAATTACTCGGTTAATCTGCCTCAGAATAGGGACCGGTGACGAGATCTTCTGAGCATGGCAATGAACCTTTGATTTCCAGAAAAGACAGGACATTTCTTGACTAGGTGAGGTGCTATAAGCTTCTAAATACGGACTCTACTCTATGGAGTTAGTTTACCTGATGTTGGCTCAGGATACGGTGATTAAACCTCGGGTTCCATAATTAACG
>NW_019060063.1:7117-31180 GCF_000696155.1 Zootermopsis nevadensis
CCCTGCACAGCAATGTGCATGGCGGCCAGCTCCTCGCGTACCTCGGCCTCGGGCATGCGCAAGCCCATGTTTTTAATCACCAGGCGCACGCACCGATCCTCGGGGAGGGAGAATGTGTGAAAACTCACACCCTCGCCCTCACCGAGGGACCGCAGGACCCTGACGGTGGCCCGGAACCCGTCGGCGGTCTCAGGCACAAGAGTCAGGTTTTCTCCCTTCATCTGCGCCACGATCCCGCAGGCCGACTCCGCGCGAATCCTATGCAGGAAGCCGCGTACGTCCTTCACCCCAGAGAGTCAAATGACATGCCAGTGTGCGGCCCGGACAGGTCCCCGGAAGCCCTGCGCCTCCTCCATCGAGGTAGCGGGTCCCTTGGCTGCGGGCTTCACTGTCCCGCTTGGCGGTTTCAGCGCGGCGGGGTGAGGTCTGCGGGACGACTTCACGTCCCTCACTCCTTTAACCTCTTGCGAGGCCCCGGCTTTAGTGGGGAGCGGTGCCGAGGAATCCACCCCAGCAGTCCCCCCTTTAACCGGTCGCCCGGCCACTACCCCGGTGTACGCCGCGCTGACCTCGGCATAGCTGCCAAGTTGCCGGCCACGCGAGGTGGTTGCTGCTACCGCCTGGCCATCGAGCCGATGAACTTTTGCCGGTGCCGGCAGAGGAGGGGACCCGGCTCCGGACAGTGGCCCGGGAGCCTGGATGCGGGTTCCGACGAACCGCCCGAGTTGGACAAGTCCAACTCGTTGGCTTTCCTATTGCCAGCGTTGGCTCGAGTAGGCCCTCCGACCACGGCTGTTGCAGCTGTAGTTACTACTGCTGCTGCTGCTGCCCGTTGTCTCTGCTATTCCGCTTCGATGGCGTCCAGAAGCTGCTTCCGGACCTGCTGGAGCAGCTCAGGGAGGTGGGCCTTCAAAAAGGCCAGCTCACCTCCTTCCATGTCTCGCCGAGCGCTGAGAAACTCTCCGTGGATAACTATCCGTGAACAACTATTCGTGGACAACTCTCTATCAATCACAATCTCGAACCGCCCGAGTTGGACTTGTCCAACTCGTTGGCCTTCCTCTTGCCGGCCCTCCAGCCACGGCTGCTGCCCGCTGCCTCTTCTTCTCTGCGGTGATTGCATCTATTAGTTACTTCCTGACCTGCTGGAGCAGCTCAGGGAGGTGGGCCTTCAAAAAGCCAGCTCATTTCCTTCCATGTCTCCAGTGCCAATATTAAGGAAGTGATGACAGAGTTAGTAAATATCTTCATCTGCTGTTATTGGTTAACCTCAAGCAATATTATATCAAAGACAATCACTTCCAAACATCACGTAACAATGTTCATAAAGTGGCATAAATGCTGAGTAACGTGCCAGTAGCATACATGAAACGAGTGATATGGTCCAACAATAAACGGATTCCATTAGAAATTCAAATCAAAACGGGGAAACAAATAATCTTTCAGGATTAAAATGGGGCCCTTAAAAGGGCCGGTTTATAAATCAGTACCTAAGCCTTCTTGTCAGTTTTCTTAGGAAGAAGAACAGCCTGAATGTTTGGCAACACACCGCCTTGGGCAATAGTGACTCCAGACAACAACTTATTCAACTCTTCGTCGTTACGAATGGCTAGTTGCAGATGACGAGGAATAATCCTGGTCTTCTTGTTGTCACGGGCTGCATTACCAGCCAGCTCAAGAACTTCGGCAGCCAAGTACTCCATCACAGCCGCCAGATACACAGGGGCGCCAGCACCGACACGCTCAGCGTAGTTTCCCTTGCGTAGGAGCCTGTGAATACGACCCACTGGGAACTGAAGTCCAGCCCGGCTAGAACGCGACTTTGACTTTCCTTTGACCTTGCCACCCTTTCCTCGGCCAGACATTCTTAGTGATCTCTTTGCTTGGGCACGACCGAATGCAGACAATACAAAATTTCAGGAAAAGTTCGATTTTGATGTGAATGACGGAGGAACGTCCTAACCAATCAGACTGACGGAGTATTGTCCTAACCAATCACACCGTAGCGAGCTTCCCGTTGGATAGGTTGCGACAATTGAATAACATAATAAATAACGGTTGGTTGAAAAAAAATTTTATTCTCTGTTGTTTGGTTGTCCTGCAATTGTCTGGTTCAACATGCCGCCTAAAGCCTCTGGGAAAGCTGCTAAGAAAGCAGGAAAGGCACAGAAGAACATATCAAAAACTGACAAGAAGAAGAAACGCAAGAGGAAGGAGAGTTACGCAATCTACATCTACAAGGTGCTGAAGCAGGTCCATCCTGATACTGGCATCAGCTCCAAGGCAATGAGCATCATGAACAGCTTTGTTAACGACATTTTCGAGCGCATTGCAGCTGAGGCATCCAGGCTGGCACATTACAACAAGAGGTCCACAATTACTAGTCGTGAGATCCAGACTGCTGTGAGACTTCTGTTGCCAGGTGAACTGGCAAAACACGCTGTAAGTGAAGGGACGAAAGCCGTGACTAAGTATACCAGCTCCAAATAAGTTGATTGCGAAAATAAAACGGCCCTTTTCAGGGCCTCAGATGTTCGAATGGGTAATATGATTGTTCCTTTACGTTGGGATGAGGGGGGGGTGTTGATATTCGTTGTTGTATGTTGCTTTGGCACACATGTTTTATTTGATCTACTGTTTTTTATTTTGCTCCACGGAATGGGACTGCTTTATAATTCATTCTAATTTAAATGATGCACTGCCCTGAGTAACATTACCACATAAAACGTCAGTATACCAGAATCTGTTATGTGGCGGCCTTGGGTGTTATTGTAACAATGAAATTTACAATTTTTACTTGTCACCGTTATTGAATTTTCGTTTCCCAGGCTATTTCTTCCATTTTATTAACTTGTGCTACACTTTAATCATCACGTCAATGTATTGCTTAACTCAAAAGATCATATTTTGGGATTATTGATGACTACAATCTTATGTTATTTCTTTACTTTCATTTCATTCTGTTTTCAAATGATTTCCTTGTAAAATCTTTGCCTCCATTAGGATATACTCTTATGTAGAAGTTATTCATGTATTACATGAACACATTTCCCATATTTCTTTGAAATTTCATTTCTTTACTATATTTTGGAAATAGCTGTTGGGTGTTTCCTGTCCACGTATTTAGGTACTTGTAAGCAAGTTAAGTTCGTGAATATGTCATCTGTTCAATAATGACAGAATGCAGCCTCAGTGAGGTACTAAAGTGAACTGAAACATGTCTGTAAAATGTCACAAATAAGTTGATAGTATTTGTGACTTGATGTGGGGGTTCCAACTGTATTTCCATTATTTTCATGTTATATACTATAATACTTTAAACCAGAGCACATCTTAATAATTCCTATAATTGCTACATGACCTATGCACTTTGAAAGAAGTTTGTCACTGTACCATTATCAGCATACAGAGCCCACTGACTATATGCATTCATGATGACATATTTGAACAATTCTAAACAACATTTTGAGATTTTTCCTGATACCCACAGAATCCTATGGCATCACAAGCCTGGATGTGAATAGAGCACTTTCCAACAACCCATAAATACTTGTCGTCAATAGAGTTTTGTGTAAATGATCTTTGTCATATATAGTTTAAGGTATGAAAATTAAATATATATTTTACCACAGTACTCAAAACAGAAAAGTTTAAGAGGGCTGTCTTCATTATTTCTTGAATGATTTCCCAAGTGTAGTTCTATATTCCTCTTCAACAGCTGAGTACTTATTTTATCATACATGGTGGCCAGAAATGTTGCTTAATATTTGTGTGTTTGTTATTTTCATTTCTCATCTTTAACACCTGTTATTGGCATTAGTGAGAGAAAACTTTCTTTGAATGCAACTGAAGTGTTGCTTTATACACTAATAGCATATATCAGCGTACATGACATGAAATGATTCGTACAGCAATTAAAGCAGAAATTAGCTCGTCTACTTTAGCACCTTACCATGAAGTTATAAAGGGAACATGGAGGTGAATCTCCGTCCAATGTAGATGGCTGCACTGGTTTCAAGTGAATGGTCAGGATCATGCTCTGGTGTCTCTAATTCTGGGAAGGAGCTTCTTGTACACAGCTGAATGGAAGCTGTTGAATAACCCTTATTGAAGGAGGTGCAAACAAAATTTCTTGCCCATGGCAGGAATCCAGCCATGGGGTCTAATCCATAGCTGTTCAACTTACTGAATACACTACCCTGGTCCATATTCTGGAATACTAACTTACAATAAGCAACGAATGTTTCCCTCTTCTTCTGTTTGTTATTTATGTCCAATTCATCACTGTTTAACCTATGCAGTGAGATGGTGTTCTTAAATTAAGAAACAGAGGAGACATATTGGATTGTTGCATTATATTTTGAATGTGTCAATGACCACCACCTTATAGAAAGTAATCATGGTAGTTATTAAGCCCCTTTCTGAAAAGAATCATGTTCTTACATGGTGGATGAGCAGTATAACACCTCACTGTACAAAATATACACCTCACCTTAGTGAAGTTAAATCCTCTTTTCACAAAATGTGGCTGTATATCCCAAGTTACCATAACTCTTTCAATTTATTTGTACGTAATAATAGTTTCAAAATTAATTTTATGTTTGATGTCCTGCAACATTAGATTTCAGTTATGGTTTGTCACATGCAATAACTCAACTTATGAGGATCTGAACTTATGTAATATATGTGTGCAATAAAGACATTCAATTATTTCAACGTCTGTGAATATGGACTATCCACAGGACTACGCAGCCTCACACTCCACAAGACCACAGTCCAGGTATTTTAAATTCTGTTCTTTTACAATAAAATATTCATACGTGAATAGAACAACCTTAAAGTTTTATTTTAAAGCAAGACACAAATCATCTATTTAATATCTCTTGCAATAATGAATATTTTCATATTACATTGATATCAAATTATCAAAGAGAATACAAGTATAAGTTATTTCATTTTGATTAACTCCTGAACCCAGACTTTCTACCAAAAAATATTAAATTATGCAAACGTTTGTAATGTAATCTGATTTTTCCAGTGCCAAGGCATGGGCAGAAAAGGTCGGCCAACTGTGAAGTATCAACTCTACCTAACAGCTGTGCAGCAAACATTTTGTGGGGAGTGATTTCTGCAATTCAGAAAGGTCATGCCTGAAGAGAGCAGTAGCTGCACATGGCTCAGATTCACCTTCACATTCAACCCCGCAACCTAAACTAACCTTCCTAACATATCTGTTCTCTGAATTAATTACCCTCACTACCTGAACGTAACTTTTGTGTCCATATCCCCACCAGAACCAAAAGCAAGGTTTCTGTGTCCTTTACTGCAACACCTGTGCCTGTCTATGCAGACAGATCTTTAACTTCCTCCCAAATCTCTGCAATCCAAACACAACCACCGGCTGTCTGCACTTGTGCACTGAAAGAAACCTCCACAATTCCTGTAATTTCAAATGCTTATACAGAACTCGAATTCATCAATCATCCTAGATCTTCCTTGAAGCCCAGAGCAAAGCATTTTATACTAAAAGAACTTAATTTGGCCACAGTAGCAGAAATGCCAACTAGGAAAAGAAAACAGGTATGTAGCTGTAAAAGTATAGCTTCTTCACTGCTGGTTTACAAGTGCTTGTCATAGATGCCACATCCTTCCAGCAATTTAATAACTGATGACTAACTACTCATTTTCAAATGGCATGGTCTGTCCTGTGACTGAACAAAGTTGATATGTTCAGGACACCGGAACTGTTCATTGGGTGGTCAGGTAGCTACTGTATGCAACCTCAGTTACTAGGCAAAAGTAAAGAGACATTACATTATTACTGACATACTGATGTGACAGAATATTCATCTTTCACTTTGTTACCCTCTGCCAGACTTCTTCAAACACCAACCAAGTTCTTGATGGCAGCTGTGATATGCTATTTCAGCCCAAGTAGGTGACCTCTGCCATCATATCCTGCAGAAGAGTGACAGACGTACATACAGTCCCTACAACTTCTCAGAGGCATAGGTGAGAGACTGTTTTGTATCACTGAACTCCTTGAAATATATTAAGGCATTGGTTGATAACATTGATTGATGTCAGACATAACTTGCGTGCATCACAGTGGACAACAGGAAGCACCTGTTTAGCAGTGAAACCGATGACATAAGCTACTAGAACATTTTCATCTCACCAGCATGTACAGCAGCACATATTTTCTGTTGTACTTGCTCAACAACATCATAACTGGTATGAACATACCAGGGCTTTTTGCTGATGTGGCTTGTGAAGCATCAGGTCCCCTGAGTAAGCAATGTAGGTTGTCCAGGAGACTAGTTTCCTCTTTATCACAGTTAGTACCACGCAGGCCTCTAAATGCAAGACCATTGATGACGTCTCAAGGGGATCCTGATTCACCCTTTGGGTCTATAGACAGTCAAGCTCTGCCTTTCTAAGGTTCTCAAAACATGATTGGATGCTGCAGTGTCTAAGGGCGATGGAGGGGGTGCTTGAAGGCTGGTTTGCCGTTCTTTGGAAAGATCTCGCTGCTTTTCCCCATACTTGCTGTGGTCCAATGACCTATATTAAGACTCTTGTGCTAAGTGGGCACCATAGTTCCTCCCTGTGAAAGCACATGATACATTGTTAAAAATTTCAAATAGTTGATCGGTTTCTTGAAGAAGGAGGCAGCAGCCAGGTATTTGCTGCAGAACATTCCTGAAAGAAGCATTACAAAAAAATGACACCTTGATCACATATCTCGTTACGTTCATTCATATCAGAAACAGACACTTTTCTTTATACGGGTATTTGGAGAAAATAAATAGCACATTTGTTCATCACAATTATATTCTGGGTATTGGGACTTGGAAAAACTGTCTTTATTTATATACTACCTTCCCTACAGGACATTATAAATAACTGAATGCAGTGAAATATTTCTTACCTGCAGATACAAAGTTGTAGAGACTTGCTGCTACAGTGTAACTCATCACCTGTGCAGCCACCTTTAACTTCATTGAACTCTGTGTCACAGAGTTTGAGGTATGTGTTTGTTAGCTTATGCATGCATTTTGTCAAATTTGTACACATTCAAAATGTGTTCTCACTTAGCAATAAGAGGAAGCTGGCTGCCCAGAGGTTCAGACTTCAGCTGCGTACATCAATGGGACAGGTTGCTGGTACATTTTATGAGGTGAAGATCAAATACTGTTGCAGTCAATGTTGTCAGTGACGATGACAATAAACATGGGTCTTCTGACCCATCTCCCATGTCTCTACAATTATTTTCTGGGTCATAGTGCAGCTTGATGGAGGCCTGCCACTCATTTCCACATCAGATGTGGGGATTCCGATGTTGTACGCATGCGTGCGACCAGATGCTTGATTTCTTTAACCGGGCTTTCTTTGTCATTCATTCAGCTAAGTGGATACAGAAAGACAGGTTCTCTTCTCAACTAAGAACATGTACCAGCCATAATGTGAGATTTATTTTACCTATAATCAATACATGAGGTAGATGCTATTCCTTTTTATTTTTGTTTTCTTAATAATTATATTGACTAAATATGCTGTATGGACAGATTTCTCATGATTGGTTAGTTCTCCTGCAACTTGGTATTAGCATTTTAGTGGGCAAGTGTTGTCAAGTGTCCTTAGAAGTTATAGTATGCGACTGTAATCTTGAGACTTGCAAGGAATGCAGGAAGTTCGAAGCGTTAAAGGCTGACGCTATCTTTCCTCCTGCCTCCTTCACCCCACTTCCTCACCCCTCAATTCTCAAGATTAAAGTCTTACGCTGTACACGCAGTTGATGACATCGGTTAAATGAAAGTAGGTGTCAACAGGGTAATGAGAAGTTAGAAATAAACACCAGAGTCAACAATAGCGGTACGCATGGCAATATACATTAGTTGACTTGAGTAGTAATTTTGCCTCCTTTTTGGTTGTGCAGTAAAGTTTTGTTGAATTTTTACTTATTTATTTTACTGAAATCCGTCATTAAAGATCATGGGTTTCTGCATTATGACTCTGTGTACATTTTATGATTTTTTAAGATTTTACAGACAAGCCTATTGTATCCATCTTCAGGGTAGAAGATTAAGCAGATAAGTTTCCCAAAAATTTTGGTAACCGGTTTCAGGATCATGTGGCATCATGACCCATAAAAGTACAATTCAAATTTTCACCTCACTTAATTTTCAAGTCGCACATAATTAGTGTAAGTGTTTTAGTTTATAACATCTCTAGGATCATCTTTTACATTAAGTGCATTTTTTAATATTTGGTAAGATTTGTCTCTGTTCATTTCACTGATTTGAAAGTTAAGTATGTGGAACCCCGGCACATGATTATTGTTTTTTCTGATTCGTTTCACCTCACAGAGAATTGCAAGTAACATTCTAATGCAGTGTGACTGAATTGTTATAAAGGATGTTTCGAAGTAAAAGAATAAATAAATTAAGGTTGAAGTAAATGGGACTGAATCATAATACAAGGTCACTGTGATCATTGTATAATGACAGCTTTAAGCTGTTAAATGGAGAATTGAATGACAAACGATTCACACAAAAGAAATAATATAAATAACGGAATGTAATGCCAGACAGAAAAAAGAAAGAAATATATATTCTTTGTCGTATAGTACATAAAGTTCAAAGGTTCTGGAATGGTAAATTCCATATCTTGTATTTGAGGGCCCCTGCCCTGCCCTTTGAATGCACTGCCTATGTTTGACATCACTGTCCTTGTAACTGTAACTGATCAGCACTGGGGCATCACCCTAGGGCAGTGGTAAAGTAAAGTTTGTCCCACTATACGCCATGTAGGCGTTTGGGGTGAGAGGAGGTATAGCTCCTCTCTTCCTTGACCTCGGCAGACGTACATACAGTCCCTACAACTTCTCAGAGGCATAGGTGAGAGACTGTTTTGTATCACTGAACTCCTTGAAATATATTAAGGCATTGGTTGATAACATTGATTGATGTCAGACATAACTTGCGTGCATCACAGTGGACAACAGGAAGCACCTGTTTAGCAGTGAAACCGATGACATAAGCTACTAGAACATTTTCATCTCACCAGCATGTACAGCAGCACATATTTTCTGTTGTACTTGCTCAACAACATCATAACTGGTATGAACATACCAGGGCTTTTTGCTGATGTGGCTTGTGAAGCATCAGGTCCCCTGAGTAAGCAATGTAGGTTGTCCAGGAGACTAGTTTCCTCTTTATCACAGTTAGTACCACGCAGGCCTCTAAATGCAAGACCATTGATGACGTCTCAAGGGGATCCTGATTCACCCTTTGGGTCTATAGACAGTCAAGCTCTGCCTTTCTAAGGTTCTCAAAACATGATTGGATGCTGCAGTGTCTAAGGGCTACCCGGTCTGCGATGGAGGGGGTGCTTGAAGGCTGGTTTGCCGTTCTTTGGAAAGATCTCGCTGCTTTTCCCCATACTTGCTGTGGTCCAATGACCTATATTAAGACTCTTGTGCTAAGTGGGCACCATAGTTCCTCCCTGTGAAAGCACATGATACATTGTTAAAAATTTCAAATAGTTGATCGGTTTCTTGAAGAAGGAGGCAGCAGCCAGGTATTTGCTGCAGAACATTCCTGAAAGAAGCATTACAAAAAAATGACACCTTGATCACATATCTCGTTACGTTCATTCATATCAGAAACAGACACTTTTCTTTATACGGGTATTTGGAGAAAATAAATAGCACATTTGTTCATCACAATTATATTCTGGGTATTGGGACTTGGAAAAACTGTCTTTATTTATATACTACCTTCCCTACAGGACATTATAAATAACTGAATGCAGTGAAATATTTCTTACCTGCAGATACAAAGTTGTAGAGACTTGCTGCTACAGTGTAACTCATCACCTGTGCAGCCACCTTTAACTTCATTGAACTCTGTGTCACAGAGTTTGAGGTATGTGTTTGTTAGCTTATGCATGCATTTTGTCAAATTTGTACACATTCAAAATGTGTTCTCACTTAGCAATAAGAGGAAGCTGGCTGCCCAGAGGTTCAGACTTCAGCTGCGTACATCAATGGGACAGGTTGCTGGTACATTTTATGAGGTGAAGATCAAATACTGTTGCAGTCAATGTTGTCAGTGACGATGACAATAAACATGGGTCTTCTGACCCATCTCCCATGTCTCTACAATTATTTTCTGGGTCATAGTGCAGCTTGATGGAGGCCTGCCACTCATTTCCACATCAGATGTGGGGATTCCGATGTTGTACGCATGCGTGCGACCAGATGCTTGATTTCTTTAACCGGGCTTTCTTTGTCATTCATTCAGCTAAGTGGATACAGAAAGACAGGTTCTCTTCTCAACTAAGAACATGTACCAGCCATAATGTGAGATTTATTTTACCTATAATCAATACATGAGGTAGATGCTATTCCTTTTTATTTTTGTTTTCTTAATAATTATATTGACTAAATATGCTGTATGGACAGATTTCTCATGATTGGTTAGTTCTCCTGCAACTTGGTATTAGCATTTTAGTGGGCAAGTGTTGTCAAGTGTCCTTAGAAGTTATAGTATGCGACTGTAATCTTGAGACTTGCAAGGAATGCAGGAAGTTCGAAGCGTTAAAGGCTGACGCTATCTTTCCTCCTGCCTCCTTCACCCCACTTCCTCACCCCTCAATTCTCAAGATTAAAGTCTTACGCTGTACACGCAGTTGATGACATCGGTTAAATGAAAGTAGGTGTCAACAGGGTAATGAGAAGTTAGAAATAAACACCAGAGTCAACAATAGCGGTACGCATGGCAATATACATTAGTTGACTTGAGTAGTAATTTTGCCTCCTTTTTGGTTGTGCAGTAAAGTTTTGTTGAATTTTTACTTATTTATTTTACTGAAATCCGTCATTAAAGATCATGGGTTTCTGCATTATGACTCTGTGTACATTTTATGATTTTTTAAGATTTTACAGACAAGCCTATTGTATCCATCTTCAGGGTAGAAGATTAAGCAGATAAGTTTCCCAAAAATTTTGGTAACCGGTTTCAGGATCATGTGGCATCATGACCCATAAAAGTACAATTCAAATTTTCACCTCACTTAATTTTCAAGTCGCACATAATTAGTGTAAGTGTTTTAGTTTATAACATCTCTAGGATCATCTTTTACATTAAGTGCATTTTTTAATATTTGGTAAGATTTGTCTCTGTTCATTTCACTGATTTGAAAGTTAAGTATGTGGAACCCCGGCACATGATTATTGTTTTTTCTGATTCGTTTCACCTCACAGAGAATTGCAAGTAACATTCTAATGCAGTGTGACTGAATTGTTATAAAGGATGTTTCGAAGTAAAAGAATAAATAAATTAAGGTTGAAGTAAATGGGACTGAATCATAATACAAGGTCACTGTGATCATTGTATAATGACAGCTTTAAGCTGTTAAATGGAGAATTGAATGACAAACGATTCACACAAAAGAAATAATATAAATAACGGAATGTAATGCCAGACAGAAAAAAGAAAGAAATATATATTCTTTGTCGTATAGTACATAAAGTTCAAAGGTTCTGGAATGGTAAATTCCATATCTTGTATTTGAGGGCCCCTGCCCTGCCCTTTGAATGCACTGCCTATGTTTGACATCACTGTCCTTGTAACTGTAACTGATCAGCACTGGGGCATCACCCTAGGGCAGTGGTAAAGTAAAGTTTGTCCCACTATACGCCATGTAGGCGTTTGGGGTGAGAGGAGGTATAGCTCCTCTCTTCCTTGACCTCGGCACTAGATGGGGGTGAGTGGTCAGCATCACGCCCCGGCCGGCTTTACCCCCGGGAAAGGACCCCGGTACCCATTGTAGAGGAGGCTGGGTGGGCCCCAGAGCCGGTCTAGATGCAGAGGCTAGAGGAAAAATCCTGCCCCCATCGGGGATCGAACCCCGGTCGTCCAGCCCGTAGCTAGTCACTATACTGACTGAGCTATCCCGGCTCTTCCTAGGGCAGTGGTATTCAACATTTTTTGTTTGAATTCCCCAGATATAATTTCTCTTCAACTTTGTACCCCCAAAGTTGTTGGTGTATAATTCAAGTTATACATAATCTACACCTAAATAAATTAAATAAATTGTAATCTCAACATTAAAGGACAGTGGTACAGCTGGTGCATGCAAGCAAATATTCTAATTGATTCTAATTTATAAGAGTAGTTGAAAACATCTCATGAAATTGTGGAATTCTGGACTTCTTCATGACAACAATGAATTACCAAGGGAATATATAAATAAGCTTGGGTATTCCTACACTGTTCATTCGATTTCGATCCCTAACATGGCGTAGGATTTTTTGTCTAGTCTCTGAATCCAGACATGCTCTGGGGTTCAACCAGCCTCATATCCAGTGAGTACCAGAGTCCTTTTCTGGGGGAAAGCCGTATCTGGGACGTGGCTTTGACAATTCAACCTTATCTAGTGCCTAGGTTACGAATGAGTATGTTCTATACCACATCTTCCTAGATGGTACATATTAGGACAGCTTTTACAGTCAATAAACAGAATTTTCATAAAATTTTAGAGAGATTTGAGGTTTTCACTGCAGTCGGTCAGAAGACAGCCAAGTTCAGTCTGTAATTGTCCCTCCTGAATCACATCCTGTGAACGTCCCGAGTACAATGTACAATAAAAATTGTTCCTGCTTCATGCCAAAGTCTGTGGAACGGAAAACTTTGTATTCAGTGACATCACAGTTTTTATTAACACGTGCAAATGGAGTTCCTCAGCAAGTATGTATTTCTATATGTTTGTGTTCTTAAAGATGTTACTAATTAATTTCAGACTTAAGGAAATCTCAAGTGCCCTACTTTTGTTGCAGTTCACAGTTCCTTATACGTGTCATGCAACTGTGACGGTGGTTTAAAACCTTCAGACCTCAAGAATATAAGAAAATAACAATATTGTTCCTCACTTTTATTTATATATGTTAGCTTAACTGCAAAATCATGTCACAACATGTTTCACTGATCATTCTATCACTACAATGTTTGATGAGTGAGTAACATGCAACTTCATCTTGCCCAAAATTTAAACACCTAGCCTATAATGTGGTATTAACTTAAAGACACAGTTTTTAAAAATGAAATAAGAACCAAATCCTTTAACAATATATACAGAATTCCTATACCACTTTACAGTTGTGCTAAAAGTCTGACATTCATACTACTCTAAAGACCGTGGTTTGACTCCTAGCAGAGGCAGAGAATATTCCTTTTGTATTCACATCCACACTGACCCTGGAGTTCATTTAGCCTTTTATGGAATGTATCAGTATCCATGCTCTTTCCGTGTGGTGATTAACCTGTTGTATGTCACATATAAAATCAAGTACGCCAACGAAATTCTTTACATATTAAATAACACTTTGTGTGTAAACAGATTCATTTGCATGCATGACTTTATGTATCAATACACTGCAGCCCTACAAAGATGTACTGAAACACGCACCTGTATGTGATACTGGAATAACTCCTCGTCATCTGCCTCAGAGGCCGCGAGGCTTGGTCTGTGTGACGCCAGGGCAGAACGAGATATGGGCACTGCCTCAGCACTCAGGTTATTGTTCGATCCCTGAATCTGGATTTTAACAGCATCCAGATACTCGCTGGGTTCTGTTACGACATCACTGTGTTGAAATGACACAAATTTGTTCACTGCACTTTTTTCCTTTCTTCCATCTGCAGATCTTATTTGCTTGTAGAATGATTGACGTTATTTACACTTCAGAAGAAGCATAACATAGTTCATCTTCTCATCAACTTGAATTCCTGTTAACTCCTTTTTTCCAGTCTGAATGGTTCTCATTTTAGCAGAATTTATTTTGTTAATTCTTTCCCCTGTCCCATAAATTGCATTCCCTTTATCCATAAAGGGATTGTTGTCCTTTAATTCATAATTCTATCCTATTGGAGGGAGACCCAACACTGTTTTCAAAACTGCTTTATCACAATTTCTTTTACGTGGGAAATAGTGTTTTCACAAGCCAAAGAACTTCAGTGGCATTATTTCTTACAACAAACAACATTAAAATTACAAACGATTAAAGAACCTACATAATACTGTAGTACATGGAAGGTGAAGTAAAATTGTCGTACACGTTTCCTCGATAGTAATGATGGAACAAACAAATATGGTTAGTTATACTTCGTACTTCTATAAACTGCACTCGAAATATAACCTGTCTTTCCGTTTTGTTATACGTAACAAAAAGATGTTACTCTCCTTGTTCCTGATGAACTTCTGTAATTCCTTGCCCACTTTCCCTCGTCAGAGCCGTTTTCTTAATAACGTTCTCAGTTTCCCCAGTTTATGAAAATACGCATATTTTAGGATTGTTTAAATTTGGTACAGTTCTTAGGTAATTTGCCATCCTAATATAGCCAATCATTTTACACATTCGTTCAAAATTTCAGTATCGGTAACCTGCGTAATTCTAAAACGTTTCCTGTGAGCCTTGTCTATTTTAACGTATCCTCGCTAGCAGTTCATATCTTAAGGTGAAATGATTTATGCAAAACCGGGGTACCCTCTCAACGCTTTTACTAATTTGTAGAATAAAACAATATAGCCAGGTATAAACGATTCGTTTGCTGAATTATGTGAACGAAGTACACCTGTTGGCACCCCTGCATTCTTGTGTTATTTCCTGATATGCATAGATGGCAGGAGTAGGTGACATGGGTATGTCATTGGTGATACTCTTTTGTCTTTAACAGCTGTCTGAGTTGAGACGGAGTGCCTTTCCTCATTTTTACTGAAATCTGTAATATTCAAGGTTCGTAAACATACACGGGATATATAAATTAATTTGTAGAAATCTTTGGACTAATTGATGTAATCAGGTAAGTAGGTTTGTGTTTAAGTGCTTTCCTACATTGACTATGTATGTATGTGTGTGTGTGTGTCATTGCCTTGATTCTCTTAATCTTCCTTCTTTTAAAATCAACTGGTTTAATTTATAATGGTACTGTAGTTTCTTATTCATTTGATAAAGCTACTTTAGTGAAATTTGTTAGATTCTGATACCTGCGTTTCAATACTCCTTAGTACCATAGAAAAGAGGGTGAGCTGTGTTGTGTGTTGTGACATAACCTTTCACAACAGCAGATATTTAATTTTTCCTACTTTCTATTACAATAATAGCTGTTGTAACTTCTAAATATTTCTATTATTTCAGTAGTTGTAACTTTTATTCATTGTTACTCTCCTTTCCCACTTTTATAAGATGATTTGTCCCTTTGAGCCTCAACTAATTTGTGTGTATGTGTCAGTTAAGAAGGTGATTGATGTTAAAATGCTTGACTAATTACAAATCCTTCTTTTGTAGGTTACTCCTGCCAACTTGACTTGTACTAGAATGGTAAGTGGAGTTCATTTCTGATTTTGTAAACTTAAAGATACTGTGTAGACAGTCGCTGATGACAAATCCCAGTGGACATATTTCAGTTTTGTGTTATCAACGTGTGCAAACACCTCCAGAACGAAACCAAGTCTTTTATTGAAAGGATGTAATTAGATGGCTCATTTCAGTGTTCACGTGCCATGTAGTCTGGTTGAAGTATACTGACATTTCAGAGTTACTAGCTGCCTCCAATCATGATGGCTATAAGTCACGCTGATTGATGATGAAGACAGCAAGTACATCTGAAATACAGGTAAACTTCTACCAGACCACACAGTTTCACAACCCAGAAAACAGCCCTCTTCACATCCGCTGTTGTGAGTACCTCAGTCCTACCTAAAGGAAGAAGGATTGCAAATGTGACCACTTGCGTTGTTTACGTGGAGCTCATCATTTACTTTCACATTAAATATTATGGTTGATCCTTGTGGAGAGACTTGCACTTTGTTGCTTAGGCAGACAGAATTCAGAACAATCAGAATATGTAACCCAGACATCTGTTCTCTTGAGAAGTGTATCTTCAGGCCGTGAGCTTACCGTGATAGGATCAGTGTAATTTGTTATTTATCCAGCGAAACCCTCTGATGGGCACGATCTGTTTCACGCCGAATGTCAGAGGTGTGAGGAGTGAGCTGGGCCAAATAAAGACACGTGGTTCATTTTCTTTACATTAAGGTGGAAAATTCAACTTGAGTGATTGTAATGTATACCCGCTGAAAATTAGTGTGACTGTTGGTTTCCACGTGCTCAACTGTTATTAAATTATAACCTGTCGTTGAATGTATAATTTCTTTACTTAATGTCGCTGTTAAGTAGTTACCGCTGTCTTTGGGAAGTTGTGAGTTCAAATCTTGAAGTTTTTCATGGTTGTGTTCAGTCTCTGGGAGAATGTCAGGATAGTATTTGAAGTAAGCTGTGACCACTTCTTTCCATGTCCCTTCCTCTTCAGAAACCATTGTAGCATTTGATGCTGTATAGTTTGAGCTACTGAAAGTGTCTTCAAGTAAACTGGAAATAAATAATGAATAATTTCTCTGTGTGTGAAGATTTCCCTTTCATATGTTTATTATTGCAGGTGACCGCTTGAAGATAGCACTTTTAGACAATATTAATTTCGTGCATTTCTGTTACTTTGTGCCATGATGACATTCAGTCCCACATGATGTTGGTCGGTGGTCATTAAGATTCATGGGTAAGATAAAATGTTGGACTTTGTAAGCATGGCAGAGTGGCATGTGCATGCACACGTGTGGTTGTTTAAGGGAGAGGAAAGGATGAAATTGGAGGAGTTAGCATTTTACAATTATAGATGCACAGAAAAGTGCTTTGAGTTTCCCGTTTTATATTATATCCGTGATTTGTGTGATTTCTCCTTACTTATTCTTAGGTGAGGCTGCATGTTTTGTTTTGCATATATGCTGATGAATCAACAGTCTTATTAACTTACTTACTTGATGGTTTTGGGAACACTATTCATCACCTGTCCCTGTCGTTGGCCATGAAAATCCAATCGTCTTCATCTCCTGTGTCCCATGGATCATGCCTGATGTTATCCTTTCATCTACGTATCACCATCGCAAACAATTTCTGCATGTCAACTTCGAAGTCTGCAGCAGCACGGAATGGGTTCATTCACAACCCAAGTGTAAATTTGCTTTGCCGTTCTGAAAGCTTTGTTCGTTATTGTACTGCTTAGTGGTGATGAAGGCATTTTGACTGTAGTCTTGTGTGTCTCTGGTGTATGAACTGAGGACGGTTCTAGATTTTGCTTGCATTGTGGTTTCTAAAACATGAAGTGTGCAGTTGAGTATAAGAATTTTTCTCTGAATTAAAAGTGTGTTACATATTTATATACTGGTGACATTTCGGGTTCTCGTGGCAACAGGTAAGGAAATTAGTGTCCTCTGGATGTTGCACCACGTAGTCTGTTCAAAGTATGCTCTGATGATGAAGGCAGCAAGCACGTGTTCAAAGTTTGCTCTGATGATGAAGGCAGCAAGCACCTCTGAAACGTCTGTGGACTTCCGCGATGCTACTTGGCACAGTGCCCCAGAAGACAGTTATCTTCCTAGTGTATATTGTTCTCTTAGTTAGTTCAGAGGAATTGTTAGATTTTTAACTGACATCTTTTCCCTACTTGCAGGCATTCGATCGGTTTATTCGGCCGCGCTATGGCGACAGATGGCGGATGAAGTTTCAGATAGACAAAGTAAGTGTTTCTGATTGAGTTATGATTTTTGTGACTTTTTAAAAGTAGTGGATAGATGAAGTGAGTATGCTGTGCTGAGGATGAGATCAATTTATATTCATGACAGTACTTTATCAGATATGTAAATGAACCTTTATCCACAAAACAATTGTTTTCTTGTTAATTGACTACAATTGCACTGTACAAAAATGTTATCAGATTATTAAATTGGGGACATAAGCAGTGTTGTATGTCCCTCTAATTAATTTACTTTTTCTCTCTTTGCACATGGAGTGAGTGTATCATACCGCCATTTAAAACTGCTGTTTGTGATGTATTTGTATAGCTCACTTCCCATCAGGTCTTTTGTCAATTCCCAATTGTCTATAAGCTTTATGAATTTCTCTTAAGGTAAGCAAGTTGTAGAAATGTCAATGCAATTTGTGTCTGTTTTTTAATGTAGGAGTCTGGCCAGAATGGATTTACTACGAAAGAGGCTTGTGAAAATGGTGACGGAGAGATTGGGAGATTGGCATACGCATGTTTGCTGAAAAACGAACTTCTTGGGGCCAACATTCAAGATCTTAGAGACCCATGTGATGAGAGAAGAGCGCCCATTCTAGGATCAAATGTCTTTTCCTTGTCACCACTTAGTGCACAAAGCCATAAGTTGCTTAGTGCACCGAGAAGGTCAAGGAGGAAAATATCACCAGTACCCTACAAGGTTAGTCATATTTTGTATTAGTTTTAATCTTTGAAAATCCACAAATGAAGTGTCTGTGCTCACTTCACATCCCGTATCAGTGTCTGATTCTCCCCCGGTCTCTGATGAAGTCTTATTTGGCTGACGTGGCTGTTGTGACTTTGTGATCAGCTGTTCTGCCAACACAAGCCACGAGACAGTGATAGAGTGTTTATTATGAAATAGTTATAATGACCTTCTTTTTTATGTTAAGGATTGAGCGTTTCATGTGCTGTACTTCATTATTTGTCCTGATTTATTGAATTTTATGTCTTTTCTCTTGAAGACGTTGGATGCCCCTGATCTCCAAGATAACTTCTACCTCAATCTTATTGACTGGTCTTCAGAGAATGTGTTAAGCGTGGGATTAGGAAGTTGCGTATATCTTTTTTGTGCAAGCACTAATCAGGTTGGAAGACTGTGTGATTTATCTGGAGATGGCACCTCTGTAACTTCAGTTGCATGGAATGAACAGGTAAGTATTGGCCAGACTATTTTTACTCAGGTTGTTGAAAAGTATTTCTGTTAAATTTGAATTTTATTGTAAGATTTGAGGTTTTCACAGTGGTGAGTGTGAAGATTTCTGTCTTCTGGGTTGTTGCGCTGTGTAGTATTCATCGCCCTGATGACGGAGGCAGTACGCCCGCAGAAACGTTGGTAAACATCGACCATACTACACGGCGCAACAACCCGGAAGACAGAAATCTTGAATTTGGTTGTTGCTGTGATTGTTGTTAATCTTAAAGTATTTGTTGTGCATAAATACATTATTGATTGTATAGGAAAATTATCATGCAGTGCGTAAAGTTGATGCAGCCAATGGTGACTCGTCACTAGAATACTATGTGACGTAATTGTTGGTTTACAATTGACACATTTGTTTATTGGAGAGCGGGTGGCCAATATTTCGTTGTACCCATCTCAAATCAGTGTCAAATGCTAACCCCATTTCTGTGGGTGCTTTCTGCTTTTCATCTTTTGTTTTTGTGTCCATGACAAGGGAAACACCTTGTTATTTCTGAAGTTTGCTGTTGTGTGCATTAAGAGAAATCTGAAGAATTTGGATTTCTTGTTGTAATCCTTCTGGAGGAAGGTGGAGAAGAATTATGTCCACTGTCTGCCAAGTGAGGGAGACCAAGCCCAAAATTTTAGTAGTTTGTCTTATAGAGATTTTTGTGCCGAGGTAGCCATATTTATTTCAGGATACGTGCATTTGTCTGAATAACTTTGGCTGGTGGGTGAGAGCCATGTCAGTTGTTTAGTGTTAACAGTAATTTTTGCAAACTTTACAGTAACACACATTCAAGGTGGGTATGTGATGGGGCCAGTTACGAGGGCGTTATTCATATAGGCTACTCCATCCATGAAGACTTGCAAAGAAAAATGTATTTGTCTGTATTCTGATGTACTGTGATGTCATAATTTTGTATAAATGAAATATTATTGCCATATTCTGCAGCAGGTGTAGATAATAGGTAAGAATTTGCATATTCTGACCTGGAAATGTTACCGAACAGATAACACATGAAATCACCTGTGACATAATTTAGGACTGATTCTTATTATTGGACACCTTTATGACCTGGTGTTTTGTATTTGTAGGAAAATTTCTTGGTAATTGGCACATATCATGGCTACGTGCAAGTCTGGGACGTTGCCGTAAATTCCCAAGTTAAATTCCCAAGTGAATGAGCTGCTGAGCCATCCAGACAGAGTTGGATCGCTTGCTTGGAATGGTGATGTTGTGTCGTCAGGAAGCCGGGACGGACTTATCTTGCAATGTGATGTGAGAACTCCTAGTGTTGTTCCAGAGAGAAGGTTGGTTGGCCATCGACAGGAGGTAAGTAGGAAATCATTTAAGTGTTATTAATTTTGTTATTGGTGCAAAACAGTTGTCATATTTTTCTGGATTGTTAAACCATGTGGACTGACATAGATACATACAGTCTCCATCTTCAGCTCTGAAGATAAAGACATTTCATCTCCGCATCGCATCACGACCCAGAAGAACAGCATCAACATCTTCACCACGTCAGAACCTCACATCAAATATTGTTATTATAATTATTGCTGAAAAGTATGTTTTAAAATTATTGTCATCAATTTCAATTACTATAAATAAAGGTTTGCGGCTTGAAGTGGTCTCCAGACAAGCAGAGCCTGGCATCCGGTGGCAGTGACAGTCGTCTCAGTATTTGGAATCTCCATTCAGACTCACCTGTCCAGACTTACACGCAGCATTTGGCAGCAGTGAAAGGTAGGAATCATTGTGTTTATCATCCACATTTGTGACAGATTAAAATGAGATTCTATGAAGTGAGTAAATATTGTTATTATATTGATGTTTTTGCAGGCTTTGCTGCAAGAAAATGATGCACTTAAAACCATAAGTGCTGGAAGAATCGGTTCCAATCATTGCCCTTACATCACATTTTTGTGGATATATTCCTAATGTGAAATAACAAGAATGTTATGTTTTGGTTCATGTTTTCAAAACGATATTGATTGTGGAAGGGGTTGATTGAAAATGAATAGGAGCAAATTTTGTGGAATGCCATCATACCATGCCCTTAGCATAAATTGAAATACTCCAGATCATCTCTACACACACACACACAAAAAATATGAAAATGCATTTCTTTTCCCCTGTACTGTATATAGTATTTGCTGCTTCACATGATTCATAATTGAGTGCTGGAACGGAAAATTGAGAAGAGCGTAATATAACTGATACAAGTTCATAGTTTCTCCAAGATGGTGCTCATATTCTTTGGATGCCATTGATTTCACTGTTCTGTGCAGCATTCATAATTTGCAAAGTAAATTTCTTCATGTTTCTCGTAGTTGCCTTCTCTGTTCTCTTTGTTTATGTTAATATTTTATGCGGAATCTTGTACCATGCTGATGATCATGTGCACACAATGTAGTAATATACTCAAATAAATTTTACTTTACAGCTATTGCCTGGTCCCCGCAACAACGTGGACTCTTGGCTAGCGGTGGAGCTGATCGGTGTATTCGTTTCTGGAACACACTCACAGGACAACCAAAGCAGTTTGTGGACACTGGATCTCAAGTCTGTAATCTTATCTGGTCTAAACATTCCTCTGAACTGGTAAGTTCCTTGCATGTCGATGTGATCTGCAATTTGTACATGGAACGATATTGTTGATAGAAGTAAGAATTGTATTTTTAATTTTTTTGTGGACGGTTAAGTATTTGTAAAATAGAAGATTAAATCGAAATATATATTGTGATCACCTTAAGATAGGCAAAAATAATTTTGAAATTCCATTTGCTTCAGACATAATTTATAAAATCTGTACATTTGTTCTTTGGTGAAGATTGCACTTAATGCAACCATAAAATTATAACTGCGAAGTCGTCTCCACTTGGGACGGTTCCTTACCTTCACCCTATGTTGGCAGTGTAAAAGGGCCAGCTTTACATCGAATAAGTTTTCATTAGGTTAATACTTGTCGTTTACAGAGGAATTAACAGGGTTTTCAATCATCCACATCTCCCAGATTTTGCTTATGAACTGATGTCTTCACATTTTCCAAAAATAAATTCTTGGGAAATGGAGTATACCGTACCCCCCACGGTGATTCAGAGCACTCAGTAAACTTTAGGGCCCGTCTTAGTAATCGCCGTTTTGTTTGGGGTAATGGAATCTGCTCTGTTGTGAACAGGAGATTCTAGACTTGCCCAGAGTTGGCAGAGGCCTGAAAAGATCATCCCTGGAGACATTGTGAACCAGAAACATTTAAATGATGAGCTGTATTTTCCTTTTCCTAGAATACCTTTGGTGCGTGCGATGTACCAATACGTGTTGTCTAGGCATGTTTGAGTCCGTGTAGAGGACCTGATAAGTTTTCTTTGTACTTCCATACACTTACAACTCTAGACATTTGGCATGTAAAGTACTCAATAATTGTACTCTGCAATCTGTAATACCAACATGACATGGTACAAGTTGTGAGGTATCTGGATTACGATCTACAGTGACGCCAATATCCATTATCCTGTGCATTAACTGATGATGTCATTGGCTGTGTCATTGTTCGCATCATTACCTGTTAAATGAGAATGGCTGACAAATTTTCATGGAATTTGGTATGGATGTTATTCCAGATTGTTACTTTTAATTCCATTTCTTGTGGAAATTTAATTTTTTGTTGTAGGTTAGCACCCACGATACGTTGAAGAACCATATACGTATTTGGAGATATCCCCGCATGTCCCAGGTAGCAAGTCTCACTGGCCATTCATCTGCAGTGCCTTATGTTGCTGTGTCTCCAGATGGAGAAGACATCGTAACTGGGGCTGGGGATGAGACACTGCACTTCTGGAAAGTATTTGATAGAGATCGTTCACAGAAGGTAAGATGTTTAACTCATTCATTGGGAGGGGGAAACTTGTATCTTGTAATGTCAACATCTTTTTAAGGTTACATTTGTGGACATTAATAAAAATGTTTCATGTGATTTTCATCTCTTGTTTCAGGAGAAGAAATCATCAGTGTTGGATCTCTTCCAGAGCATCAGATGAAGAAGCCTGAGGGGAAGAGCGCTCGGAGACCTAGATATACATGGGAGTATATTGTTAGTTGGGATGTGTGGGAGATACGAGCTGAAGGAGTTTGGATTAGTTGGCTCAGGACAGGGTCTGGTCAAGGTCTTTGTTTTATTCAATGATGAACCTTTGGGTTCCCAAATCATATAGTTAGTTACTTCGTTATATTTAATTGTGTTGAATTTTTATTTTCAAAGATATAGTTAGAGAAGACTCGTGTTTACTCTTTAATGCCAAATACCCAGAAGTACATGTTTCTTAAATCTCTGTGAGTAATCAGCTATTTAGCCTTTTCATATATATATATGTATACAGAGTGAGTCAAAAGTATGTTTACAAAGTATGTGATTGTACTGGCATAATGCATGCCTGAAGTTTTGAGGAAACCCTGTTGTGTGCATCGTGCTCGGGCATGTGTAGAGAATGGTGGAGCAACTTCTGAGCATCTGCTACAAAGTAACATCCTTGTCCTTATACTTGGCTTTAAAGGCATTCACTGAGACTTATTTTTGGCTATTATTTTGAAAAATAAGCTTTTGACGCCACATGTTCATAAAAACATTTTTTCCAAATTTTGATCGAGGAATACACACACAGTTTGTAAGCATACTTTTGACTCAATGTATATATCATTGTTTTTTCATTAAATTGTGTTGTATTTTTAATTTTAAATATATTATTATATATGAGACTAGTCTTCACTCTTTTAATGCAACATACCCAGAAAGAAGTACAAGATTCATAATACTTTTGATAAGTAATCAGCTCTTTGGCCTTTATATATATATTTTTTAAGAAAAAACAGTAGAGTATTAATGTTTGAGGACCGAAAAGGAGATAAGATTCTTGCTTCCCAATTCTTCATTGTTTCCTTTCACTTGTGTTCTGTTATTATTCGTTTATTTCTCAGACAAATCCTCATTTGGAGTGATAATGGGTCATTATCAACCACCCAAACCTGCTGTACATGGAGTGTATGTATTGTAGCAATTATCAGGCGCATTATTCCATCATCTTGTCAGCGGTCTCATACAGTGTGTCTCACTAAATGCGGAATCCACTGACACTTGCCAGTGCAGCAGCAGGAAGCAAACTGCCAGGAATTGAGGTGGACACAATTTGAACGTAGCC
>NW_019060063.1:36256-60843 GCF_000696155.1 Zootermopsis nevadensis
CTGTTGTGTGAGTTAATGAGTTTACAGGATAATTACTTTTCTACCTTAGAGTAAGCTGTCATCACTGAAATATAAGCCTCTTTTGTTACCTGTCTTAAAACCCTTAGAATGAGATTTATTAGTAGTGCATGGCATTAACTTCATTCTCTGAAATCACCACTTTATGATCCAATAATATAGTCTCAAATATCTGTGGAATAACGGAATGGAATGGCTATCTTCTGAGGTACAGATTTTTTCCTGTGAAGTTCAGAATAAATTTCCATTTTTCAAACTTGAACATATGACAATATGTTTATATGTTTGTTTCATGAGGTGTGACAATTACATCCCTGAAATGCCCCATAAAAGCAGGATAAGACTGCTTGAACCAGATTGTGTGGGGTCAGGATAGCATCTAAAGCCAAGAGTTTGTGAACAGAATTGTAAGTATTTATGTGTCCTTTTCTAAATGCAAGGAATTTTTTGCCCAGTTTCATACACATGAAGTGCCTTAATAGCCTTCTGTAGTTAATGTGAATGGATTTGTTGCAGATCACAGAGGTGGTGGCTGGGAGTGTGCAGCATTTTCGGTTCGTGGACAGGTGTTTGAGTGTCCACCAGACTAAGTAAGTGCTGCTTTGGTTTACTCTGGAAAGATGTTGCTGCAACATAATTGTCCTTAATCTTCATGCCCAAATGAGGACAAAAGTGATGATATCAAGAATAGTTTTCTGAAGATGTAGAATTAGTATTTGATACATTTGGCAAGTATCACTTGAATATTCTGCTAGGAGATTTCAGTGCAAAAATGAGGAGGGAGGATATTTTCAAACCCACAATAGGTATTGAGAGTCTGCATGCACCTAGTATTGACAATGGTGTTGGAGAAACAGATTTCGCTACGTCAAAAGATTTAATTGTAAAGAGAACAGTATTTCCACATTGTGATATTTTTAAATACACTTGAACTACTCAAGATGGTAGCATAAACAATTGGATAGATCATTTTTTAGTAGATAATAGAAGGCAGACAAGTATAATTGATGTGAGATCATTCAGAGGAGCAGATTGTGATACTGACCATTATCTCATAGTGGCAAAAGTGAGGGAGCGGCTTTCAGTAAGTAGACGAACTAAGCAAAAATTTTGACTCAGAAAGATTTGATTTGGAAAAATTAGATGAGAGAGAGGTAAAGGAGCAATATCAAGTTGAAATTTCGAATATATTTCAAATTTTAGAGACGGATGAAGATAATGAAAGTGTGGACATCAACAGGGAGTGGGAAAATGTCAGAAACTGCATCAAAATTTCAGCGAAAGAGAAACTAGGATACTACAGGAGAAAGCAAAATAAACCGTGGTTTGATGAAGAATGTTCAAAATTAATAGATCGAAGGAAGCAAACAAAACAAATGTGGATAATCTATGTAACGTGAGACATGAGGCTAGTAGAACCTTTAGGAATAAGAGAAGGGAATACCTGAAAGGCAAAATTTCTGAACTTGAGACAAATAATAAGGAAAAAAATATCAAGAGACCTGTACAGAGGCATTAATAACTTTAAGAAAGGATATCAACCCCAGACCAGATACGAGAGAAAAAATGGGAGTACAGTGGAACCGTATATCAATTGTTTATAGATTTTGAAAAAGCCTATGACACTCTATGAAGTGTTACACAATATTCTTATTGAATTTGATATACCAAAGAAGCTAGTGAGTCTATTAAAAATGTGCTTAAATTAAACCTGTAGCAAAATTCATATAGGTAAATATTTATCTGAGTTATTTTCCATCAACAACGGTCTGAAGCAAGGAGATGCTTCGTCTCCATTGCTCTTTAACTTTGCTCTAGAATGCACCATCAGGAAAGTCCAAGATAGGCAGCAGGGTTTGCAATTGAATGGGACACATCAGCTCTTGGCACACGCTAATGGGAGGATAATCTCAGGTGGGATCTATGGGAGATAGGAGTTGAAGGAGATTGGATTTGTTTGGCCCTGGACATGGACCAGTTAAGGGCTTTGTTGAATTAGATGGTGAACTTTCGTCTTCCGTAAGCCATCTAATTAGTTAGTTAGTTTTGAGCAATATTTTTTAGGTGTGAATGGGGCTTAACATTATTGGAAACATTTGTTTTTAACTTTCCTTTGATTGTTATGACTGTGGATGAGAAAACAAATTTTTGCCAATGACTGTTACAAACATTTTTGTAAACATTATCACATAAATTATGTAACTTTTGTTAAAACACTATTAGTAATGCATGATTTTAACAGTGATATTTACATGTGAAATGGACTTAATCAACCCTCACAGACCTAACTGGCATTGCATTAATAAATTATGGATTTTCAATATTATAAGCAGACAGGAATAATGACCGGAAATGTAAGGAATAAAAGTTGTTTATGTAAATAGAGATAAGACTTCTTTTGTAAACACTTTTTTCTTCCAAACTGTCATATTGCTAGACATTTAAACATACATCATAGGCTATAAACTATATGCATTGATAACTTGGTTATACGTATGTCAAGACCGTCTGTGATATTTGAAGTTCTCAGTGGCAAGTGTGAAGATGAACATGGCCCTGTGTTTGCAAATATGCTCTTCTTATTGTCCCTTGAATAAAATGTTAATTTTTACTGGCACACTCTAAAAACTGAAAATCTTGACATACAATGAGAAAACAGTGATGTGTAACTTAACAAAAAACAATGCTCTGAAATAATGTGACCTATTTTGACATATCTAAACAAATTAATTTTTCAAAAATCTTCCCACCACTAGGTGAACTCTATATGCAATTTTCATGGTTTACCTCTGTGAAATGAACTATTAAATCATTGTACGTTCCTTAAATGTTGAATGATCAGTATTTTAAAGCAACATCTGTCCAGAATAGAAAATAATATTGTGGCTACTGTCAGATATTTGCATCGATTAATATGGTCCAATATAAATGGCTTAGATATGGTGTGGAGTTATTGATAAGTGGCTTAAGAGCATATGTGGAGGTTAGTAATTTGTGAGATGCCAAGTTTGGTAAATATCTTGTTTGAAAGCAGTAATAAAGGATTCTATGATGAGTGAAGAGGATATCATGATGTGGGGCTCAAGCTCGGGAAAGCTGGTGTCGTCCAAAGTGTATGGTGTGTAATTATAAATAGGTATTTGTGGAGCAGCCTGGTAGATGTGAGTATGTAGCAGTGATTTGGAGCATTCAATATAGAGAAGTTTCTTGGACACGCAAGTCTGAGAAAATTTTGAATGATACCAACAAGCTTTTCAGATAAAAGCTTATATTCTCTCTTAAGTATTGCCCAGGTGCATATCTTAGCCTGTGAGATCTGGTTTATTTCAACTGATACCTCCACCATGCAATTTATATCCAAGTTCATGGTGTATACGATTCTTTATTCAGTTATTACGATCTGTGTTGAACATTATGTGAACATTGTTCTTACTGGGCTGTGTTTGCATATAGGGGTTGCTGCCATACAGCATAATTTTATCTAATTGGCAACGTTTATACACTTCATGTAACAGAGGATGAAGTCGATGGCGCTGTTCGCGGTATGAGGGATGTAAGTGCTCATTGCAGGTATGTTTATAAGACAGACGTTCCTATTTCAGGAAATTTACAACTGCTATTATTTTCTCACAAGGTTTGTCCATGCGGCAGTTGAAACCTCCCGCTAAAGTCAGGGCTTCCTGTGTGATGAATTTGCGCAGTTCGATGCTTTTCTTGTTGATGCAGTTATGTTGACAAAATCAATGACTATCCTATGAGATCTAAAATTCCTTTTTTTATTATTATTTATGCATAACGGACAGCGTTAGTTGTAAAAATTCTCTTTAAAATAAAATAATCGATAGATCCAATCATTGGTATAGTTCGCCTCCTTAACACATAATCTGTTCTAATTATCCATTCGTTTCTGACAAATTTCCCTATAACCTTTCTTTCTCAACTATTGGTAATATGCTGTTTTGTGACGTTTAGCGCCAATTCGCAGCGTGTTGTGTACTGTATAATGGATATGGTGAAAGATTTTTGAAACAATCAATAACGTGACAGTATGGAAGGTAGGTTCTTTGAGTGAATTAAACTTACATTATTAATGGGACAAGGGGGGGAAAAGTCATTTGATGCAACAGTGCTTAATTTCGAAGTTTGAATTTAAGCGACTCAGTGAAGGGGGTTGCTAGAACTCTGAAATGAATATGTTCCAGGATTTTTTACGTTGCCGTCCGGGATTAGGCCCATCCCTTTTCTATGGCCTACCCAACGGATGGGGCATGTAGGTAAACTATCATGTTCATGTAATATCGACGTTACAAACACTTGGAGTTATTACCTCCAATCTTTCGTCCGTGTACAACTGTACCTATTATATTTTATTAGGCCCCAACCATGTTTCTTTTCTTGCTCTTACTCAGACGTTTCTGTGGATTGAAAGTTTTGATATGTACTAAAATTTGTTTTGGGTTTTTTACTTTAGATATATGTCATACAAGATTGCTGATATGATATGTTACTGTTGCTTACACTAATCCAGATTTCCCCAAAATCTAATTTAATATTATACTCTGATCTGTGCCTAGGTTTCTGAGTGGTCTCTTCCCATCACGTTTTCCAATCGAAATTGTGTGTTGACTTACCAAGTCCCCCTTGCCCTGCATGCCATATCCTCCTTCATTTTGTCATCCTAATCAATGGTGAAGAGAACACGATATAGAGCTCATCATATGCAATCTTAGGTCTGGGTATTTTCTTAACATTCCAGTTGTCTTCTGATGTTTTAATTTGGTGTGAAATGTATCACTTTCTGAGAGGAGAAGACAAGTTGAAGGTCCAGCAGTGAACTGACAAGGAAACTGAGAAGATTGTCTTATGAGTGAAATAATTATTTTAATTCTAAATCTTGTGCTACTTTGGTTTAATTGGGCCTGTCTTCTGACACTCAAAAGGAGAGATATATTAAAAATTTGGATTTGAATCCCTCATGCAAATAGAATGTTCAGGAAATAATTCAAAACTGGAAAGATAACATAATTACTGCATTGTGAAATAGATTGAATTGGCTTATGGTAGTTTCTGTTACCAGGGCTTTGTATTTGTATGATGAACTTTCAGGAGCTCTAGGAACAGAAAATTTCTTGAACATTTGAGCATCAGTACCTCAGACAACCCTGTACCAGTGGCTTTTCCTGGTACTCTTTGTGTAGGAGGCTTGGAGATGTATGAAGTTTCAAGATGGTGACAAAGACATCATTCCAGGTCAAATCAAGATAGCTGACAGCCTCATGTACTCTGTAAAAGTAAATTAAAGCTGGTCCACTATATGCCATGTAGGCACTTGGGGGAGCAAGGTACAGTTCCTACTCATTTTTGAACTTGGCACTAGATGGTGGTGAGCGGTCAGTGTCACGTCCCGGCCACATTTTATCCCCCCCGAGAAAGGGCCCCAATACCCTTTGGATAGGAGGTTGGGTTGGCCCCAGAGGACGCAGAGGTTAGAGGAAAAATATTTTGCAACTGTCCGGGATCAAACTCCAATTGTCCAGTCTGTAGACAGTCACTATACTGACTGAGCTACCCCGGCTCTCATGTACTCTGTTTCTAATGAAATTGTGAACTGTTAAACAAGTCTTGACCTGACTTATGTTTTTAATTTAAAATTTGTAGCTTTTTAACAGTTCAAGTTCAAAGAGTGTGTTTAATGACCTTGAACTGTTTTTGTGTTGTTGCAATGATATGATAGATAATTTTAAAGCTTATTTTGTGAGATTTAAAATTAGCCAAAGTTCATCTCTGTGTGTTAGGTGGAACCAAAGTTGCAACAAAGTCTCTGATCATCTTTGAGTCAAAATTTTACAGCTATTTTAGATTTTGAAAAGGCATATATGTATCTGATATTCTGCACACATTCATTTATACCAAATTTAATTGAAATAAGAGAAGTTAGATTGGAAAGTACTTTGTGTGTTGATTTGACATGGAATGACCCAAGGATAAGAGTCTGCCTTCTCATTATCCAAGTACTTTCATGACTGTCCTTCCCCATACCCTATTTAGGTGTTTTGCTTTATGTAGTATTTTAATGCCATTACCTTTTGTTATTTATTTCACTGTTCTGATGCTTGAGTTTCTGCTTCTAACCATGGTTATTGTTCAGGCGATAAGCTGCAGTCTTGTTCGCTGCCATACTGGGAAGCAAATGAGGTCAAATGCAGACAACAGTTGGATGACCCAAGAAACTGGAACATGGTAATTAGTCTTCTCCAGAATGAAACGACTAATTATACTGCTTTGTACTATTATATATGACATTTGTGTTGTTGGATTTATGTGATTTTTTTTACTAAGATCTCTGTTCATTTCCCTCTATTCTATATTGGGGGGATGTCCATTGTAGTACTGCTGTTTCTTTGTGTGTGAGCCTTGTAGGAGTTTATTGGAATGATGGATTTCTGTTGCTCTCATGTTTACAGGATTATGTGATAGAAGGCAAATAATTTGCAGGTCAGTCTATTTTTATTAATTAGCAGAATCTATATATACATGTTACTCATTAGGGCTTGGGATATATTGAATGAATCATTTCATGCTAAAGCACACCCAACAGTGGCCAAGTTTTGGATGCTTCTATGCATCTACTGCCACATGCCATTGTGAGCCAATCCATTTCAGAGAGTTGATGTGTAAAGTGTTCAGTTAATTCAAGAGTGAAGCAGGCGCTTTTTGTGTGTGTGCGTGCGTGCGTGTACGCACCACCCACTTTCATTAATGTTGCCCTTTTTAGTAATGTAACACATTCACTGTCACTTACCTATGTGGATGACTAACCCCAGGAAGTGATGTATTTTGTATGGGTTTTCTGAAATATAATGCACGCAATAGTAGTTGTATTATTGTATTTAAATTTTCTTCAAATTAATTCTAAAAATGGCTCATGATACACGTGTGGGTTAGTGGCATTGGTAAATGGTATTTTGTCTTCTGCACTGATCAGTGCTGTATGATTGTTCTATGAGGATGTGAATAGTATAAAAATTATAAATTTTATCTCCATTGTTTGCAAACATTAAGTTCAGTCTAACTGAAGTACTCATTCAGTGTTGAAGTTGCAATGTGTCTTGTGTAAGAATAAATGTTACTCCCAAATTTTGCATAATTTAGTCATGAAAAACACTGTCTTTGTTGGTCCAAAACTTGTTTTTTCACAAAGTACATTATTTCTAGGGCACATAGTTTTGGTGGGGTTGCAAGAATCATCAGTTTTACCTCCCACAATTTTCGGACTTGGAAAGCACTGAGGTAAAACCCAAATCCATCCTCATACAACTTTGAATCTTGATCTGAATGTCGCTGTAGCAAGAAGAAACTAAACCTCAGGGCTGACCAGCTCAGTGAAAGTATGGAGGCACGCATGTTCTTAATTGGCACTTTGGGCAGATGTGTGATGCACGTGTTAAGCAGCAGCAGTACACATGTTCATGTGTTTTGATCTGTTTCCATTTTGTTGAAGTATTGTGTTTGATTAGTGTGGCTTCTTGTTTACTGTAGGTTTTGAGGTTATTATAGAATGGATTAATAAAATCAGCGTAAACTAGTACTGACATAATTGTATGCAGCCATAATCAATAATCACAGGTTGATAACTGATAAAGCATAGGTCATGTGTATTTAAAGAATGTAGGAATGGAAATGGCCTGTTGGCACATTTGTAATAATGATTTCAATTCACTTCATTTATTTAAGTGTTTGCCTACAGCAAGAAGCCAATAGAAGGCAAACACTGATATTACATACAATAGTAATAAAATAAAAATGAAAAATATTACACAAACAGATTAACTAAACATATATACATGTACAGTATTAAATATAGCAGCCAAATATAGGCAAACCCAAAATAGAAACAATATTATACACAAAGAAAAATAAATGAAGAAATATAAATAAAAGCAAATAATCCACCCAGGAAATGTAAAATGCCAAAGAAATACAGAAAACAGATTACCAAGCTAGATCATCTTTCAAGACAGCCTATCTAAATAATTTCCCTTATCGAGAACGTGCCCACAAGGGAGACAATTCTTATGCTAAATACGTCCAAAGATTTACATACAGCATTTAATATATAATTTTAACTTCCAACACACATTATTTCCTGTTTGTAAGAGTTAAGTAAATACCTGGTAGGCAAGAGATGTGACCATGCGTTAACCCCCCATGCCAGACATTCTAGAGTAGAGAACATTGGTATTTAGTACAAAGATATTTCTCACATGTGTTTGTTGCTTTCTGCTCCTTAGATGTTCGTAATATTATTTTTATTCGTTTTGTTATTATTTTAAATAGTTCTAGCATTACAAAGTATTACTCATGAAGTTTGCATCAAATCAGAAGAAGCATGACATTTTTCAGTCTGCTAGTGAAGCAGCACATGACTTCTGAGACCACATGGGTCATATGTATTTACTTACTTAACTCTCGTGTGTAGTTTCCTATATTTTAATATTTTAGCATTCTTTATAGTTACAACTTGTAAAGTTGCATAAGACTCACTTTTCTATTTATATGTTATGTATATAATAAGGTCTGATAATTACATACAGCAGGTGCTGAAATGTGCAACCTTTGACTTTGATATTTTATATTATAACAAGTTGTGTTTGACTGTGGGATATTCTTTGATAAGCCGAGTGTACAATCGACTTTTCAAAGAATTTTCTGCACCATAGAGTGACTGAGTGTGACTGTAAACAAATAAATAATTTAGTTTATGAAAGTATATTTGTTACTTTCAGGTTTAAGCACACAGATCAGTAAACATGAGTCTCTTTTTGTTCTTTTATTGTTTATGCTTTATGCAAACACCATATGAAAAGCAATAAAGCATGATGAAAACATTTCGCTTTATTAGTGTCGTAGCAGTTCTGGTGATCTACCGGAGAGGGAAGGAAGAAATTTATTAACCTGAAGATGACTGTTGCTGGGTTGTTGCTCCATGTTTTGAGTCTGGTACAAGTTTACCAAAGTTTCACAGGTCCTTTGAAGAGCTAGGACCTCTGAAACATTGGTAAACTAATATGAGATTACAATGCATAACAATCCAGAAGGCAGCCATCTTCAGACTCACTGCCATGAAAACCTCAAATCCTAAAATGTATTAATCTGTCACCAAACAATTATGTGCCTTTAAATTTCAGATTCCATCCCTGAATTCAGTTGCACTTCACAAGGTAGTTCACCAGCAGCTTGTCCGTTTCACGGGGATGATCCAGGACATGCAAAATCCTGAGTTGTTTCTTGAACAGTATGAGGTACGAAACGACATTAGCGGGCAGACGGCAGTCAAAATGGGCAAATACAGGGATATACCAGTCTGCAGGGTGAGTGTGCTGTGCATATTTGTCCATTCATTTATTCATTCTCACAAATTTCATATGATGCAGATTTTATATTAATTGTTACTATATATGACAAAGGATTTAATAATTGTTAGCATAATTTCAGAAGCCAGTATAGAACTGTGGTTGAAGGACAAGGGAGAAAACCTACAAATACAAAGTAAGACTTGAGGTTCTCACAGCAGTGAGTATGAAGATATCCGTCTTCTGGGTTATTGCGCTGTGTAGTCATCGACCAGACTACACAGCGCAATAACCCAGAAGATGGATATCTTCAAATAAAAAGTACATTAGAATTCTGTTATTATGAGAATTCACAGATGATAAAGATATACTATTAATAGTAAATACTTGTTATAGGGAATTAAACGTCTGGAATACTAAAAATCCCCAGAATCATGTAAGAAATCATTAAAAAAAAATTTCACTATTTATACCACAGTAATTTTAATCAAATTTATATGTTTTCTGTAGTACAAAAAATGACATTTATCTTACTGACAGAAGACATACAAGCTAGTTTAATAATTGAGAATGTACACTTCAAAATTTTGTTGTGAACCTTGGAACAAGCGTGGCATCTGCATAGATTGGCGGTAAATAATAATTGTGGTGTCTGCATGGTGTGGTGGTTGTAAAGTATCTATAATCTAGGTCATGACAAATGAATATTGATATACATCAATTGGAGTTATAAATTACAGCTTGGTTGTTGGATGGTGTAGTCATAATTTGTCTGCTGCTTACCATTTCTTTCGTGGCTGCAAGGCTGTTAAACCTTTTCAACAAATATCCTGTGAGGTCTATTATATGACCTGCAAAATCATATCTTCACAGCACAAATGATGTAAAAAAAGAATGTAAAATACCTCCAGGTCTCCATTTCCCATGAGTGACCAACAGTAATAGGAAGGAAATTCATTCAGTTGTCAAGTATCAGTTAGTTGCAGAAAGTAATGAATATTATAGCGTAGCATTGTCATAGATTTACGGCATGTAAAAGAACCTTACGAGCATGAATGATATGTTTCTTAAGTAAAATTCAGTGGCTATTTCTCACCCAAGTCTCTCCTGATGGCTCTAGTAGACAAATCAGGATTGAGTATAAATTGTCCGAGGCAGTGGGCCTGTCACTCACTACTCATAAATGCACGCTTCAAAGACAGAGGTACCTCCCACATGGGAGGAGGCCAAGGCTCGACCTTGGGCTGTTGCGCCATAGAAAAAGAAGAAGAAGAAGAATGTGTAACATAGGGAGATAAAAAATGCAATGCTTAAAACTAAGAAAAGTTTAAAGTAGACAATTTATTAAATGTGATTGGTTGCAAGTACAATTAAGAAGGTGTTCTGAAGTGAAAAGAATATTTAATGTTAATTTCAATTGCCAATTAGTAGTTTATGTTGCAATTTATATGAAACAACTCCCTTCAGTTCTACGTGTCTGCTCACTGCAGAAGTGTACTTAACGTTCTGATGCTCTGTAAGAAAAGTGCCACATTACCCTTAACATTCCTATATGGCTGGTCACCATTTGAGTGTGTAAATGTTTGAATTAATTTTTCATTACACTTTTCTGTTATGTCAGATACCAAATGGAGTATAATTACTCTTCATTGATAGAATGCAACTGTTGAATAAATGGATACTTCGCATTTGATAGTGACCGCCGTGATGGTAATGTGTTGCTAGTGTGATGTGGCTGATTCATAATAACAGCAGTGTCTAGCTGTATTCCCAGACATAACATTGTGTGGTTATAGGAAGAGGCCACAACTCTTTTGTGAAAATATTGAAATAATAACAGCCTTTCCAGAAAGCAATCAAAATCACTAATGAAAGATGTGAAAAATGCTCTCAATAGAAGAAAGAAATAGTGTATTTAACATCGTTGGCTATATAAAACACTCATAAAAGCAGACTTGTTACAGGTCATACTAATTACATTGAGCTTTTACTGTAATTACAGTACTTTTTCTTTCAAAATTTAAATTTGTCTCGTGGATATTTCTGTACTGTAGGCTTCTGATTATCCATGTTAATTGGGAAATGATTTTCCCGCATAATCGAAACCCCAGATAATTGACAAAAATTAAATTAAAAAAAGAAAACCAATATAACAGATACGTACGTTTATTAACAGATATACACTACTCGGATTTGTAAAGATTTACTAATAACAGAAAATATTTTATATAATATGTAATACAGTATGTACCACCCATTTAAAAAATATTCCAATGGGTAGTGAAAATGTATTGTTGTAAATTTCGGATTTTTCCAACAATTGTTTTTTGTTAATATGTTAGATGTCATTGAATTTATTCCTTTCTTCTTAGACATTCAAATTTTACAACAGATTTTCAAAATTAATTTTTAATTTTTGTTTAAATCAGATAAACCCTGGATAATTGGGAGTCTACTTTATTTGACTTAATGGTTTTGTATGTCTCAGCAATCCTCTGTGGCGATAAGCCAAATCATATTTAGATAAAATTCGGTCTTTTCAAAGCTCCTTCTTTTGTCATCAGATATGATATACATGGGTTACTGGAAAATTTATAGTGGCTTTATATACATGAGGAAGGACTGGTGTAGGAAAACGCAGTGCAAATGTCTGAACCAATGGCAGGAGGAGAAAAATTAGAAGACTGCAGATCTAAATGAAGGCCATGACAAATAATATATATGTATACTTCTTTCTAGCTGGATGAGGTGTTTGTGGAGGATTCAGCAAACAACTTGAATGGACAACGGCAGTCACTCTGTTGTGTATCGGTTCCTGCACTTAACTCTTGGGTGAACGAGTCTCTCGTCACAGAGAAGTTTCAGCCTCTGCAGTGTGAGAAGAAACGGGCTCATCCAGATGAGTCTTCCGGTAGCAGCGAAACGCTCTTCACGCAAGGAACCAGTGTCAAACGTTTCTGTCCCTATAATCAACTTGATTCAAGGAATTCAATTCTTAATATGGAACTCAACGTCCCACTGCCAGAGGCTCAAGTTAAAACTTGTTTGGTTAAGGTGAGAAGTTTTCAGTTTTATTTTATTAACTGGCCAAAATTTTATTTGAAAGTAACAGAATTTAATAATGGTGCACCCAAAACAAAATAATTTTGAAGACACTGATTGACCCAGTTGACGTATTATTTATGGGGATTGAAAGAGTTGGTGGATCAATTGAAATGGAGACTGATGATGATGATGTTCTTCTGTGTTGTGATGCTGTGTAAGCTCTTAGGTAGATATCAGTGTTTCGGAGAAATTTACTCTCTCCATCTTCAGGATTGAGGATGGAGACATATTCTTTTATACTACAAAAGAAGTCTGTTTGTATATCTTGTGACAGCTCACACACACTTGTCATATCAAAGATATATTGGCTTATGACAATTAATGCATTTACAATTCAGCATTGCATTCCTCTGCTGTGAAATAACTGTGTGTCTAATATGACGTGCGCAAATCAGTGTTGTTTAGCAGGAAGTCAGAAAACTCCTGAAGCAGGTGGGAATTCACAAAAGGAAATGAAATTTGGTAGAATGATAGTTTGTGGCCATGAGCATCCAAAACTCATGAGCAGCAATGTTGCCAGGGCACAGAAAATGTGGCTCACGTATTACCGCTTTTCACACCACGTCGTCTATCTTACCGAGTGTTATTTAGTTCCCCACACTGCTTCCTGAAGATGGATCAGAACTTTTCAGACATTTTGTATATGTCGGATTCTGTACGGTTCTGACGATGGTGTGATATAGTCAGGGTTTTTGGACTCTGTCCATCGTCCAAGGTTAAAATATTTGTGACGTTTCGAAAACAGTATTCGTTTTCGTCTTCATGAGTATGGGGCGGGGGCACCTACTCTGTTGGGTCTAATAGAAAGAGCTAGTCTCAATCACTGGTATGTTCTGGCTGGTTCTTATGGTATACACACTACAGCTAATTAATGTGTATTAATGAGTAGAGGAAGTGATGCATGTGTGCAATGTTGAAAGTGATAATTGTATGTGTAATATATGCACATTTTGTTGTGGTGCATAAACTCTATAAGTATTAAGGTGAAATTGGCAACTGCAGTGTATGACAAAACATTTGTAATCTTAAATATGGTGTTACAAGGATAATAAATTAAGGACTTGTAGCATGCATGTAGGTATTAAAAATGCATGTAACATTTTGGTTGGAGAGCGTGAAAGGAAGAAACCACTTGAAAGACCTAGTTATTGATGGAAAGATAATATTAAAGTTGATATTACAGAAATTTAGTGTGGATTCTCAGGTTAGGAACTGGTGATGGACTCTTGTGAAGAGGGTAATGAACCTTTTGGTTCCATAAAAGACAAGGAATTTCTTGAACAGCTGAACAACTTTCAATTGCTGAAAAGGTCTTCTGCCATGCACTCATCTGGTATCTTGAGTACTCACTGTCTTTGATTTCTGGAATTATCGTTCTTCATCAGAATTTCTTAGACCATGCTACCCATAATACCTCAGCATTGATACTGTGTTGTGCATTCCCCAAAATGATTTATTGTGCTGATAACTTATCTTGTATATTTTCTTTAATGTTGAGGGTTAACTTTTATAATGCCAGATACTGACTGAAAATAAATGATCTCATTAAAGGTGTATGACAGCAATTCATCTCTTGTCTTGAATGATGTGATTGAAGTGGTTGGCTTCTTGTCTGTGGACCCAGCGCTGAGTGTTTCATCTGTCGGTACTGAGGAAACAGAGGAGGACGAGGAGTCACATCTACACAACCAGCCTTGGTCTCTGGTTCCGAGGTTGCATGCCGTTTCTTTCCGGAAGCTTTGTCACAGCAACCCTCTCGTGCATCCTACTTTGTGCAGTACAGGTATATCATGACTTCTGCTAAGTAGGAAGTTTAATTTTTTGTGTTAGTTTTCCATGCAAAATGTTTGAACTTTTTTCTCAATTATTTATGCCTGCCCATCAATTCACATTTCATTTTTATGGAGCTTGTTCTAGTCATATGCCAAAGTGGTTTGACACATTTAAATTTTTATTGATTACATAACATGATCGGTCTTCATCATATTTTTCAGAGTTGTCTCAAGTAAGATTGTGACACAAAATTATCAAAGAGAATTTGTAGATGTGTGGCTATCATACACCATATAAATTTTGCATAAAGTCAAAATATGTGACATGGTTGCCACATTATTCTTTGTAGGATTTAAGGTTTTCACGGCGGTAAGTCTGAAGTTGGCCATCTTCTAGGTTGTAGTGCCATGTAGTCTGGTAGTTTGTCGAATTTACAGATGTTCTTGCTGCCCGTCGCCCTGATGATGGAGGCAGCATGAACCTATGAAACTTTGTTGAACTTCTACCAGACTACACAGTTCAGCAACCCAGAAGACAACCATCCACATTATTCTTCATTTATATTGTAATAGAAGCGAGAAGCGTGAATGTTTTCAGAGATGTTTCACCGCGTACAATTCAGAACCCTCCATCGAGTGGTGCTGATGAATTTGCACACCTGTCATGTTTATGTTACGTGTGACTGAACTTGAAGCATCAGTTACATGCTATTCAACAAACTGCTGTAAATCATTTAGCAGTTGTGGTCATCTGCATATGAATCGGAATTTCTTTAACATATTTTGATTTGTATTGCTTTTGGAAGCAGAATAAACGCTATAAATTCCTCTCGGACAATCAGTTGTGTCAGTGGTGCTTTACTACGCAAGCTGATTCCATTCTGCAGTGGCAGAGCATAAGGAAATTAAGAGCAAATAAAAGTGTTTTAATGCTTACTACTATTAATTTCAGAACCTTTTGTCTCTCTGTCTGCTGTCTAAAAACATCAGGATCAAAATATGCAATAGTGTAATTGTGTCTTTAGTCTCTTACTAAGGGAGGAACATAGACTGAGGGTGTCTGAGGAGAATATTTGGACCCAATAGGGATGAAATACTAGGAGACTGCAGAAAGTTGTGTAATGAAGAGCTTCACGAGTTGTACTCCTTGCCAAAAACTATTCCTGGCATTTATGTTTAGATCCAATATGATCAGTACACTTTGCTCACTAGACTTTACCTCCAGCTGGACAAGCACTTCTGAAACAAACTTAAAAATGTAATGGCTAAAAAGCATTCCCTTCTTTTTTAAGCTCACTGTGAAATGAAAATGAATCAGACGAATGAGTAATAAATGAGGCTTAATAGACATTAATAGACATGTAATTAACATGGTCGTCTAGTACAGTATCAGACCCATTACCCAGAAACCCTGGAAACTAAGGCTTTTTGAATTTTAGGATTTTTGGCTTTTGGATCTTCACTTTCTGTTTTATATTAAGTGGCATTTGCTTCCTTTTTGTAATTTTAAAGTCCTCAGAACTCACTGTTGGTCTTTTAGACGTTTTAAAGGGTAAAACTAGTAAGTAAGAAATAATAACTGAACTGCCAAATCCTACATTATTTCCCGGTGACTGACTACACAAGTGCAAATAAGCAACCTGCTTTCTACTAGCAATAAGAAGACTACTGACAGTGGTGCCATTCGTCCATGGTGGTGAATCAAAGAACCATGAAGCACCAGTTTTAAACATGACAAACATAGGAATATTCCACTTAAATATCACCAGGTAAAATACTGATTGTGGCTACTTACAGATTTTGGAATGGCATTTATGGGATCTGGTATTGTACTTGAAATTTAGAATTTGAGGTTTTCATGGTGGTGAGTCTGAATATTGCTGTCTTCTAGGTTGTTGCACCATGTAGTCTGGCAGATGACCACCAACATTTCAGAGATCCATGCTGCCATGATGTTTCATAGCCCTGATGATGGAGGCAGTGTGGACCTTTGAAATGTTGGTGGACATCTACCAGACTACATGGCACAACAACCCAGAAGACAGCAATCTTCTTACTTGAAATATACTTAGAGTGTTATATTATACTCATCCATTAATTGACTTGCAAACTTTTCTTTGAAAATATAAACGACCAATCTGGTTCTTATTGTGTACCTCTTAAATGCAGAAAATTTGATCAATGTCAGAGTTATATGGCATGTTTGGTGAATTTTTCTTCATCTTTAATGATTAGGCCCTCTGGCCTGATCTGTTTTGAGTCAGATTTGTTTATCCATCCTGTCATCTCATACCTTTGTATCAGAATTGGGAAGTAACATGAGGGTATATACCTTCCATAAAAGGTGGAAATTTTCTTGACTGAGGATGTATTAGCTTCTCAAGGACTGTGTTCCATGGAATTAGTATCGTGTTTTCAATTGACTGTGTGTGATGGTTAGATTTACTAAATAATAATACATAATACTACAGACTCATGAATTATACTATATTTTGGTAGCAAATACATGTCAGTAGATGTGTATTGCAGGACCTGTGTAGAGTATATGAAGTTTCTGCTGGTATCTGTTACAGAATTTAGTGTAAGTCACAGCAATTATCAGTCATTTCTTGTCTCTGCAGAGGATGTTCGCGAAATGGCGAAGGTTGTGAAACAGGATCTTCGTCTGGTGCTGAGCCAAGTTTTGTTGGGGGACCACTTGGCTGCCGATTACTTCATCTGTCACCTCATTTCCACAGTGTAAGCTGAAGTTGTAATACTTCATGCTATTTCTTTGTCTTCATGTTTTAAATGAAGTGTTTTTTGGTAGACAAGGTGATGACTGCTTCCTGCTACATAATTTCAATTTATTATTCACTAATCACCCAATCATTTGGTCAATTGGTTACACGAACCCAACATTTTGGGAATCATCAGGGTTCTGTTGATCGTCCGAACCCTGATGGTGGGGACGGAGATAGTTTCCGAAATGTCGGTCTCTTCATGTAACAAATTGACGTGGCTGATTGCCTGAGAAGATTTTATTAAGTCGCTTTGAAAGCTTCAAATCATATAACTGGTAACTATAATTATCACTAGCCTTTAAAGGGTGAATTGTTTGTGCAGGTTTCAGCATAGCGAGCTGCTAGCTTTAGGCAAGTTTAGTCTCAACATTTCCAGTGTTTCGCCTGGCAATGGTTATACCACGAAGCTGTACGCAGTACTCGCAGAACTGGTGACGAAGAGCCACTATCTGCCGCTCACACTTGAAAACCTGAATAAGAGCACCTTCATACCAAAGTAAGTTTCATGCTGGCTGAGAATTCTGTTGTTGCTTATGGAAGATCTGTGGCTGTCATAATAACATGAACTTTCATATGTGGATCCACCTTTGATCTGAAAAATTTATTCACTGGTCTAGCATTTGCATATTTAAGTGGTTCTAATGTGCTGCCATCAGTAACACTGTTTCACCACTTGCATATTTTAAATGTGATAATGAAGCAATGGAAATATAACTGGGGAAGTGTAAATCACACTGAGAATGGCATGAAACTGCTGTTACCTCCTTATTGACTGCAGTTGGTATAGTTGCTCAGCCTGCAGCCCACCAATGTATTCTGTGTGACCTGCATTTACTTTTTATGTTATTCTTTTAGCTTGTAGACTTATAATAAAAATTGTTACTGCCAAAATTAAAAATTTTATTTTTAGTGAATTATTTATGGAAATAACATATTAATAAATTCGTTAAAGACAAGTACTGAGTAGTATATGCTCTATTTTTGATAATAGGATTGGAGTGTACTTAACAACCTACCATGAAGTTTCAGTAAATTGTCTTCATTTATAAACTGGTGGCCCAGGAGTGGGTAAGGAAGGGTGAATGTGTTGAAAGGTTAGAGAACCGTGTGGTGACTGTCAGTACGGCTACAGATTTTTCTGTTTATTATCGTGTCTGTTGTTAATAAGCAGACTTACGATCAGTCTCATGTTACTCACAATTTCAAGTCCTGATTGATAGCATTTCTATCAGCACAAATCATCCGTCCCATCATTATAATCTCTATAATTTGTGGGTTATTGGGAATGCAATGGAACCTTTATTTACACTTTTCTGGGAATTTTAAAAAAAAAATGGTGCAAAATTGCAGGAAATGCAAAACTTATAAGCATAGTTTATCTTAACCCTTTATTGAATGTTTAACAAATAATGTAGGTGAATTACTAAGAATTGTATGAACAGTTTTCTTCTTCTTCTTCTTTCTATGGCACAACAGCCCGAAGTCGAGCCTTGGCCTCCTCCCATGTGGGAGGTTTCTTTGTCTTTGAAATGTGCATCTGTGAGTAGTGAGTGACAAGCTCACTGCCTATGCACAATTTCTACTCAATCCTGATCTGTCTGCTAGAACCATCTAGTAGTGAGACTTGGGTGAGAAATGGCCGCTGAATTTTGCATATGAAACATCTCGATGAACAGTTATACAACATATAATTTTAAGAAAATAAAAATGTACAATATCATGATTCAAGTTAAAGTTATTTGTCAAAAGTTGGAGATGACTGTCTTCTGAGATATTACTCTGTATAGACTGGTAGAAGTTTATTGATGTTCAAAGAGGTGTGCCACCATACGTAGGTAAACTTTTACAAGAGAACATGGCTCAACGTCCCAGTAGACAGCCATCTTTATATTTGCTGCCATGAGAACTTGGGATCTCACTATGAAAGTTTTTGTACATTTGTTTGTTTTTTAATCTGTAAATGTACACATTGATTTACAATTTCTTGAATGGTGATAATGTTTGATTTTTCAACTCAAAGTTAATACTGTTGATCAAAGTTGTCTCGGGATCTATATCTCCTATTCCTATGTGATAAAGTTAAAAGTTCCACTATTTAGAAGCCTCTTTTAGATGATGAAATTACAAAGTATTGACCCAGGCTTGCAATTTACTTTATGTGCAGTAAACCTTAATTGCACAGACATCGATTTTATGGACTTGGGATTTTTTACTGACAATTTCCAGCACACACACCCCCCCCCCCACTCAGACACACACATGTGCAGGCGCGTGCGCACACTCACAACTGTAACTGCCAGCCATGCAGCTATCGGAGTGATACAGATTGATTGGTGTTGTACAAGTCTGTTATTACTGTATTGTTATTGCTTTACTTTGATGTAAAATAAACTGTAGTATAGTACACACATTTAAACATGGTTTTTTTGTAACTTATTTTTCCCATTTACATATCTGTGTTCTCTTCACCTCAGTCTTATGGACTATCACCTAATACAGACGCTGCTTCTCCTCATATAATCGGTAGTATTGAGGTGGGGATTTAAAGTCTTTGTGGTGTTTACAATTTGGATTGTGGTCCTTCGTGTTATGCGACCATGTAGACATGTAGTTAGTTTCCATTGTTTTGGAAGAGCAGAAGTGAGTCAAGGTGGGGATGTGGGTAGGTAATGTAGGAACATTGGGAGGACTGGGCCATGGAGACAAAGAATTGGTGTGTCAGATCCTGGATTTAGAAGAGGAGGTAGAACCTATTCAGGTCTGTGAGGCTGAATGGTGTCGTACCCCAGGAGACCACAGTCTGTTGTTTATATATTGTTTGTGCGTATGATTGCAGGAAGGATTATGATGGTAATAGATTGGTAAGCGGTATACTCCAACTGAGTGCACACACGCACCTCGTCCTCGATGAAACTTGCATGGAACCAGGACAGCTGGACTCGAATGGTGTGCGTAATGTGGCAGCACTAGGCACACTTATCTCTCAACAGAAAGTTGACTATGACTTCCAGTTTTATAAGTTGGAGTTCCAGACTGATATACCAGTTTTGGTGCTCTCTGAAGGGAAATCCCTGTTGCCTGTAAGTCTTAATGTTTTCCCAGTTATCATGTTTTTAGTAAATTTTAAAATATAAAAAAAAGTATTATTCAGAATCACGTGCATGAAAAATATGTTTTTGAAGACATAATTTCTCATTTCCTGCCATTTAATTTTGACAGTCTCCTTTTTCTACCGTCTTTTCCTTAGTTCCCTTTGTGTTTCAGCTGTTTCTTATCAGATGCAATTTTTTGCTTAGCAATATTGCTTCATGATGTTATTATTTTTATTCTCATGTACATGGTTTTTTCTGGTACTCAAATGCATAGATTTAAAATTTGTCACGATAGCTTCCTTCCACATACTTCCTTATTTATGATTCAAAATTATATGTTTATTATACAGGGCGATTCAGAGGTTTGATACAATACTCTAGGGGGTTATTGGGGAGATCATTAGGAGCAGAAAATGCAAATCATATTTTTCCGGATTTGCTACCATCTTTGAGTGAAGACATTTTTATGTGGGTGTAGCTTTGCATTGTTGTGATCATTTGATGAGGACACACAAAGTTGAAATGAAGTTATCGGACTTGAACAGTAGTACCGGTAGTAAATCAGACGAGTCCCCATCACATGAGCAAAAAAGTAGTCTTAAGTGATGACTGAAAAAAACTGCAAAGGACAGAATTTTCTTTTCTTTCATACATTAAAGTCAAGGAACTGAATTGACACGTTGAAATGAATTGTTTCCATTTTGTAAAATTGACAGTCACAATAATAAAAGCGACATCAATGTAGAAATGTCACAACTTGGAAAATGTAGTGAATCAGAAAAAAACTTTATTTACATTTTCTGCTACAGATAAAGCCCCCAATAACTTTCTTAAGCATTGTACTGGATCTTTGATTCAACTGTATATGCTTAGTGTATGCAGATGAGAGTGCTTTGTTAATATTTTAAATAGAGCATTTAAATTCCTGCGGTTATCTGGATGCGATCATCTGGATCTTTCTTCTTGAAGATTTCCATGTAAAATATTCATCATCCTGTCGAGGATTGAGCCCTTGGCCTGTTCCGGACACTTGCTCAAGGCAATTTGTCATGTTTGTCTTTTAGTGCCTCAGAGTAGCAGCTGCCTCTGGACAATTTCTACTTATTCCTGATTTACCTGCTGTAGCCCTCTACTAGTGAATCAGAAGGGACATGGGTGAGAAATGTCTGCTGAATTTTGCTTACAAAACATGTATTTCATGTTCGTAAGGTTCTTTTATACGCTGTAAACCTAGGACATAGGACCGCCAGTTTACCCTCTGAAGGAAGTCGTGCTACAAATTTTTATCACCCTTAAAAATCCAGCCTTGGGTCCAGTGGCAAGGGCAACCCAATGTAAAATATTTTCTAATTTTTTTATCTTTCCCATATATCTTGCATGCCATGCTTGTATCATCTTACTTCAATTGTCCTGTTAGTACCATGGTGAAGAGTTCATATTGTGATGCTCGTCATGCAGTTTCCTTCATTCTTTTGTTACTTCCTGTCTCGTAGGTCTTGATATTTTCCCCACTACCTTGTTTTCAAGCATCCCGGCCGAGGTCAATAGATTTTTAAGGGTGATAAAAATCCGTAGCACAACTTCCTTCGGAAGGGAAGTAGTCGGCAGTCCCATGCCGTAGATTTACGGTATGTAAAAGAACCTTACAAGCATGAACAACATGTTTCGTAAGCAAATTTCAACAGCCATTTCTCACCCAAGTCTCCTGATTAACTGCTAGATGGCTCTGGCATTCAGGATTGAGTAGAAATTGTGCAGAGTCAGTGGGTTGGTCACTCACTACTCACAAATGAACACTTCAAAGACTAGGAAACCTCTGAAAAGGAGGCGGCGAAAACCCACAACCGGGTTGTAGAGCCAAGAAACAACAACAACAATCTTGTTTTCAAGCACACTTTGGATGTTGTAACAGTAACTGTGCCGCTCTTGTGGCTTATGTAAGTCAGAATATATGTGTGGGTTTGTCTGTCGCAGAGTGATGTGGCAGTCCCCCTGGAGCCAGATTACAAATGCATGGAGACTATGAATGAGATTTTTGAAGCTGTGAACCACTATCTTCAGGGGTCAGTGCTGCAGAAGTTACGGAAATATCTCACTGTCGTACGTTTGCTGAAATATTCGTTGCCGCAGAACATGGAGAAGGTTTGTGTCCTTGAGTGTTGTGCTTAACATTTGTTCATTACGTTCAGTACTGAGGATTGCTGTTACTCAAGTCAGCGCTTAACAGGATTTGACTGTGTGTGGAAGTTGAGTGCAAGTCTGTAGGTAGAACTTGGCTGTTTTACTTTTCAGAGTCACACCATTGAAGAAGATTAACAGGCTCTCTGTAACAGTAGTGTACTGGATCATTACAGAAATTTATGTAGTCTGTGTAGTCACTTTATTATATTACTGCACCATTATACATAACATTTAAGTTATGTTCTCATGTCAAAGTCATGTAAGATCCCTCAACACATTAAGAATTTTATTCATGTTATATTTAATGCTGTAATGTGTGTAATATAATCAAGGCACATTTTTAAATGTGTTTCAGTGTCTTGTTTTGTGTGTGTGCGCGCGTCACATGAGAGGCTCACTTCCCCTGGTGAAATTATCGTACAGAATAAATATTTAACCCAGATGACCTTTTGCACATATTACTTTTTTCACAGCTTTTAAGACTTAAGAATAACATACCTTTTTTGTCTATACATATAACTATCTTTTTAAAATAATTGCTTCTTTATGTTCTTACGATGTATATAGTTCATGTCACTTGAAAGAATTCTGGTTACTTTGATGGATAGGTAATTAAAAATATGACAATGCATTGTAATCTTTATATAACAAACTTCATTGGCTTGACAAATTATATTTGAAAAATGAAAGGTAGTAACAGCAGATTAGCTATTTAAAATATATTGTTTCTACAAAGGTCAGTGAATAAGTGACACATTTATAATTTTTTCAGTATTTTTATGTATTACAATATACGAGGCTCGTCCACAAAGTAAGTTTCCCTGGGGCTGTTTACAGAAACAAAACACAATTTCATGGAAATATTTATTGCAACAGATACAGCAAGTGTCCAGCTATTTTTAACACATTCGCCACCGGAATTGAGACATTTGTCATACCGTGGGACCAACTTTTGAATACCTGTGTCGTAGAAGTCTGCCGCCTGGGATTGGAACCACTGTGTGACAACCATCTCCGCCTCTCTGTCATTCTCAAAACGCTGACGCTGACAGGACAGGAATTTCTTGAGGTGTAGGAAAAGATGGAAATCACTGGGAACGAGGTCCGGGCTGTAGGGTGAATGATCAAACACCTCCCAGCTGAACTCCTGCAGGAGACTCGCTGTCCGTCGAGCCGTGTGCGGCCGAGCGTTATCACTGACCGCACTTCACAGTCGGCGGGAGCTGGAATAAGAACCTCCATCTTCAACAGCTGCAACGATGCTACGGTGAAATATTTAAATGTGAAAGCATTTGTTCATATATTAGAGTGATCTAATCTACAAATTTATATAAATTATTCTTTATCAGCGAGTTATATTATCTGTTATTTACCATGCATCAAGGCTTTGTGTATCACAGTGACATGTTGGTAAACTATATAATGAATTCTTGGGCTACCAGCCATGTCAGGTAGTTGAATGGAGAAAACACCAACATTTCAAGAACCAGCTTCGTCTTCAAAGTACTTCAGTACATGGCTGATAGCCCAAGAATTCATTATACTTGGTCACCGCAAAATCTTCGGATCAAACATAGGTAAACCGGTTGACCCTGAAGTTATAATCAGGCCAGCATGCTTTAAATCCCCTGTTGCCATACAGTGGGCATGAAGCCATTGTCAGTCACCCAGGAGCCAGATTTTCGTTTGCCATTTTACATCATGCCGCTTACTGACAACTGGAGGTAGCCATTTTCCCATTACTTTGTTCACGCTCCGATGTGCTGTTTTGTTATCAGATTCAGTTTCATTTTCAGACACTAGGTCTGGTTGTCAAAAATTTGTATCTGCACGATCGAAAAGTGACGCATTCTTGTCACTAGTAACATTATTCTCTGCCGTACTGTGTACTAAGGGAATTACAGAACTTTGAAGGTCTTTATGATGTACAGTGAAACCTCTATCCATCGTTCCCGGAACTATCGTTTTCCCGGATGCATCGTCCGTTTTGTTCGGTCCCGAATACATCCCATATAAAATAATGTTACATTTTCCCGCTTCTATCGTTCCTCGAACTATCGTTTTATCGCATCGATCGTTCAAAAATCTTAGTCCCGGCCAACAATTTTCCCGCAATGATCGTTTTGTGAGAATTTAAAATGCTGGGTTTTGAGATAAATTAATACCGAAAGACGCACAATGTTTTTGGAATACACAGTAGTGGTAACCTGTTATGTCGCCCAACCAGCACATTCTTTTGGAATGAGGGTCAGCGGTGCAGGGGTGATAGTTGGAGTGAATGGC
>NW_019060063.1:78654-90914 GCF_000696155.1 Zootermopsis nevadensis
CTGATGACGGAGGCAGTATGACCTCTGAAACATTGGTTAACATCGACCAGACAACACAGCGCAACAACCCAGAAGACGGAAATCTTCAGTCCTCTTATGTTTTGAATACTGTAAAGTGTTAGCATAGCTGCAACACAGATGAGGGAGGAATCAATTATAGCAAGGGGCTGCAAACGTCTGCTGGATACATTCCAGTTTGCTTGCATCAGTAGTCATAACAGAAATCTTAACAACAGTGGCGTATTCAAGCTTTCATGTAAGGTAAAATGTAACTTATAAAGACAGTCAAGAAAAGAGAATGGAAAGGTTAAAATGTGAGAAAGATCTATAACAACATTATACACCAAGAAAATATGTAGTCTTTGACTGTGGAATCTAAGTTTAGAATCATTAAATACTCCTAGGTCTATAATAGAGTCAGTAAGAGGTAGAAATGATTGAGAGAGTTTTTAATCTTAGATTAAAGTAGTGGTTTTTATTGAGAAAGAAATAATTATTGTTTTACTAATATTGAGTTTCATGAACTTTGTGCAGAATCAATGTCAGATTGAAGTCAGTTGCATTTGTTAGGTGATTTAATGACATGGAAGATGTTGATCAGCAGCAAAAAGAAGATACCTTAGGTGATGATGATGATGATGACTAATGGCTGAAGTTTTGGAGACATTAAAGGAGAAACAGAAAGGACTGTAGTGGCAGCACAGGATCAGGCACTCAGCACAAACTTCTTTTGAAAGAAGAAATTGAAAGCAGGTGTCGATTATTTAAAGAATATGAAGAAACTATTGACCATTTAACATCAGGTTGTCCCATTCTGGCAAAGAACATAACAAGACATAATTGTCCATACACATTTACATTACTCACTATGCAAAACACGCATTGAAACAACAGAAAACTGGTACACATCTAAGCCAGTATGTGACCATGAAGATACAACAGTACTGTGGCAAATAGTACTGACATAGCAATTAAAAATAAGAAACATAAAATTCGCTTACTCATAGGTTTATGTAGTACTACCATTGGTTAAGAATCTAATATGGGAGGAGTCTGAAAAGAGATTAAAATACAAATATTTAAGTATTGAAATTCTGTGAATGTGGAACATTAAGTGTTTTGTCCTACTCATAATCAAAGGAGCCACAAGAATTGTGACTAAAGGACTAAAAGAATACCCGGAAACAATACCGGGAAAGCATTCATTCGATTCTCTACAAAAAAAAAAAACAGACATACTAGTAACATCACACATTATTAGGAAAGTGCTAAAATCAGAAACTCGTAAGCCTGTGTGGCGGAATTTGCCATTGGTTCAAGAGGAAAAGTACCAAGGAAACCTGTGAAGAAACAAGCACAAATAATACTAATATATGATACATTCATTGCAGTATATCAATTTTTGAGGTATGTAAAGAATTTTTTTTAAATTTTTGTTATACATTAGACATTACTGACACAGGTAAATATACAACAGAACAAAATATCAGGATTTAAGGAAGTGTTTCTGGCTGTGGATGGAAGAGACAGCCTCCAGGTATGTATGGTAGCTGCGCAAATATGCAGAACAGTCACATGCAAGCAACATAAAGTGGTCCTCCAGCTTGAGGATTGGGTTTGGAGCTAAGAACCCATTGCCCTAAAAATCTAGCACATTACAAACTGTTATGAAGTGCCTCATACTTTGACACATTCTATAATAGAATTCAGTGATGGGCTATCGTGAATATGATAACAAACTTCAGGTTCCATAAAAGGCAAGGTACCTGTCCTGCATAAGAATGTAGAAAGATATACATTGAAAGTGAAGGTAGCTCAGTCATTGGCTGACTACAAACTGGTTAACCAGGTTCAGTCCCCAGCAGGAACAAAGGACTTCATTTCAAACCTCTACAGCTAGGGCAGAACACTGACCATTCACTGCATCTACTGCTGAGGTAAAGAACAAAAAGAAGCTGTGCTGCCTCTTCCCCCAGTTGCCTCTGTGGCGTGTGACGGGACAGCTTAAAAAGAGCACAGTGGGTAGATGCGCTGTACCATTGAACCAAAGTCTAATGCAGTGGTGCCCACGTTGTTACGGAAAGAGGTTATACTGAATAATGAAGGCCGTAATATGTGTAGGAAACGTGCATCAAGATGAAAAACTCGCAAGGTACGTCAACGCTATGCGTATGCAAAGGCAGATCAAAGTTTGTTTGTAAGCAGTAATTTACCTCCCGGCCGGATGCTAGTATTACGTTAAGTGCACCTACGCAGCTAGCGAGGGAATACCAGCCGTTACTAGTAAGCTTGCGAGAACACAGTGTGACAGTGCGTGGAATGTGATCAAAGTTTGTTTGTAAGCAGTAATTTACCTCCCGGCCGGATGCTAGTATTACGTTAAGTGCACCTACGCAGCTAGCGAGGGAATACCAGCCGTTACTAGTAAGCTTGCGAGAACACAGTGTGACAGTGCGTGGAATGTGAGCTATACTACTATAACGTGATCTTGCTGTTTTCTCGCACTTTGTGGTTTATTATACTTGGCGTTATTCTCTGCACCAATTGTATTACTTTTTGCCCCAGGGTAAGTGGACAAAATAAGAGACAAACTTAAATCTGAGTTAAGAAAAAAGAAAATAAAGGAACTGAAATCAAAACTCTCAGGCCAGCAGTCGATTTTCACTAGACCCGTGGTAAAATGTAGATGTGCCACTATTGTTTCCCTTAAAATTGCTCACTTGCTTGCAAAGAAGAAAAAACCATTTCAAGATGGTGAGTTGTTGAAGGAAGCATTCCTGATTGGTGCTGGTTGCCTTTTTTTTGAAGGGTTTACCAACAAGCGTGAGATTATGTTGGCAATACAAGACTTGCAATTCTCTGACAACACAGTTACGAGGTGGATACAAGTAATTTCAGGCGACATGCAAACTCAACTAAAGAGTGGCTTGGAACTGTGTGACTGGTTCTCACTGCAATTCGATGAGTCGACAGATGTATCAGACACTGCACAGTTGGCAATCATGGTGAGAATGGTATTTAGCGACTTCAGTGTAAAAGAAGAGCTGCTGAAAGTATTGCCTATAAAAAGGCAAACAAAAGGTGAGAATATTTATAACACATTTAAAACCTATGCAATGGAAATTACTTTGCCCCTGCACAAGCTGTCAGCGATCGCTACTGATGTTGTACCAGGAATGTTGGGCAGCGTCAATGGATTCATTGCCCTCTGCAAGAAAGATGAATCCTTTCCGGACTTACTTCCGTTTGGACACGTCATGAATGTTGTTAAAAAGATAATTAACTCTATTCGCGCGGCACCCTTGCAACACCGACTTTTTAAGGCCTTGCTGGGAGAGTTTGAAGGCAAACATTCTGATCTTATCCTATACACAGAAGTGCGATGGCTGAGCAAAGGTAAAGTTCTTGCACGGTTCTTAAGCTTGATTGAGGAGATAAAAGATTTTCTAAAGTCCAAGAACGCGGACTTCAACGAACTAAGTGACCCTTGCTGGTTATTGGACTTGGGTTTCCTTACTGACGTCACTGACAAAGCGTACAGTTTAAATCTGGAGCTTTGGGGAAAAGAAAAGCGTGGCTCAAATGATAGGCTCTGTAAAATCAATCAAAGCAAAACTAGTCTTGTGGATGTCACATATGAAGATGAAGTCTCTCGTACACTTCCCAAGTATGAAGAAAATGGTAGGGGATAGTAATTTTAGCTTGTCACCATTTGTTGACCACCTTCAGATACTTCTGGAGGAGTTCAAAAAGAGATTTCAACAGTTCACTGCCATTGAACCAGTGGTAGCTTTTTTTGTAAATCCTTTTACTTGCCAAATTGAGGTTACAGAAACTGCTGTATCTATTGGAAGATTCATTCAAGCAAGGACAGAAGTACTGGAAATGGAGATTTTGGACCTTCAAAATGACGTTCTGAAATCCTATGCGACACATGAAATCTTTTTGAATTTGGTTGATCGAGAAAAGTTTCCTTCCTTAAAAAATGCAGCGTACAAGATAAAATCTTATATAGGTTCCACTTACCTGTGCAAATCACTGTTTTCAACCATGAACATTATAAAATCAAAGCACAGATCTCGACTTACTGATGTCCATCTTGACGATTGTTTGCGAGCAGCAACATCATCCTACACTCCCAAATTTGAAAACCTGGCCGATGAAATGCAGTGCCAAACATCTCACTAACTTCCCCCTTGAGTAATAATAATTGTAGTTATAAAATTACGTATTTTGATTGCATGGTTTCTTGTATCATTAAACGTCGTGTTGTTTTGTGTATTATTTGGTGTCCATATCTTATTTGTCCAGAGAAAAGAAAATTTGGCTTTGTTAATTGGTTGGTGCCCACCACGATCTCATAAACTCTCAAATGTGCCCGTAGGCTCAAAAAGGTTGGGGACCACTGGTCTAATGAGTATGCATGTATATGCGTTCATTTGCCATGAAAGCTTCATATGCTTCGTTTCATTGGGCCACATACAGTATTTGTGTCTCCATTTTATTTACTTATTCAGTCTTGTGATCTTGTTGCAGGTTGAGTCAGAGTCCTTGGTGTTGCAGTACACAAAGAGAACAGGCTGTGCTGACATGCAGGGTGAATTATATGAAATAAAGTTTGCAACCCTGTTATTTATTAGGGGACTTAATAGGTCAGAGAACTTTAGTCTTGCCTGTAACATGCATGATGCCTGTGATTTTGATGATGTTGTTTTCAAATTTGGACATCAGACGCTATTCATACAGCTGAAACATAAGTCAAATACTGAGAAGAAAATAAAACAACAACAGCTTATTTCGGAGAAGGGAAATTTCAGCTTGGTGCGGTATTTCAAGTCATATTGCGAAATGAAAAAGAAGTTGGAATATAGTAAGGACCTTCAGTACTGTGGTACGTTTAATGACTTTTCCTTTATAGTGTATACAAATGCTGTAATCTCCGAACGTTTAGGAAATGATGTTGACGAGACTGACTGGCACAATATTCTAAAGACAGGGGGAAGATGTATATCTTTCAATGAAGACATTTCTCTGATGAGGTGCATCACAGATTCATCACAGTTGTCAGATTTCAAGGAGTTCTTGTCTCGGCTGCTGTTCTTCACAGGCCAGGCAGCTCAGCAAGAACTTGATGACCTGATAAATCAGGAACTGAAATGTTTGTATGGTACAAGTGTAGTATATAATGATTTTCTGGAACAGGTAAAGAAATGGTGGCAGGAAAGAAAATGTTTCCTCACAAATGAAAATCCTTTCTGGAAAAAAATTTTTAAGGATCGTATTGACAACATTTCAGAAAAGATGCTTAATGAAACTGAAGCTCTTTCTGTAAAATTTAAAAAGGATGAACACGCTTTAATTCGAACTTACCGAATATTCAACCAGTTGCTGCATGTAATCCCTGAAGATGGCAGTGAATGTGTCATACTCAGCTGTCTCAAGGTTCACCACAGCTTATCAAATGAGTCTCACCTCTTTGTAGATGGCACAACCCTGCAATCCCGTTGGGAAGAAGTTGTCGCTATATGGAGCAGATTCTGTGACATTCTTGTTGTAGTGGAGACTGGCGCTGTGGATATGGACACACTGGTTGGTATTCTCCTCAAGAATCCGAGCAAGAGGCTGGTTTTTGTAGCTGGAACTGTTGCCTGGAATAAGCCGCAGCCAAGGTTTACAACATTTCGTGATCACGTAGCAATAAGGCAGCTGGATGAGGAATCACAGGCTCAAATATTAGATGCTTTGGTGCGTTTCCAGGGTTATGATGTATCTCTTGGAGCAGTAACTGACGGCAACCATGAGTTCGTGCCTGCTGATATCATCGTACAGCTTTCGACACACAAGCTGGTATTGGGAGATGTTCTGACCGGTGATTTAGAGTACTACATACCTCGAACTTTACAACACACAGTCCAGGTTGTTAAGGATCAAATTCTGTTTCACAGAGCGACAGACTCATCTGTGACGTTGGCTGTGAGTGGCTTGTCTTACCCTGAGCTGCAGCAGCTGATGTCGACTGATACAGAGATGTCAGACCAGCGTGCTTTAGGGAATGATAAATGTAAAATAGAAGTTATCAGTACAGAAGATGAATTTCTGAAGCTCACAGAGTCATGTGAGACTGTTCATTGGCTCCATAGAGACGGGAATGTATTCATATGTAGACAATCCTGGGGCAACATGAGCTTAGTATCAAAATATTTAAGTAAATTTGAGAATGTTGAATCAGTAATGGATGTTCCTTATAGTGTGACACTAGTGTCAGCTGAGCCAGGGATGGGCAAGTCGACGCTCCTCACCCATTTAGCACTAGGCACTAAAGAAGCTGATCCTGCCACGTGGGTGATCAGGGTGAACCTTACTGACTTCACCCAACAGCTGGTCAAATTGAAAGAGACTTTACAGCCATGTGATGTGATAGAATTCCTACTCCAAGCTTCGAAAATCATAGAAAAATGGAGACCTTTATTTAAATGGAAGTTGACAACACTGAAGAATGTGTGTGTGTTGTTCGATGGATATGATGAGGTAAGTCCTACCCATGCAAACAAAGTTGCTCTGATGTTGAAGTTTCTTCAGGCAAACAGACTGCAGAAACTCTGGGTTACCACAAGGCCAGTGATGAAGGAGAAACTAGAACGTGAACTGTCCACACGGTCTGTCACATTGCAGCCATTTTTGATGTCTGACCAACGAAATTTTCTGGAAAAATTCTGGAAAAGGAGTATGCCTGATGTTGAGGAACATATTTTGAATAACTTCATAAAGAAGCTGCTTCAGTTGACTACAAAGAACTTCAGTGACAGAGACAGGCACTTCATGGGAATTCCCTTGCAGTCCATGTTGCTGGCTGAGACATTTGAGAAGAACTTGAGAACTTCTAGTGGTCTCCCACAAAAGTTTAACTTGTACCAGCTGTACAGTAAATTTTTGGAGCGGAAACTTAAGATTTTCTTTGACAAGAACGATATGGATGTGACAAAACCTGTAGTGGGTGACTTTTACAACAAGCATAAACAAGAGATGAAAGAGAATCATATGATCTCTGCTCTCTTTATGCTCTTGCCTCTTTCTGACATAGAGATGTTTCCTCAATCAGAAATCATGACAAACAGTTTTAAGTCATTTATAGATTCAGTACAAAAGGGCAATGAGCAAACTGGAATTATCAAACAAATTTTTGAAGGGAAACCCATGTTCATACATAGGACTTTTGGTGAATATTTTTGTGCTCTTTGGTTTGCTGAGAATTTTAAAATTGTGCAAAGTTACGTGAATATAAAAATATTTGATCCAAATTTCCAAGTTGTCTGGAATTTCTTCAACCAGATTCTGGCTCAGAAGTTTCCCTTGCATCTTGCTGTTCTGAGTGAGGAAAAGGTTTTGGTGGATACTTTATTGTCAGAAGAGAATTTGGACGTGAACTCGCAGGATGACGGTGGACGGACAGCCTTACATCTTGCTGTGATGAGTCTCATTGATGATGATAATCGCAGAGTTGCGGACCAGATCCAGATCATAACAGCTCTGCTGAGACATGGAGCTGATCCCAGTATCAAGGATAAGGTGTTGTGCTGGCCGCCACTCCGTATAGCAGAGAGGATCAGGGAGTGGTTGGTTGTTGACCTGTTATTGAAACAAATAGCTGACACGGAAGACCTAGTTCTTACTGCAGAGAGCATTAATAATGATGATGAGAAATATATACAGAATGTATTGATATTTGCAGCCAGACACGGCCTTGTGCACCTTGTATCATTCATGTTGAAGCATGGCATAGATGTCGGACATGCCATTAATGTTCTATATGAAGACTCGGACTGTGCAGCTACCATGTTACATGAAGCTGCACAACATGATCAGGTGGAGTTGGTACAGTTCCTCCTTGACCGTAATGCCAACACTGAAACACGTGACAGTCGATATGAGAGAAGTGCACTGATGTGGGCGGCCAAGCAAGGTAATTTTCGAGTTGTTGATGTGTTAACAAAGAAAAACGCTGATGTTAATATGTGTGACATGCGTGGTTATACTGCGTTACTCATAGCAACTAAGAACAAACGTTGGGATGTAGCTAAACTTCTGTTAGAGCGTGACGCAGATGTCAGGGCTTGTGACTGGTCTGGGAGTAATGTATTGCACTTTGCTGCTGATTCTGGTCAAACAGAATTTGTGGCCTACTTACTGGATAAGGGACAGATTGATATTGAGTGTCATAACAAGTACCAGCAGACTCCACTGTGGCTTGCTGCTCAGTCTGGTCGGTTACAAGTCTCACAATTGTTGTTAGATCGGAATGCAAACTTGCACGTGCAGGATTTGGCCGGATGCACTCCCCTACATGTAGCAGCTGCTAATGGTCATGAGCATATTGTGCAGTTGCTTCTGCAACATGGTGCTAATCCCAGTGCAGATGATGTGCACCACTAGATGTAGCTTGTCTTTTGACATCAGAAGTGGCTAATCTCTTGGAAAATATGACCCAGTAATCTTAACTAGTGTTATACGAGGCGCGTCCTCAAAGTAAGTTTCCCACTCGTCCCACAGCTAGCAAACCTTATATTGCGCGAAGCGACTGTGCGTACGTGATAGAGCAATGACGTAGCATGGCGCATGCACTAAAGGCACTTCCCGCGTTCTCACAGTAGCATCGTTGCAGCTGTTGAAGATGGAAGTTCTTATTCCAGCTCCCGCCGACCGTGAAGTGCGGTCAGTGATAACGCTAGGCCGCACACGACTCGACGGACAGCAAGTCTCCTGCAGGAGTTCAGCTGGGAGGTGTTTAATCATTCACCCTACAGCCCGGACCTCGCTCCCAGTGATTTCCATCTTTTCCTACACCTCAAGAAATTCCTGTCCGGTCAGCGTCAGCGTCAGCGTTTTGAGAATGAAAGAGAGGCGGAGATGGTTGTCACACAGTGGTTCCAATCCCAGGCGGCAGACGTCTACGACACAGGTATTCAAAAGTTGGTCCCACGGTATGACAAATGTCTCAATTCCGGTGGCGAATATGTTGAAAAATAGCTGGACACTTGCTGTATCTGTTGCAATAAATATTCCCATGAAATTGTGTTTTGTTTCTGTAAACGGAACCAGGAAAACTTACTTTGAGGACGCGCCTCGTAAAATAGGAAACTTTTCCGTTCTGTCTGTCTTCAATTTGGTCTTCACACGATCACAAGATAATATCTGACATCCATTACCGTGAACTCGTGGTCTCGAAAGTAAATCGAACACACGATTCAATTTTCTGTCCTATTTGTGCCGTGCATTATTTATTCGTAGAGTGTAAGCCGGGTTCCTCCCTAAGTCCAGACATGTGACAGGTATCTACTGACGGACTCCACACAGATGAGACTTTCACAGCAGAAGGCAACATTCAGAGGCTTAAACGAGGAAAATTATATCGAAACGAAAGTTGGTCGATTAATGTAAGTCGTGACCATGGACTTTATCGAGAAAGATAATTACTAAAAAATAATTCAACGCAACAGTGAATAGAACGAGGCTGATCTGAGATTCATGCAGGCGTGAACATAACCTCGTCACCTGCGGTGTAGAAACGGTTTTCAGTAGTGTAGTTGCCCTCCAGGTAATCATGGTTACCTAGGCAAATGTCGTCTTCAGTCTTACCGAAACAATCCCAAAAGAAATTTGTACCATATTATAAAAATGTGGTCGTTAAAATATGATGTGTATGAAACTCGATTGGCTCCACATTTCTCCTATAATTATGAAACAAAATATTCCGTCACAATCAGGATTTTTGTTCTCGATTTTCTTAATGAATTAGATCAGACAGACAGACTGACATGATTCAGTAATGTATGGAGCTACAGTGAGGATGATGATTAAAACTGGTTTGAAGTATTGTGGAAATGTGGTAGGATTTATTGCTGTTTTGGAACAGTTATGTAGAAGGAATTGATTAATTGACAAACATAATGTTTATCTCAGTCAGGTATTTATTTATTGTCTTTAGGTATGTTCATGATTATTCTTGGAGGATAGGAAATTCTTTAGTACGAGAGTGTATTGAATCATTTTGACCGTTCTTATCAAGTTATTTGAAATGCTGTGTAATAACATTGTGGTCTTAGCCAGTGCTGGTCTTAGTAAAAGGACAAATGAAGAATGGCATTTGGTTTTATTTGTTTTTAGGTACATTGGTAGTGAAGTTGCAAAAATAAGCCATTTAGCTTTTTCATGTATGTTGTTTAGTGGCCGCGCTGTCTGAGGCGTGGCCTTATGCCTCTTGGTCACTGGGACCGTGGGTTCGAATCCCACTCAAGCCATGGATGTTTGTCCGCGTTTTTCTGTGTTGTGCTGTCCTGTGTACAGGTAGAGGCCTTGCGACTGTCCGATCCCTCGTCCAAGGAGTCCTACCAAAATTTCCATAGATCAAAACCAACGAAAAAGTTGGGACCCGCAGTGCTCAGACACTTGAAGAACAGGTCGAAAAAGTATCAAAGTAAAGTAAGTATTTATGTTGTTTGTCTGTCCACATGTGAAAACTTCATAACCACTGAACAGATTGTCGCTAACTAGATAGCTTACAGAACCTGAAGGTTCATCACTGAACTCACCAAAGCCCTCCACCTGACCATGTCCTGGGCCAACAAAATCCAGTCTCCTTCAACTCCTATCTCCCATAGATCCTGTTTGATATTATCCTCCCATCTACGTCTAGGTCTCCCCAGCGGTCTCTTCCCTTCAGACATCCTGACCAATACCCGGTGCGCACTTCTTGCCCCATCCATGTGCGCCACATGCCCTACCCATCTCATTCTTCTTGACTTGATCACCCTGACAATACAGGGGGAGGAATATAAATTTTTAAGTTCGTCATTATGCAGTTTTCTCCATACCCCATCGTCTTCTCTCCTAGGCCCAAATATCCTCTTCGACACCCTGTTCTCAAACACCTCCCTCAGAGTGAGAGGTCATGTTTCACACACATACAAAACAACAGGCAAAATTATTGTTTTATTATCATTATTTTAATCTTTAGGTTCTTAGAAATCAGACAGGAAGACAAAATATTTTGGACTGAGAAGTAGCAAGCATTTCCGGAATTGAGTCTCCTCCTAATTTCCTCATGAATTTCCACTGGGATCAAACCCTCCCCCTCCCATTGCACCTCTTTCAGTGCCCCTGCCTCTAGAGACTCATAATATTCCATGTCCAAATCTGAAGTCCTTTTTCAATTACCATGGTCATGCCAAAGAGTCCGTCCGGTTCAGAGGCTTTGTAGTTATGTTTTTTCTTAACAATACAGGTTTCTATTTTGATAGGTTGTTAGCCACACACCCAACCCCTAAGCTGGGGGACCACCCCTCATCCGCGACTGCTTATTAAATATATTCACAGCTAACCTCCATTACTGGATGAATTTCTCCCATCTGCAACCTGAGGACGCTCTATGCCATGGTGTTTCTAAATGCATATTGAGTGTACCTTGCTAAATATTTATTGGAACAAAAAAAGTGTTTCAAACAAATGTTGCAGAGAAAAATTGTACACATTTTGTGCTTGATGCACATTTCTAATTAAGTATTACGGTTTTCTAGGTAATGAATGTTATTTTTATGCTGTGCCATCTATAACCTGAGAAATATTGGAGCTATTTTGATCAAATTTGATGTCAGAGGTAATTTACTTATGTACCTTTAATGTTTTATGCTATTTATAAGACAGAATCAAAGTTTAGCATCCACAAGTTGAAAATCCACAGGCAGTAACAGAGTGAACATACCAGAATTATTATGCTATGCATAAGGTAAAGATAAAATTGTCATCAGCTGTGTCAATTCAGAGTAAAAGTCCAACATTTTGGAGACCATTTCAGTCTGTCATTGGGTTTTGGTGGTGGTGGGCTCCAAAACATTGGACTTCGGTCTAATTTGACGTACATATTGTGGCAGAAACTTGTTTACTTACTTTTATGTTAGATTATTTAAAGTTTTAATTTGATTTGTTTAATTGTAAACAACCACATATAATAAGTAGATCTGAGTGAACTTAAAACCTATCATTCAATTATTATTGTGAAATTTCTTTGGGGAACTTAGTGTGATCACAACATCACCACAACCACTTAGCCTTATGTATACTTATGTAAGATAATCCACTCTGAAGAGTTTCTCATGGTGATATTCTCAGAGAGTATAACATATTCTTACGGATCGTCCAGACTATCATTACTTAACACCGAAGGTCGACCGGGATGGTTTCTGTCCTTCATGCTACCTGTGTCACAG
>NW_019060063.1:90938-111100 GCF_000696155.1 Zootermopsis nevadensis
GTTTGGCACAGGTGAATCAGGAAATGTGTCCCTCCACTCATTCTGGCAAGTCATATAAGAGTTCTGCTTGTGAAAAAGACACCCTTACAATTGAACTGATGAAAGACAGCTGATGGACTGGCACAGCAGTTTATAACATGACATGACCTGAAGATTGCTGTCTTCTGGGTTGTTGTGCCATGTCATGTGCAGAAGACAGCCATCTTCAAACTCACCGCTGTGATAATATCAAATCCTATGTATGACATGACCTGCATGGGTCCTTGTATAGTCACACTATGCTGGGTATCTAGCTTTAGTGCGGTAGGCGATATGTACAGAATTTCTGACAGAAAATATCTTGGATAGAAGCCACATTGCTCATAGGATAACATGAACAGCTGTCATTAGGAAACTTGTTGTGTGGGTTGTGATGATAATGTCTAATGGGAGATTTTGGTATTACTGGTGTTGTATCTTCAAGTTCTACTACCAGGGAATTATTGTAAGTAGGAATGTGCAAATACCAACAAGCCAAAACTTGAATTTTTACGCACCTGAGAAAATGGACTTCAACTATAGATGACAAACTGTTTCTAATATATGTTTTGCATATCTGGAATTAGTTATAGTTTAGCTTTCATGAAAATACGGTACATCATACAAAGAGGAAGCTGGTTGCATATGATAAGTTTCATGAAAAAATTTTCTTGCTCATCAACGCAGGAGTAACTACTTTAGCTCTGCCTCTATCATGTCATCAAACAAGAAAAGTGTTTTGTTCCCTTGGTGATATCATGATGATGAAATGGGGGAGGGGGTGATTCTGGTTACATGATGTCAAAACTGAATTTTACCTTACAGAACATTGCATGCATATAGCAAATGCAAACATTTTATTGAAATTATTTAATACAACTGGTTTCCTCTGTGTATGACCTGTATAACTCTTTCTGAAAGAAGTCATGTAGACATTTTATCATTAATACTTCTAACTAATAGTATAATCAGCTAGAGAAGAAATTACCTTTATTTTATGGAACCCAAAGGTCTATTACTATGTTCACAAGAGCCTGCCACTAGTCCCTATCATGAACCAGTTGGATCCAATCCACACCCTCAAAATTATTTCACTAAATTATTAAAATATTTAAAAATAACCGTCAATCACAATAAAATTAAAAGATTAAAATATCATATTATGTTCCCTATCGAGTACTCGATTTACATATGGGACTTACACAACATGTTTCGGCTATATATAGCCATCATCTGGTGTATTATATATAAACTTTTCACTGAATTACTTTTTAGGATTTTTAATGTTTTTTCTTCCTAAAAGGTAATTCAGTGAAAAGTTTATATATAATACACCAGATGATGGCTATATATAGCCGAAACATGTTGTGTAAGTCCCATATGTAAATCGAGTACTCGATAGGGAACATAATATGATATTTTAATCTTTTAATTTTATTGTGATTGACAGTTATTTTTAAATATTTTAATATTATTAATTCACAATATGACGCATCTACAATACCTTATTTCACTAAAGTCAATTTTAATATACTCTTCCGTCTGTTTCCACGTCTTAAGTGGTCCTTCCCTTAAGACACTGCTTCCCAAACTTTTTCTTTCATTGCCCAAAACCACTTATCAGAAAGTCCTTTTTACCCAATGTAGGTAAAACACTAACTGCACAGAAAACATGTATGACAAGTGAAGAGAGATCGGTAAAAAATAGGAAGCAAACAATATGTTTGACGCAATGTCTTTATTTTAAACATCTCCAAACATTTTAGCAGCCACAAAAAATTTGGTAATTATTCACCATGAATATTTCATCACCCAGGTCCCAGCTAATGAGTATAATGCCACTGCTCCATATTATTTACTAGTTTCGCAAAATTGGGGGCAATTGGATACCAAGCACACCTCACATCGTATTCGGGGTTCAGGAAACAGTTTCGCTTTGTGCTCTTTCTGAAGGCAATAGTGGAAAATCCTACTTCACACATGTAGGTGCTCGGAAACTGCAATAATTGCATCATGGCCTCCCCAGCTACCTCAGGATATTCATTGTGAATTGTTAACCAGAAAGACTCCAAATGGTCCCTTTTTTCTTCAAATAACATTTTGCACTGACTGCTTGACCTAAGCTCCATCATTTGCTCTGCAAAACCATTAACACTATCGGGGATTTCAGTCAAGTCACACAGAAATTGGTTTACAATCCAATAGACCTTTCTAGTTCAGGAAAGTATTTCTTGAAACGCAAAGATAGTTCTGTTAAGTGGGTGATCACGTCATCCTTGATTTCACTGAAATCAACCCCATCAGCATCCTCCAAGAACAAAGAAAGGGTGGGGAAGGATGCAATTTTATGTTGCTCTGCCTTTTTTAGCCAATACTCGAGCTTTTCTTGAAATGCTGTTATTTCTTCACTTGCAGAAATCATATTTTCTTTTTTTCCTTGAAGTTGCAGATTAAGTGCATTCATGTGAGAGAAAATATCAACTAAGTAACTAAGCTGAGCTAACCACTTCATGTTGGAAATTATGGTAAATTTTAATGTGTATTCTGAGGTGTGTCATTACCCAAAGAAAAACCACTTTTACCCAGGTTTGGGAAGCACTGTTTTAAGACTTCCTTCCCAAAATTTTGTTCACATATTCCATCTCCCCCATTTTATCATTGTAATAATATCTTGTGAAGAGCATTATGCAATTGAAGATGGTCGTCTTCTGGGTTGTTGCGCCATGCAGACTGGTAGAAGGTTACTGACGTTTCAGAGGTCCTTGCTGCCTCCATTATCAGGAAAACCTCAAATCCTACTTATGCAGTTTTTCTTCCCATCCTGTCACCTTGCACAAATATTCTGCTGCTCCCATAACACATTCTGAACTGTGTGTTAGCAGGCCATCCCTAAACTTTGTCTATGAATTTCCTCATGAATGCAATTTCAGCTTGTTACTGCCATACCCAAACATCTCGACTTCCGACATTTTCAAAAGATTTATCAGCTACCTTTATGTACGTCTTGTCCCGCAGTCTGGTGGCAGACGTACTCAGTCTTCTCTACGTTTACCTCTAGATCAACTGCCTTACTAGCATCTAATAGAGCTTCTGTGTTTTTCTTTGTGATACTTATGTTCTCACCTGCCAATTAAGGTTATCCACACAGACCAGAAGTTGATGTGTCTCATTCAATTCAAATCCTTCATGATCGTGTATTTTAAGGCGAAGTTGAAAGCAATGATGATAAAGCATCTTGTTTCAGACCATTGTGAATAGGAAAAAGGGTCAGACAAATGTTCACCTATACAAACTTCACTGTACATTACATTTAAATGTACATTTTAATTAGCCTAATTACGAGGCGCGTCCCAAAAGTAAGTTTCCCACTCGTCCCACAGCTAGCAAACCTTATATTGCGCGAAGCGACTGTGCGTACGTGATAGAGCAATGACGTAGCATGGCGCATGCACTAACGGTACTTCCCGCGTTCTCACAGTAGCATCGTTGAAGATGGAGTTTCTTATTCCAGCTCCCGCCGACTGTGAAGTGCGGTCAGTGATAAAGTTTTTGAATGCACAGAGCATAGCGCCGATCGAAATTCATCGTCAGCTGTGCCGGGTCTATGGGCCTAACGTCATGAGCAAGCATCTACGACACAGGTATTCAAAAGTTGGTCCCACGGTATGACCAATGTCTCAATTCCGGTGGCGAATATGTTGAAAAATAGCTGGACACTTGCTGTATCTGTTGCAATAAATATTTCCATGAAATTGTGTTTTGTTTCTGTAAACGGCCCCAGGGAAACTTACTTTTGGGACTCGCCTCGTAGTTTCATTGGTATATCAAATTCAATGAAGATGCTGTGTAATACTTCCCTCCTGTCTCAGCCATAGGCCTTCTTGAAGTATCTCAACATACTGTGCCACCGCACGCCCATTCTTTATCCACTATCTGATAATTGCAAAATATCTCATCAGAAATTGATTGTTTACATCAGAGTTTACTGATGATCCATATTAATTTAATCTACATATGGAATTCAACTTTGGAGAAGGATGTTGGATAAATTGTTGTATATAGTTGATAAAAATAATAATAATTGTGGAAAATTACTAGTTTTATCACCTTATGAATAGGTACATTAATAGATTCTTTCAGCTGCTCTGTTAGTTGCTCCTTATTCCACATAAAATTAATAAGTTTGTGGATCTCAGACTGTAATATTTTACCTCCTGGTTGGATAAATTCTACAAGAATTTGATCAATACCTGGTGATTTGTATCTTTTCAGCTTCTCAGTGGCTGTCTCAACCTCAAAATATATAAGATCAGGTACTAACAGCTCAATTTGCTTTATATCATTAACCCTGTGTGCTTTACTTAGCTGGCAAAAGTAATTCTTCCACCTAACAATGTGGGAATAGACAATCAGGCCACATTCTTATGTTTTAATAAAAGTCCCAGGGTGGTAACCCTTTTCAAATTCATTTATGCCTGTATGCAGATCTGTAATATTTCTGTTCTGTTTGTGTCACAGGTCTTTAATTTTGTCCTTCAGATGTTCCCATTCTTTGATCCTTGGAAGTTCTGGTGTCTTATCATCTCACACTGTCCATATTCTGCAACCACTGCAATTTAATCTGTTTCCTTTTATCTAATAACTCTTACCATTGTTCATCAAACGATGGTTTTTGCTGCTTTAACTTGTAATGACCTAGACTCTCTTTGACTGAAAGCTTGATGTTTCCCCCAAGCTCAGTTGATTTCCACATCATCATCCAAGTTTTCCATTGCTGCAAACCAGTTTTGAGATTTTTATCTGATATTGTTCCTTTAGCTTATTCAGTGTAGTGACTGACTACGGACTGGACGACTGGGATTCGATCCCCGGCGGGGGCAGCAGAGGATTTTTCCTCTAGCCTCTGCTTCCAGACCAGCTCTGGGGCCCACCCAGCCTCCCAGTGGGTACCAGGGTCCTTTCCTGGGGGTAAAGCGGAGCCGGGATCTGATGCTATCCACTCACCCCCATCAAGTGCCGAGGTCAAGAATGAGTAGGAGCTATACAGCTATACTTCCTCTTCCCCCAAGTGTCTATATGATGTATACTGGGACAGCTTCACTTTACTTTTATTGTTCCTTCTGCATTGTTAAGCTGCTTGAGATGAAATCTCTTGTCAAATTTTTGTTTCTTGTTTACTTAACAGCCTCCAAAAATTTTGCTTCTACCAAATAGTGGTCACTGACACAGCCCCTTTAGAATATCAGACATGAAGTACACTTGAGTGTTGTCTTCCTTCTGTCAAGACGTGACGAATCTGACTTTGTCTTTCTGTCAAGTCTAAGTGTATTTATGAATTTTGCCATGTGGGAACATTCTGTATGCTGAAGATTTCCATCTTCTGGGTTGTTGCGCTGTGCAGTCTGGTCGATGTTTACCAACGTTTCAGAGGTCATACTGCCTCCGTCATCGCCCTGATGACGGAGGCAGTATGACCTCTGAAACGTTGGGTAACATCGACCAGACTACACGGCGCAACAACCCAGAAGACGGAAATCTTCATACTCATCGCCCTGATGATGGAGGCAGTATAACCTCTGAAACGTTGGTTAACATCGACCAGACTACACGGCGCAACAACCCAGAAGACGGAAATCTTCATACTCATCGCCCTGATGATGGAGGCAGTATAACCTCTGAAACGTTGGTTAACATCGACCAGACTACACGGCGCAACAACCCAGAAGACGGATATCTTCATACTCACCGCTGTGAAAACCTCAAATCTTACATTCTGTATGCTCTTAACAGCTAGATATTTTTATGTGGCAAAGTTTATTACTCTGACCCCATTATCATTACTAGTTTCATGTAAACTCTCATTCCAAATTTTCAGTTTGAAAATATCTTCTCTTCACATTTGTATTGAAATCTCCTAACAACTTTCACGTGGTACTTAGGAAGTTGATCAAATACATATTGTAGTTCCTCATAGAAATTGTATCATCTCGGTTATCCTCAGTTGCTACATGCATTCATTGTAATATCACACGAACTGCCTCTTTGTGTTATATATATATATATGTATGGCTTCTGACGCTAATAAAGTCTGCCCTCTTAATTGCTGATGTGATTCCCTTCTGTACAAAAAATCCTGTCTGATTTTCTATGGTAGGTAGTTGTTATTTTCAAGTCCAACCTCCAAGCTGAAGAAACACCCCTTGTTGGCTGTCCACAGCTGCTTATTCAATATACTTTCAGGTACTCTTCATATCTGGAGGCCTTTTCCACATGACATGGTGATAAGGGACCCACTTAACACAGTCTGATGTCATTTCTTGTGTAATTTTAATGCTAGCAATGACTAATTTTAATTTATAACTATGAAGTGTTTGAATTTTTTTTTATTGATCCCACCCCAGAGACCACTAAATCCAGTGGTTAACTGCAGTTCTTAAAATGATGCTCTTCATGTACTGAGAAAGCCCTCATAGCATTACCATGTTTTTGCTTGTATTTTATTAATATAAAACGATGACAAAATCTGTTTATTAAAAATATGGCAACCAGAAGACCAATATTTCATTTACTTCTGAATTTTACTGACAAAATTATTTTGAATTGAAAATGAGAATTCAGAATTTAATAGATTGATCACATATTCTTTTTGATAGGTACTGGAAAAAAAATTAAAACAACTTCATGTGCTGTAGAAAAAATCCTGTTATTCAATTAGGAGAGAATTACACAATATCGCAACTGAATTTGGAACATCCATGAACCTAATTAGGCTATTAAAATGTTTTAAATGAAGTCTATAAAAAGTCTGTGTAGGCAAATGTATGTATCATGCATTTTATGTTTGTTTATTTAATGATACTGTCAGCAGCTGAGACTATGTAGTGTCAGATGATAGGATAGTTAATGAATTTTGTATTAGAAAGAATAGCGAAGGGAAAAAATTGTATTTTCTACAAGCTTTCTCAGCATTTGCCATGAGAAACCTGTCGAGATAGTCATTCTCTGGGCTGAAATTTGAACCCAGATATGAAGCAGGACCACTCAACTGTCATGTCCAGTCATTTTCTATTCAGAATGGTCTTCTAAAAGAAAAGGCTTTATCAGCACTGGTTTTCAACTTTGTTTTAGAATATACCATTAGGAAAACTGAAGAAAATCAGGCAGGACCAGAATTGAGTGGGAGACACCAGCTTCTAGTCTGTGCTGCTGACATTAATTTGTTAGGAAAAAACAAGCCCTATTAGATGCCAGCACAGTGGATGCAAAATAACTGCTGACTTCGTCAACCGTTACAAATACACAAGTGGGAGGAGGGAAGACTGGAAAGGGATAGCACATAACGGACAGAGGTAACCCAGTTCTTCCTTGTACTGTCGGATGTAAAATTATTATGTTTAGGCTGTAAAAGTAGCATGTGTGAGGTAAGGCCTGTACCTCGCTGGTGTTTTATAGTTCTTTGATTTGAAAACCACAGTGTAGTGTAAAGGCCAGTCTATCAAAATGCTGCTGACAGTGTTGAAATTAAAAGGGGAAAAAATTTTGTTATGTTCAGACAGACGTTTTGACAATTTGCTGTGACGGTTCAAGCTTGAAGTTATTTCATGTCCCCTGTAAGGAGGTTAGTCTCAAAGTAAATACATAAGTTACAGTGGAATCTAACATAGATGTTCTCACAGTGGTATAGATGTTTTGATGTTAGCCTTTTTGGTTGTTAACACCACGTGAACTTTGTTAGAAGATACAAACATTTTAGAGGAACATATTGGCTCCATCTTCAGGGCTGAAGAATGGAGTCAGTATGTTCTTCTGAAGAATTAGTATTTACATACACACTTAAGCCATGATGGTGGAGGCAGTATGTTCCTCCAAGAATGTATCTACTTGCAAGTTCATACGGCATTACAACCCAGAAAACCAACATTTATACATTTGTGTCTAATCATCAAAATGGATTACGATGAAGCTAATAAACCTTTCAAAAATAAGACTAAATGCAAATATTTGTGAATGATAGGAAAAGATCAAAATTGCATTCATGAATAAATTAAAAGCAGATTAATGCAGGCCAGACTCTGTTGCTTCTTGATTTTCTATCTAAAGATTAAAAAAATACAATACCTGTATTACAGTGTTACCTGTTTTCTAAGGGCATACAACTTCGTCTCATACATTAAAAAAACTGAACATAGGTTGGGGGTGCGAGAATGGTGGTGGGGGAGAATATCGGGGCCTAAGAGGGAGGAAGTTTTGATGAGAAGTTTCATAACTTCCATTCTTTGACAGATATTAATGGACCAATCAAATCAAGGAGGATAAGATGGACTGGGCATGTAGAATGTATACGAGCAATGAGAAGTGCATACCATATTTTGCTCAGAAATATCTGAAGTGAAAAGACCACTTGTAAGACCTAAATATTGATGGAAATGGATCTTAAAGAAATGGTGTGGGAAAGTGTGGACTGGATTAATCTGGTTCAGAACAGGGACCAATGTCAGATTCTTGTGAATGCATTTTAAGGTGTTCAGGCAGAAAGTTTGAGTGCCTGAGCAACTATTATACTTATTGGCTTCTGCATGACTTTGCTATATATATATATAGGCTTTTAGTTCACATGTGAACTGGAAAACGGTTTTTTTTCTTCCTAAAACTCAGAACCCAGATCCAATCAGATGTCCATTAAATTTGTGATTATTTTGAATTGTAACCTTTTAAAGCCCAGTGACCTTTGTGGACCATCTGTTCCGACACTCAGTAAATTTGCATTTTGTCCACGGTTTATTTGCGGGTTCTGTATCATCCTCAGAATAAACAGTGATTTTCCTAGATGTACTGTTTTCTTTGAGGTAAGAACTGAATTTTTAAATATGATTTATGGGATGAAGCTTCACGGCGACTGAAATTGATTAAATACTCTCGGGCTACAAGCTGCATCAGGTGGCTCAATGCTGAACAAACCAAATCTTCTGCCAGCGTTTTGAGAACCATCTGGCGTGCAACCCAGATGATGAGAACAGAGATGGTTCTCGAAACGTTGGCAGAAGATTTGGTTTGTTTGCCATTCTGCCACCTGACACGACTTGTAGCCTGAGAGTATTTCATCATGATTTATGGGCTTCAAAGGGTTAAACTACTGGCACATACCTACAGCATAATTTTAAAATTTTTATTAGTAACTTTTTTCAGATTAGTTCTTTTAAGTAACACATTTTTAAAAGGACAACAATTTTGAACATGTGAACAAAAGGTAAAACAGGCCAAAAAATGTTAAGGTCAAAAACTAGATCAGATTATTACATTGATGTATAATATTTACAGCAACCTAATTTTTGGAAATGGATATACAGTATCAACACTAATTTTTCTCACTTGCATTTATTAAACAAATTGTTCAGTGCTGCTTGCCGACAGATCCAGTAACTTCCACGCTGCTCTTGGGTTTACTTCGGCACGATCTCTACAAAGAACCCACACATAATGGACTCTCAAAATTTTATCTGGATCACCTTCTACTACATTATTTTTATTATCACGTGCACAGAGAATCTGTTGCGAAGTGAAAGTCACAATTAGCACAGGTCCTTGATCCATAACTTTCCCCATTGCTAAATCTACATTGTCAATGTCCAATATTTTTGAATCTAATCGATAACCAGCAGCAGCGGCTTGTCTTATAGGAGTAGCCAATAAATTAAATGGAGCTTCGTAACACCAATCTCGAAGGATTTCTAAGTCACCTTGTACAATTGCTTCTAATATATTTGGAATAATGTCTTGCTCACAGTCCCGCAGAAATTTAATTTTATCAAAGCTAGGATCAAGTTTGCAGATCTCGGTCAGCGTTTCTGACAGCTCCGTTTTCTGGAAGAGGCCACCCACGATATCCGACACCTTATCGGTAAGAAGACGAGATGCTCTTATCACTGGATTGTCACTTTCATCATATTTTATCTTCCAGTCGAGTACTTTGTTCACGTAAGGATTATTATCTTTGAAATTCTGCCAGTTCTGATAAAACCTGAAAATAATATCACAATTTTGCATTATTATAACATGAAAAAATATATTAAACTCCTTATTATACATGTGCAGTATGCATAAACTAGACTTTCGTCCTCTTTCACAATCATATTGTCTGTTTGGGGCGTTTATGGTTGAATATGGTCAAAGAATACCTTCTTCTTTTGTTGCTTTATGGTGATATCAGTGGTGGGATGCGGGGTTTGTTCCAGGGGTCACGGTGGTGTAGAGAGGGGATCCTATAGGTACCTAGTCTTTTAAAATATTAGTGTCTTACAGTCAGTTCTGTTGCGCTGTACTGTGCGTCAGGAAAAAGTAATACAGTAGTCAACACTCGTGAATCCTAAGAAGAATCTCTGAAAAACATAAGAAAATTGTACAGTGAAACAAATGGTGAAGTTAATTTTAAAAATTCGAGAATGGGAAATTGGCGACAGAAATAGGTGACCTTCCAACTGCAAGAATATGAAAAAGTGTTTTTACAAAGATGTGGATTTTGACCTCCTTCAGTAGTGCAACCAGAAGCGAGCAGAAGGAACACCAGTGTCTTATCCCTTGTGTGCACAGAAAGCCAAGTACTTCATGAAGCATTGGGTTTAGAAGGTGAATTCAGTGCATCCATTGGATGGCTGACCAGAATCTAGCAGTGATACAGTGTTCACGAGATTCCTGTACAGAGAAAGGCATGGCCAATCATGGCGTAGCCAATATGTTTCACATAAAATTTCAGAAATTTGTAGAAGAAGAAACTTGAAATTGGATCAAATATACAGTGCCAACAGATTATATTAGAAAGGCTTACAAACTGATACATTCGAAAGAGAGACTGCTCCCAGACATGTTTCGTCTAACAAATGCCTTGCGGTCATGTATTGTGGAAATCCAGAAATCACAAACTGAAACACCTCTACTAATGAAGGCTGGTTTCTGTTACCTCTGTCTACATTTAAACTTTCTTCAAAATCGCCATCTTAGAGTTACTGAAGTAACTATTACAGAAAAATATGGTATCAAGATCACAGGTAAAGGCATGATCTCAGTATTAAATATGACAACAGTGCCAGTGATTCAAAAGTTATTAGTCAATGATGAAAATACACATTTGCAAAATCACAATAAAATTCTAAATGATACACAAGAAAATGTAATTCATTAAAAGTTGAAACAGACATGATCTCACTATAAGGTTGTTCTTCCCAGAAAGCAACCTTAAAATTAAAAATACTTAAATTTACAGACCACAGAGTGTGAACCACAACTAGACTGTGCCAGTAATATTACTTTGAATCCTTATGAAGTTCCATCCCTGTTGCCTTTGTGTTTGGTTCAATGACTTTATCATCCACGTCTTCTGAAGTCTCGACCCTCTTTCGGAGTCGAGCCGGTGGACGATACACGTGCGCGTGTATCCCGCCCTCATCCAGCTCTTTTTTCACTATTTTAGCTGTCTCAGAGACAGTCTGGAAGGCTCCAGTTTTACCCAATTTCTGACTTTGTTCTGACAGAGTCTCTGCAGCTTCACGCGCTGTCTTGCCCAGTCCTTCTGTCAGCTGTCCTGCAAGGATGATTAAAAACAAAGTTAAGGATTATTAGCATTTAAATCTGAAATGCAGAAGCACAGACAATATCAGGAAGTGCATTACAAAACAATAGAGGATTTCTGATGCATTGTATAACTTCCAGTAAAGTATGATTAATTTTTACTAGTTTATTTCACCTGTTCACCATCAATATTAAAATTATGCTAACAAAGTAAGTGATGATAAAACTAACTAACTAGATGGCTTACCGAACCCGAAGGTTCATCACCGTATTAACCAAAGCCCTCCACCAGACCCTGCCCTGGGCCAACAAAATCCAGTCTCCTTCAACTCCTATCTCCCATAGACCCCGCCTGAGATTATCCTCCCATCTACGTCTAGGTCTCCCCAGCAATCTCTTCCCCTCAGGCTTCCCAACCAATACCCGGTGCACACCTCTTGTCCCATCCATGCGCGCTACATGCCCCGCCGATCTCATTCTTCTCGACTTAATCACCCTGACAATATTGGAGGAGTGCAGATTTTTAAGCTCATCATTATGCAGTTTTCTCCATGCCCCATCATTTTCCCTCTTAGGCCCAAATATCCTCCTCAACATCCTATTCTCAAACACCTGCAATTTGTGTTCCTCCTTCAGAGTTAATATCATTTTGATTTGTTTTTGTTGTTGCCGAATATTTGAACTCTTGTCACACTTTCAAAGGATTTATTAGCCACCCTAATATGATTTTTCCCACCTGTCTGCTGATGACGAGATACTAACATGTACATAGTTTTTTCTGAATTTACTTCTAGCCCCACCTGCCTACTAGGTTCTAGTAAAACTTTTGTGTTCCTCTTTATTGTATTTATATCATCACTCAATAAATTAACATCATCAGCATATGCCAATAGCTGATGTGTCCCATAAGTTACCCCAAAACACCTTACATAAATGTATTCAGTGATTACACAGTGCATTCTGTCATCAAAAACATATATAAAAAAGATATTTATTTCACATTACTACAATATATTATTAGCTGCATTAATTTCTGTCGCTTCAAAGTCAATCATGATTATCTGGATACAGATGTTCCAAGACGTTCATTTTACGTTTTTGTTTGTTATGTGTATCTTGCATTCCTGAGCTTTTACGATATGTTTCGTATACGTTAGCAGCCATTTTAAAGCACTAAAACCATGTACTAAACATCAAATGGTCTATACAATACGTTTTATTATAATGTATGTATGCGTTATGTGAGAAAACATTCTACGTGGCGTGGCATGTAAACCAACGTCTTTTTACTGGCTAGATTAGTTTTATTAACCAAGAACAGTTCAGTATAATTATCAGATAATAATTTTCTGATAATTATTGTATCAAATATATTTTTTAAAAGTTTATTTATTTAAATCTTACAATTATGTTCACTATACATTTGGCATTTCATTTTATAAGAAACTCTATCTATTGGAGACTTTAAGAAATTTTGAATTGTGACGTAAATTATAGCGAATGTTTGTAAACCGAGAGCTACCTGTAGTCACTGTACTGATCTTCCAGTGTCACTCAGGTGGACACACTGCTCAGTCGCCGTCTCACCCGTAATTCACTTGGCATTCCATCTTCCAACTCTGCATATTGAATTGCAATTTCTACAATTCCTATAAAGATTTCTGTCTTCTGGGTTGTTGCGCTGTGAAGCCTGGTCGAACGTTTCAGAGGTCACGCTGCCTCCGTCATCAGGGCGATTCATCACCTCTGAAACGTTGGTAAATATCTACCAGACTACATGGTACAACAACCCAAAAGACAGAAATCTTCATACTCACCACTGTGAAAACCTCAAATCTTACAATTCCTATCAAGTTCACATAAATAAACTACCACAAAGCAGATTCACACGACAGCCACAGTTAACACTAACCAGCTTTCTTGGCAATGTCAGATTTACTTGCTTCCTCCAAAGCTTCTTGTACCTTTCCCTTGAGAGACCCAAGTGTATCCTTCAACACCTCAGATCCTCTTGAAGCCTCTGATTCAACTGACTGAAATTTCTGCCTGTAAGTGAAATACTTTTATTAAAATATACATACAATATTAAATTAACAACGCACAACTATGTTCTTACAAAAACATGAGTTTATATTGTTAATTATGTTTCCCCTTTTTTCAATTTTTTTTTTAAATGTAATTTATGTTACATCTTAATAATATAATTTACTGCTCTATCCTTGTCCATAGTTTCCAATAATATCATTTGATATTACCAGATATTAACATTTTGTAACACTGCCAGTTTTCAACACACAAAACATTTCATGCCACGTAGGATTTCAGGTATTCACAGCGGTGAGTCTGATTATGTCTGTCTTCTGGGTTGTTGCGCCGTGTAGTCTGGTATCAGCTCACTAATGTTTCAAGTCATCACTGGGCAAGGACCTCTGAAACATCGGTAAACTCATACCAAACTACACGGCGCAACAACCCAGAAGACAGCCATCTTAATTTCATGCCACACTTTTTGAGTACTTACAGGATAAGTGACGTAGACAGACATGAGACAATATTAAAATGGATCTTACAGAAAGAGGTTGTGATGATTTGAACTGGCTCCACATCATGTCCAGTGATGATATTTTGTTAAAATGAGCATGTCATCTTGTGGTTCCGTAACAGCAGTAATTTCACGACTAACTTAATCAACTGCACAAGGATGGCCTTGCTGTACCATGCAGTTTGTTAGTTATGTTATGAAGATTAAAAATTACTCCATCATTAACCCACATTCCCTAAATGAAAGAATGAATTAAATTATCCTTACTTGCATAACATCAACTCTGGGCAGAAAAAAAAGAAAGGTACATTCAATCGTAAGTTTTATTTAAGCGATAATTTAAACATTACTGATACGTTACACAACCTGGCTTTTTGTAGAGCCTCAGACTGTTCTAGTTTCTCTGCTTCTTCCCTGAATTTTTTAAGACTCTCTTTCATTTCTTTATTTTTGGCCATGTCCTGTTTGATATTCTCCAGAAGCTGGGACAAGAAGTTTGGCCGGCGAGCTGGACTAGAGAAATATCGAATCTAGGAAAGAAGAATATTGACAAAAAGGCAACAATTACAATTTATGTTTGTTTGGCTTCATGATGCCCATAGCATAAAGAAAGTAGATAACATAAGAAAATGTCAGAATGCAACATAAACAGAGATAAAAGAATATCTTGAATATTCAACAAAAAACTGAAATCTTTTAAACATCCATTGTTTGTTTTTATAAAATCACGAGTATACAAAATTCAAGACCTCTACAAACCGTATGTTTACAGAATACAAAATAAGAAATATGTTCAAATAATTTTAAAGCTAGTAAAAATTTCTTGCCAAACTGTTTGACAGCCTGTTCCATGTAAATGATTAATAAAAGCACTGTCATAAACATTTTGTTATTGCAGCTGTAACAATGGGATGATACTACATCTCTGTGAAACTGGATGTTAAGAGGCCCAAAATCCGCCCCCCCATGTGTGAATATAGAGCAGCAGTAGACAGAAGATAGACAAGGGACTCGGCGAAAAACTTGTCGCAGTACCACTCTGACCACTGCAAATCCCATGTGGACTGCCCTGGGAGCGAAACGCAGCCTTTACAGTGAGAAACCAGTAATTAAACAACTGTGCTACAGCATACCCCATGCAAAACAAACTAGTCTCCCACGATACCACGTTCACCCCAATCACTGAAGCAACGAAAGGCTGCATAAATAAGCAGAACTGTGAGAGATGGGTAAACTGAATCTGGTTCACATAACACCTCAAAAACTACTGATTAATACAGACTGACCCACGAGACTACACGTTTAACCTGCCCTACAATATGTTAACTACGTTTACAAGATGAATTAGCAGCACAGAGAAGCAACCAGTACCCTTTAAAATTTGAATAATTTGAAGTCTTTGTGGACAATCAGCCATGTTAAGACTGTGTTGTAATCCAACATTTTGTGACTCTCTGCCTCCAACATCAGGATAGATGGAGACAGTCTTCAAAACACTGGATTATAGTGTCATTCTCACGTTGCTGATCACCCAAGGTGACATCATTGTTGAACCATAGATACAGCTTCTTATTATTTACACTTTATACATTGTTCATTTCCAAATGTTCCAGCCCCTCATCAGAGACTCCCTTTGTACCTTTCAAAGAGCAACAAAATTCATATAGAATTTGTTACAATACTGCAGATTAGAACATAATAAGTGAGTACAACCTTTATGTAAACCCTATAGCTTGTTAAAGGTTTTAAAGAAACCCCTAATGATGGTTGTTTAGGGGTAAAATGTACAGGGAACAGAATAGAATTTATTTACATTCTATAGATCCCTCATCAACCAAAGCCAAGGATGAAGAACCTGTCATAGCACAAATAGAATACTTGTTTCTAATACAAATATAGACTACTCAGTTATGACCATAATTCAGTCCACTATAGTATTACCCCAAAAAAAACTACACAAGAAAGCATCACCACTACTTACATGAATTTATAATAGCCAAGAATTTTTTGTTGAGGTAAATTCTTCTATGGAGCAGTAGTACGGTGGTAAACAAAACATAGTGTAGATAATAAAATGTTGTATCTGATGGTTTAATACTAAAGTTAAGTACCCAGTATCATTTTACAGTACTGTAAGAGCAAATGAAATGAACCCGCTTCTAGATATACTATTAATCTTTTAACAGTACTCCGCAACGACCAGGTTCACCTATTTTTATACTTCAGGGTCAAAACAGAGCGATTGTTCTACAAAAATCATTAACAGTATTTGTCATTGTTATCAAAGTAAAGACGGTCTACTCATCATTACACTTGCAGAATGACTTCACACTAAGTGTTTTGGAATCTTATTGTGAGTACTGTAGTACTGATGAGGTGCACGTAATGATGGGTTACTTTACACCAGTGTTTTTATTAGCCACATGGCTGAGTGTCATGTAATGTGGCATGAAATCTTTACTGTGTCTATTATACAAAACTATTGAAGCCAAACTTATCTGCTTAACTATAACTCTGAGCCTTAATGTAGTTACAGAAAATCCAGTTTTTAATATCTTACTTTAGATTGGCAGAACATAGAAATATGGCAAGAGGTAGCTTTCTCTTGCACTCACATCATGCAATCTCTTACCACTTCAACATGCATACAGCACATAGGCTGTACTGGTATCCTACTTATACTGTTATAATATGGTGAACTTTTTTATTATTTAAGTTAGAATGGTTTGTATTGGGGCTAGTAACCTAAATAAAAATTAAACTTGATAGCAGGATTCGTGGATTGGACAGGTTAGAATAGTTTATATTGGTTGAATTCAACATGTGCTTGTTTTAGATTACAACAAACTGTGATTCAAGACATATTACTACCAAAGTAAGGACCAGTGTTACATCATTTGTAATGTAAATAATTTAAGTGAGTTGGTGTTCACCGAACAAGTCCTTTTTGGAGCTTTACTTTGATAAGTCCTTTCTCTGTTATTCAATTCTCATATCATGCATACTACTGTATGTGAACTCACTGCATTATGTCCACATTCGACCTGCGAAATTGCTGGGTACCGTAGTAAATATATTCTTGTGAAATGATAAATCTTAGTGGCCACTTCCCCCGGTTTGTGTAGTATACGTTGTCGAAACTAGAAACAGAACCACAAGGATGTTGTACACAGAACCCTCTTTTACATCATCTCACAACATAACCTCACAAATAGTCACTTGCTTTTCACAGAGATTTGTAACTTCAAAAAGTTGTATTATCTTGCTGTAACATGTATTCCTTTCCAAAATATTAACAACTATGTCATAAGTATATTCAATTAATTGTAATACCATTTCGACTTCGGTCAACAAGACTATTTCTATCTGTACCAGAGCGCGATTCCTGATGAATGGTCAACTTTGAAACTAAAACGACAAAACAATTGATATAAGATTGGGCGCAAGTTTAACATGGCTGCTCTGGGTAGAATGTGTGATGTAATTATGGTTAGCCGTTCAAGGTATGTTCGTCGATGTTGGTGGTACTGTTAGTGGGAACAGTCGTACATTATAGTACACTTGCTCATGCAACATTGCTGCATATTGTGTACATTGGAACCGAACGTGTTGCTTTTTTTTATCTATTTCAGGTGATGACGGTCCGTGTACTGGGTGTGGGAATTGGTTTATTCCTCATTATAGCTCTTTGGGCCGTTGCTATTCTCGTTTGCATTATCTCCCACCGTACCCATAAACATGTTGGCACAGCAATAGTTACAATTGCTACAGTGGTAACTTTAATCCTGGTTCTTATTCCTAGAGAATCAGAAATACCCAAGAAACCCGTGTTTAAGGTAAATATACGTATTTTCTTTAGTATGTTTGGGTTCCATTATTTCTTAACAGAAGTCTAGTGCAGCTGCGAGAAATGTTGAAGTATATATTTAACTTTTGTGTTCGGATATCAGTAACAAATATATAAGAGCATTTAGTAATCAAAAGATTGATCATATTTATATAGAATGTTCAGTGACTTTTGTCAGTACTTTAGTATCCTATTGTGGAGGTCATTCAATATCAAAAATGTCATGTGGACATAGCTTCCGTTCTCAGCAGTTACAAAGCTGCCAATATTTTAATTTCATCGTGATTTAAACTTTATGTAGAATATTGGGGGTCATTCTTTTATCTTGAATGACAAAACATTATACAGATGTATGATTTGGGTTAGGGCAATAAGGATAAGGTTTCAATTCAAAATAGTCCCTGTGTACATTTACATAAAAATAAAATTTACTGTTTAAAAAAACAACTTTTTACAATTAAGGGGCTATTAGTACAGATATTATGTAAGAATTTTTTTCATATTATTTAACTGTATCTTAGATATAAGAAAACTAGACATAAGCATTGACAGAAATAACTCTATCAACTGCTTATTTAAAAGTTGTTGCAGGAAATCAGAAACACTTCTTTGGGATAATGGTTGGCAATCCCTTCACTAGACCACTGAGACTGACGCTAATATTAAAAATAAGAGGTAGAGGTCGGGTGAGAAGTGCTGGCACTTGCGCAAAGGACTGATTTTGGTCGTATGAGATGGACCCGTCCGAAGCACGCGCTAGAGGAGTGTTAGCTTCAGTTGGTTTGTAGCTCTAGCTATGTTTAGATCAGTGCGTCACTGTAGCTGAGGCTGTGCGACCCTCACTACTACTGAACTCCCCTCTCTCGGCTTACGCATCGCGCATTTAGGTGCCACCACTACTTGTGTGACCTTTACTAAAGACACAGCTGACATGTGGATGTTATGTTCAGGGTTATAATGCTGAGTGGACTTGTAGGTAGATAGGTTTCAGAGAAATGTACCATCTTCATTTCCAGCCATGAAAGCACAAAGTCTACTCACACTGTTGTTGTCTAATTATGTGACATGAACATGTATTTATTTTGTATGTTTGTATATTTTACAGTTGTATGACCTGTTGTTTGTTTGGAGAACATCTCTTGTTATTCTGCTGGGACTGTCGGCTGCCATAGGATTCCTGATTTTTGTCGTCACGCATCTGATGGAACCGCAGCACGCGCATCCGATTAAGCAGTGGAAACTGTAAGTGCCTGTTTCTTCATGTTGACGACAGCAGCTTCATTAACACTTTGTCATGGTTGAGTAGAATTCTCGAATTACATAAAATGATGAATTCATCAACTTTAGCAAATGCATTAAGTAATGCTGTGCGATGTGTACCCAGAACACTGGCCATACAGGGAGCAACAAGAAATATGTTCTCCATGTCAAACTTCTGCTGCAAACAAAATATGTCCAACAACTTTTCAAGCACTTCCCAAGTAAGAAAATCTTTTGTGATAAAGAACAGTGAAGATTTTGTTAACAAGGTCATGAACAGCGATGTTCCTGTTATTGTGAACTTCCATGCAGAATGGTGTGACCCCTGTAAGATCTTGTCTCCAAAACTTAAAGAGTTGGTTGAGCCAATGAATGATATTCATCTTGCCGTTATTGACGTAGAGAACAATGCCGAACTGGTTCACGCTTTTGAAGTCAAGGCAGTACCGGCCGTTCTTGCCGTAAGAAATGGTTTAGTAGTTGATAAGTTTATTGGTTTAGTTGATGCAGATATGATTGAGAATTTGATTAAGAAATTAACGATTAAATCAAAGCAAGACGAATAACACGGTGAACAGGTGGATACATTAAGAGATTCTGAAACATAAGACATTCACAGGTTGCAAACATTAAAATAGGACAATAGTTCTGCAATACAAGCCCAGGGGTTGCCAACATTTTTTGTGTTAGGGCAAATATGAGGATATGTAAATTTAAAATTAATACCATATACTCTTACACGAAAATATAATTGTCTCTTAAGAAACACTACTTTTTATCATTAAGAGGTCATTAATATGGATATTATGTAAGCATTAGTTTCATTTTCTTTAGCTGTGTCTCAAATATAAAAAAACATGGCATAAGCTTTGACAAAACTAACTCTATCAGTTACTTATGTAAACGTTATCGCAGGCACTCAGAAACACTTCT
>NW_019060063.1:111331-124866 GCF_000696155.1 Zootermopsis nevadensis
CAGACCGCAATGTACTGATTAGCAATCCGACTTCATATCCAGAGACCCCGGGTTTAAGTATGAGGCAAATAACCGACTACTTTGGCTTTAGCTTTTTATGGTTTCCATCATTCTGTTGAGGAAAATGCTGAATTTGAGCAATAATACCAAAATTTAGCTCAGTTTTCATCACATTTCATAAGTAATTTACAACACTGACTCCCCCCCCCAAATTATCTTTATTTATTTCATAAATATGCGCTTAGATGAAAGGTAATGTCCCGTAAAATTTAAAAAGAAAACCTTCCCCATTTATGCTTAATACATCTACATAACATTTATGTATCGGTAAATTGTATTTAATTTTGTTTGAAACATTTTTGTGTGGTGAATATTTGACAGGACAAACACCGAAGACCATAAACAAGACTGAAAATGTGCAATCAATACAAGATTACACAATTCACACGTGTTCTTTGCACCTTTACTTTACAGATATTTTTCCTTGTAACTAACTAACTAACTGCATGAAGCAGAGTCATTTTTCTCATATATATTCAAGAAATTCCCCACGTTTTATGGAAACTGAGGGTCCATTACCATTTTACAAGATCTTTGCTACCATTTCTTATCCCGAGTCAGATGAAGCTGTTACACACTCTCCAACACTTTTTCCCTAATGTCTACTATGATATTATCCTTATCTGTGTCTAGATCCTCCAAATGATCCTTTTCCTTCAGGATTTCCAACCAAAATTTTGTACTCATTTCTCATCTCCCCCACGTGCAGTTTGCACCATTCATCTCATTATCCTTGATCTGATCATTTGAATAGTATTTGGCGAAGAGTACAAATGCTAACTTTGATCATAATATAAGCATTAGTATCTGTTTTTAGCATTTATTTCTGTCTCTCTGCTCTTATATTTCATTTGTTATCAGAGAGTGATTGTGGACAGGGCAGTATAGATTCAAACAGATGTCCTTGACTTTATGTTTAACTGTTACAAACTAATCAATACATGCAGTAAAAGCAATATTCATCATTGTCATAACTTATTCGTTTTAGAGGAAGTTATCTATAAAACAATGTATGCCTATCCCTCAGACTATGAACGTAATTTGTTAGATGAAAATTACATAAGGTGAAAATTTGAAAATCAAAAATGAAATTCCTTTTAACTCCAATGTGATAAATACGAGGCTAGTCCACAAAGTAAGTTTCCCTGGGGCCGTTTACAGAAACAAAACACAATTTCATGGAAATATTTATTGCAACAGATACAGCAAGTGTCCAGCTATTTTTCAACATATTCGCCACCGGAATTGAGACATTTGTCATACCGTGGGACCAACTTTGGAATACCTGTGTCGTAGAAGTCTGCCGCCTGGGATTGGAACCACTGTGTGACAACCATCTCCGCCTCTCTGTCATTCTCAAAACGCTGACGCTGACCGGACAGGAATTTCTTGAGGTGTAGGAAAAGATGGAAATCACTGGGAACGAGGTCCGGGCTGTAGGGTGAATGATCAAACACCTCCCAGCTGAACTCCTGCAGGAGACTCGCTGTCCGTCGAGCCGTGTGCGGCCGAGCGTTATCACTGACCGCACTTCACAGTCGGCGGGAGCTGGAATAAGAACCTCCATCTTCAACAGCTGCAACGATGCTACGGTGAGAACGCGGGAGGTGCCGTTAGTGCATGCGCCATGCTACGTCATTGCTCTATCACGTACGCACAGTCACTTCGCGCAATATAAGGTTTGCTAGCTGTGGGACGAGTGGGAAACTTACTTTGAGGACGCGCCTCGTAATTACTTAAAACTATACCTGGTTTCTGATTCCCAGAAATATCATCCAGTACTTTCTCACATGTGTTAAAATACTACACAATCATAAAACTAAGAACAGTGTTACTTTTTTATGATAGTTACTACCTATTTAACCCTGTATAAAAGATACAGTGGAACCACGGTTCCGGAGAATTTGACGTAAATACGTCTATACGTTAAGGAGTTTATATAGTGGCTTTATTCTAAATATTTTCTTTATACATGCTTTACAATTGATTAAAGTACTGCCTACCTTGAATTAGTTACACTTAAGATGGGTCTGTGGTAGCTGAAATATGTTATAAAATTTGTACATTTTAGAGTATCAACATATCGTGCAAACACCATATATATACAAGATTTTGATCTAGTAGTACTACATTGAGGATTTGACATCAACATTAAGCGAAACGTTTCCTCCATAAATGTGACAAAGCTTTTATTTTCCTCCTTCATAAAACAAAATCTCCTGTCAATATTATCGGCACTGTATTAGGATCTTCTGTGGCCATAACTGAAAACATCTTTGTATAATTTCTCAAATGACTCAAAATAAATCTCTTACAATCATCAATAGGTGTGTACATCTTGTACATAGTATGATGCAAGAAACTAACGCAACATTAGATAAGTACCTGTGACATTGTAAAACGTTTTTACCAGCACAAAATTATCTAATATCTTCTACAAGCGATTCACAGCTCAGCTCTTTCCGCAAAGCGTATTGTTGACGGCAGTAATGTAACAACAATGCCGAGTAAACAGATGACGTTTCCTAGGTAACATAACAATGCATGCAATCTGACCATTGTTGTCAGTCCATATTTACAAATTGTTGTGGTTTCCTAGGTAACCATCTTACACATTTTCCTGTCGCTTTTTCGTAACACCTTTTTTGCGGAATGACACTGACCCTTCCATATAGACATACTTACGTCAAAACTATTGAATGTTACATCAAACATTTACATTTTACAGCAGTTACTGTAATTGCAGTATAAACATCAGAACTTTCATGATCCTCAATAAAATCTCAGGCGATCAACCACATCAGATAGTTAAAAGATGAAACCGATGTTTCAGGTACAGTTACGTCACTGTGAAAGCTTCAAATCATATTCCATATTTGTTACAAAGTCGATGTTCGGCCCTTCTTCACTGTATTAGGAACAATGTTCGCAAATTTAAAAATAGGTATAAATTTGCGTGGTTTGTAGTAGTGACAATATCTTAAAAGGAAGTATGTTTTTATTATCTTAATTAGACAAACAACTTTTAATTGAAACTTTAAAAATCATGTGTTACTAATATTATAATTAGTTAATACAATAAATTCCCTATATAATTTCTAAAATAATCCCCTGGTAAAATGTCACCACTGCTAACCATCATTTGCCAGCATCTGTGCCAATACACAAATCTATTTTTAAGCGTTATTCAGTCTAATACAATACCAGTCGATAAAAACTCCCTGGAATATAAGTGTCTAACTCCGTGGAAAAGAGTAATTGAAAATGTGAGTCCTTGTTTTTACTTGATCCTTTGGCATTTCGCTCGTTGAACTATTAGATCTTCAACAATTTCCTATTTTATTCAATTACTCTCATTGTCAGTTTTTTGGCTTCTTAGTTTCCTGGACTTTGGTTTTTTCATTACTTACATCACAGGCGCCTAACTTTTATATTTGCTTTATAATTGTTTCGGAGAATGTTTTTCTTTTTACTTCCCATAGTTGTATGTTGTTCTGATCGGCTTATATTCCGGGACTTTCACTTTTTGCCTTGTCCGGAGATATCGATTGGGCCCAACGGAGTAGGTATACCTGAAGACGGAGATAGAGTCCCGTTTCCGAAACGTCGATCAATTTTATTATTTTATTAGATGATGGAAAACATCCAAAAAAAAAACTTCTTATTTTAAAAACGCACCATAGTCACAAACTTTTACATTTGAGTAATTGAAAAGCTGATAGTACACTCAGCTTCTAAAGAAATTTCCAAAATTTTGTGATACCTGTATGTCAATTGCCTTGTTCACAAGAACCTGTCCCTATCCTGACCAAAATTTTGTATGCATTTCTCATCTCCCCCATGCTGCTTGCCCCGCTCACCTCATCCTCCATTGATCACATTTTCCTAAGCACCCTGTTCTCAAACACTTCAGTCCGTGTTCTTTTTCTATTTGCATGACAGACCAGTATTCACACCCATACAAAGCAACAGACATAAGTATAGTTTATATATATTAATCTTTTATTTCTTGATGGATGGGAGCCAAAATATTCTGAACTGCATTGTACCAAGCATTCCCTGAATTTAGTCTGCTCGTAATTTTCTTCTGTATACAAATTCTGATTTGTTAATGTCGTTTCCAAGTATCTGAGCTTTGCGACATTTCCAGAGGATCCACTAGCTACATAATGATTTTGTCCTTGGTCTGGTGACAAAACATGAACATGTACCTAGTTTTCTTTGCATTAACAATATTTATGTTCTCACCTTGCATATCGAACATCATCAGTTTAATTCAGTTCGTGTGTCCCATTCAGTTCCAATCCTTGTCTTTTCATAGACGTTTGTGATGGCTTATACTGAAGCAAAGCGGTCATAAAAGATCTTGTTTTAGACTGTTCGTAATACAAAATGCATCAGACCTGTACACATTTTACTACGGGCTTCATTTAAACATGATTTAATAAGTAACTGGTTTTATTGTTGAACTGAATTGTGTGAAAATGTTGACTTCCCTTCTAACTTAGTCCTAAGTTGGTAAGCCTTCTTAAATTAATTTATGCACCTGAGTAAAAAAAAAGACAGTTTCAGTTCATTACTACCCCCAATTCAATTCTAATATTCGTGGTGGACAAAGTGTTGCATTACAACAGAATTTGACTGTACAGATAATGAAATGTAATTTAGCTAATGGGTTGACATGCTGGAGTCATACGCAAGTGATCATAAATTGATTCCCGGTCAAGATGGAATTCTCTTATTGCATTAAATGGACGGTTTACTATACAAATTAAATTTTTTTTATGATTATGCAACAGATTTCAAAACCTGTGTCTTGCTAATATTCTAGAATCAAATATTTTGTGTTACCAAAACAATTTATTGTATGTGATACTGTAATTACATGTTCAACTAGTCTGTAACTGATAAAACAAATTGGTCTTTTTAGACGTCAGTAAATATTTATTTTGGATTGTATATTCCTTAATCCTTTGCCCTGCTTTTTTAACTGCTGTGTCGAGTACTTGGTTTGTGTAGTTACAAAAAGCCTTAAATGTATGACAATAAAAATGTACTTCAGCTCAGGTTTCAAATTAATTACGTTCTGTGGTATGCATGGCAAAGGGTTGGGTACGCGGTAGTTCAGTGTTTCTCAGCCTTTCGGTTTTTCAAAAGACCAGTCTGTTTGTTTCACATTGCACAGTAAAAATCTACAAATCTAATTTTATTACAAACACATTTGAACATTTTTGGTTTATATAAAAATGGTTGTATTAAGGTCGAAGATACATCTAAACATATTTTTCGTAACAAACTGTGCAGAAGGACGTGTCTTCACAGAGCCGTGGGTTTATGATAAGGCTCGACTGCCCTATTTCTGAGCGATGCAGCAGGTGACAAATTCTGCTCACTGTTCCTCGGGTCTTGCTGGGTTGTACCATTAAATGTCGCCAGAAGAATAGGCAAACATGAATTATTCAGATTTCTGTCTTCTGGGTTGTTGCGCTGTGTAGTCTGGTCGATGTTTACCAACGTTTCAGAGGTCATACTGCCTCCGTCATCAGGCCCTGATGATGGAAGCAGTATGACCTCTGAAACGTTGGTTAACGTCGACCAGTGTACACAGCGCAACAACCCAGAAGACAGAAATCTTCATACTTACCGCTGTGAAAACCTCAAATCATACGTGAATTATTCAGTTCCTAAGAGGAGTGAAATAAGTCATTAGTCTTAAGGTAGTAACTTTCATAGAATTTCTGAAGCGCTATAATACTGGTCGCAGAATATCTGTGGGCTTGAGCTCTGTCACAATAAGAGGGGCAGGGAAGATGGAAAGTGTGGGGGCGCAAGGCACCTCATACTAGCCTTGTCCTCCCTGCCCATACTTCGGCTTGCTGGCCACCAATGTGCGTATTTGTAAGAGTTGATTAAGCCTAGTAATATTTTAAAACAATTAAGCTGGGGATTAAATGTTTGTTTACCATTGATTGAGAAAGTTAATTGTAGAAAAACAAATGACAAGAATTTTTATTTTGTGGCAAAGAAATGTATATTATATTTATTTTCTGAACAGTGCAACAAATGATGCTACAAACTGTGATGATTTCTTGTTTTATTGAGTAAAAACAATAAAAATTACTGTTGAATTCAAAGTTTTATGACAGTTCCTAAGTCCATTGTGAAGGATGGTCACGTTTATATGGCTATTATGTGCCGATGCAGCTACATTTTACTTTAATCAGCCTTGAAATGAAAGGACAAGGAGTAATTGTATGTAAATTTGTATAGGATGACTCCATTACAGTTCAGTAAGTTTATTTATGTCTTTTTATACAATGTGGTTTGGGAAAATTGGCCACTGTGATGGCTACATAATGCACATTCGTTTGTTTTATTCCACCCCCCTCTCCTATTTCAGATGCAATGGATTTACTAGAGCTGAGGAATTATGTTGGCATTATCTATGGAATGATTTCTTTGCTGGAATGACCATGAGTGAATTAGCCGGATACATGACCTGACGATGTTACAAAACTCGCCCAAACACCCATAGCCAAAACCTGATGTTGGTTTAATCTGTGGCCAAAACTTTAACACCAGCTGCCTGAAACCCAGCACAGGGTATATACGTACATTCAGCTGACGAATTTATGATCGTTGGTGCAGATGGGTTCGAGCTGTCAAACCACAGCCCTGTTTCTTTTATTTCATTTTAATTCATTAATAATTGACAATGCCGTTATAAAGCGACAGATAACAATAATAATATATTACGCACGTAATTGATAATAGCTGCCCTCAGGTAAATGTAAAGTCTCTGATGATCACTAAACTTTTCGCCATGACGTACGGGGGTATGTAGGTTAACTCCACCCTTTCTTGACCTCGGAACTCTGTGGAAGTAAGTGGTCAGCGTCATGCCTCGGACGCTGTACCCAAGAAATATTTCTGCCGGGTATCAAACCCCGGTTCATGTAGCCCAGTCACTACTGAATGAGTTGCCCGGGTGTGATTGTTGTTCGTACCACCGAAAATATCGAAGCGATACAAAACAGTAGAGTCCAGAAATACATTAAAATTATAATATGAGAACCGACAGCAATGTTAAATGGGACAGCCGGATTCAGCTCCAAAAACATGAGACACGTTGAGATTCTTAATTTGTATCAGTGGAACAGAACAGACTTACGAGGCGGCCAGCCAGTTAGTTAAAGAAGGCTGTGAGCAGATTACGACGTCATTTTCACAAACGCTGTCAGAAAAACGACCAACGACAATAACTTTAGGTTTGTGAAACAACCCTAGACTGCTTTCAGAAGACGTGTTGTCGACATGCTACCATAGATTTAAACAACCAACCACAGAACAGTATTAATGGGAGTTCCGGCCGTTGGTTGGGACTTCAAACTCGAGGACAGTAAGCAGACAAAGACAGTGTTATTAATAAGAACAGTGCATTTCCAGCAGTATGTACGGTGCTCTGTTGAGTTGCGTAGTGGAAATACGACAGTGGATCCAGACAGACGCCTATGTATTTATATATTATGAAATCAGTTCACTAAATCTATCAACAGTGTATTTGTGTAATCTGAACTCTTGACTGCCGACATCTTGAGAAGGCATTCCATGAACAGCCTGTTTATTATTTTCATTCGAAAAATCTATCCAGATACGCCATGTAATAAGGTAATGTTATATGCCACTAGACAACATACTTTATCAGTAAATTTTAAGATATTCCATCAAAACTTTCCACGGTTATAGCGATTATCAAGCGTTCGCCTTTCTGGACATTTGTTTAAAGTACGGTGTGTGTTAGCACAATGCGTGTTCTTCCCTGCGCGTGGAGTTGTAAGATTACGCTGTTCAAGTGCTACAAATTCTTTCTCGATTGCATCGCACCGATTGTCCCAATGGTTAGCGACTGCTCGGAGACTCAGCTGTTTCTTGCTATGAGAATTTTCGCCTTGACAATATCAGGATAATCGACATCGCGTGTTAAAACCTGATATAAAGAATTTAATTGACATTTGTATAGTGTAGCACATTGCAGTGGGAGGAAGATTTGAAAGTGTATCAATTCAAAGGGTGGATTATGAGTGGTTTTTTTCTTCTTCAAGGAAATAGAGTGGGTGAGATCTCTGAAACAGTTCTCCTCATACTATACATAGAAATGAGAAGCCATGTTTTGTCTAACACACACAAATTATTTTAAAGGTCGATACACCACTACTCATAAAACGAACATTCACTTTCCGTAATTTTTAAACATAAGAGATGATATCTAGAGCCGCAGGGCCCACTACACTTGATAGACTTTTGTTTACCATAAAATGGTTTATTACACTGCACCAGCAAAACACGTCCGTTCATTTCGACAACTCGAACGATAATGAATAAGGCCGGGCGCAAACGGAACCACTAGCCACCTCTACCGGTGACTGCCACAAGCTGCGATCTGTATTTTGTATGCAGTTTTAATAGACTCAGCGCAGACACGACGTTCGTCGACCGGGCCACACGCTGCGGTAGTCGCCCGACCGGTCCACACGCTGCGGTTAGTGGCCGTGTCTCGCTGCGTCCGGTCACCGTTTATCCCGCGCAGACGCAGCTACTAACTTCCCCTTGTTCATTATAATAAAGTCTGTTACAGGACGATGCCATTTTGTTTTCGTGTACAGACGACTGCCTGGGATACTAAATTATAAAAGTACGCTAAAAATGTCTGCATGAACAAATAAAACATATTTCGGTAAACCACCTTAGTAATTTGGACGGGAGTTGGATTATTTGGGGTCCGTGGTGTAAAATGTGACATTACAGGTCCAGGTAGTTACGTGAACCTGATAGTAGGAGGCGCGTTGATTTGAAAGTGGAAGCATTTCAGAGAATAAGCTATTGAAATTCTAAAAATTATATATTATTTAAATCTTGTCCGTATAATCACAATAAATTCTTATTAATATTAAAATAATTAACATTTAAAATATTAAATGATGTTCTTTATCGAAATATTCGATTTACATTAGACCATCATTTTTCACGACATGTTTCAGTTCCTATAAGAACTATCTTCAGGTGTATATAATTATATAAAGATTCAAATCAATAATAACTTAAATACAATTTCTTAAATAAGTTATTATTGATTTGAATCTTTATATAATTATATACACCTGAAGATAGTTCTTATAGGAACTGAAACATGTCGTGAAAAATGATGGTCTAACGTAAATCGAATATTTCGATAAAGAACATAATTTAATATTTTAAATGTTAATTATTTTAATATTTAATAAGAATTTATTGTGATTATACGGACAAGATTTAAATAATATATATTTATTATATCACAATATGACGCAACTTTACCATCTCTAAAAATTATATTGAAGATATTTTGATAAAGCTCTTTCTCGCTGTTTGACATCATGGTGGGGTTTTACTTCTTATGACAGATTCAGCTGCGTATAAAGACAGATGTGTCTGTGTGATATGAGGAAAAGGTCCGTGCTGAATTTTGGTAAATAAAATAAACCTCGTATATCTACAAAGAATAATATCCTAATGTAAGCCAACAAAATCAAATTTTCTGGGTAAAACCATTGACCAGTCGGCGCTGAGTTGGAGATATTCTCAGCGAAGAAGAATATGTTAAGTTGTTAAATGGTTGAAGATGATGTCTTAGTTATACATGGCTTTGATTTAAATATTGCTGATGGATAAAGTATGGCACTCTGATGGGTTTCGATTGTACTTCATAACTATGTCACCATTTCTACCATCACCTGCTTTTACCTTGTTTTCTTCAGGACATGTCCAAATGCACGAACTTGGTACAGAGATTTAAAATTTATCTTTGTAACAAGAGGATACTAAGCCATAATGTAAAATTTACCACGATGTGTCTCCACTCCTGTTTGACAGTTGTGGTCTGATCTCAAAAAACCCCACCTATTCAGACTAACCGCCACGGTGGTCTAGCGGTTAGAACGCTGGCCTTGTAATCCTGGGGTCTCGGGTTCGATTCCCGGGGTTGCCCGAATTTATAACTTGTGTTGGGCAAGGACGTGGTCTAGACAACACGGAGTTTTCCTCCGTGGCATCCCAACAATTACTCCATTCACACACAGAAGAAGGCAATGGCAAATCACTTCTGGATCATCTGCCAAGAACGTATATGAACAGGTCCCAGTCCGAGAAAAGGATGGAAGGATCCTGTTCATATGGACCTGTCCTCAGACAGAACACTACAAAAAAAATATTTAGACTACGTAAAACAATTAATTAATGTTGCTCAGATCCTCTCCTACGCACGTGTCCTTTATATGAAAACTGGTAACGTGTTGCATACAAAATACAAACTACGAAAACGTTAAAGTTCTTAGTCCTCGAGTAGTATCTTCGTGAGAGAACCTGCAGACAAGTGGGGATTGCTGCAGCACGTTCAGAAATCTATCATCTTCTTCACTAATGTATTATATTGTCTGAATCATGTCCAAGTGCAAGTCCATATTTGCATTTTGCCCCTCAGGGCAAACTAAGGTAATTTTGTAACCAGGTAATGCAGATTGTCTCTGGTTACAGCGCTCGTAGAATGAAGCCATGGATCTATATCCTGTGCATAGAATTGAAATTGTGGGGGTGTATGTATTTTTTAAAACGCGTAATATTTATTCCTTGAGATCAATAAGAGATTTCTGAAAGGTCAAAGGTTTGAGTCCTGGTGAGGGTAATTTCTGGGGCTCTGGATATTTATTATTATTTAGTGTTCTGTCTGACGACAGGTCCATATGAACAGGATCCTTCCATCCTTTTCTCGGACTGGGACCTGTTCATATACGTTCTTGGCAGATGATCCAGAAGTGGTTTGCCATTGCCTTCTTCTGTGTGTGAATGCCACGGAGGAAAACTCCGTGTTGGCTAAACCACGACCTTGCCCAACACAAGTTATAAATTCGGGCACCGCCGGGAATCGAACCCGAGACCCCAGGATTACAAGGCCAGCGTTCTAACCGCTAGACCACCGTAGCGGTTGCTCTGGATATAAGCATGATAAAAGATCTAACACCAAGACAAAAATTTGTTTCGGGAAGGAAATTACAGTAAAAAAAGCCACAATCTATAAAAACTGCCCTAGGTTGGTGTCTCTGTCATGTGATGTAACGATAAGTATCGAATGATCAGGAAGATTGGTAATTAATGCAAGTATTTGTTGAATTTCGTAGCAGTGACACTGCGAGGTCTGAGCTAGTCCTGTAAAAATTAAGAATGTACGTGTTAAAGGCAGGAAGAAAGGATAAGCTCCAACAAGGAAGAAATGTTGATTTGGTAATTTCAACTTGAAGTCGCACACAGTAACTTTCTGTTCTTGAAGCATTGCGTGATGTTGTCATAAGTTACGAAACGAGAAGTTCTTAAACGTTTTTATGTCTTTTAAGTTGCATCACCTGTCGAGAGGTCTCTTGTACAAACAAGACTTACATTTCGAAGATGGCTGTCTTAAGTAAAGGAATTAAGGATTTTGACGTTGACTGATGAAGGGAGGGAATAGAATGGGGGAAACATTTGAAGACGAAAGAGATGGACATTTCGATTTTTTATATATTTTTTTTAATTGTGAGGCATCGTTACCAGCATTTAGAAGAAACGCATCGTCTCCATCTTTATGACAAATGAATCCAGATGGTACATGCTCCTTCAAAGCGTTGGTATACTCCAACAAAGGCAATTGGTTATCTGAACGCCATCAGATCGTAATAGATCACATTTTTTATTGACTTCAAATCACAAATGGAAAGAGATTTGCCTCCAGTCACGTATTTCAAGGTTATCAGTGCTGAGGCTTCATCTTCACCCCTGAAAACAAAGGTAATATGTTCAACCGAAACCTTAGTATTTACTGACAAGTCCATACGGCGCTGTTACCCTGAAGGCTAACTTCGACGTCCTCACGGTGACTCGACCAAGAAGGTAAGGACAGATTCTTGTGCAGACTGGAAGAACGTTTGGAATGTCCGGTCAGCGAGGTAGGATGAGATGGTTTTCACCAGGTACGACGGGGAGTTGAGGACTGTGAGGCCTTCGACCCAAACCGTGTCGAAGGCTTTGGCCACGGTTAGCCGGTTCTCGTCACCTCGTGCAGGATCCTAGTCAATAGGATCTTCTCACAGAGATTGACTGATGGGTCTGTAGGAAGAGGGCAGCGTGCTTACTGTCAGAGGGACAGGGGACCCATTCGTGTCTCTGTGTTTAGTCGCCAACTACCGCACTCATGTGGGTTCTACGAGTTGATTGCTTAACACTTTCTGTTTACCGTGCAATGTGTACGTTTCAGAACGTTTTGTCTACGTAAGCGGATGGGAAATTTAAACACGAAACCCGTTATACACAAACACACTTTGACACAGAAATAAGTGTTCCAGTGGTAGTGACTTGTTGCTAAGTTACATTCAGAGGCCCAGACGGGTTCTTCCGTGTACTGACACACTCAGGTCACTGGCTCACGGTTTTATTGGGAGGCTCATAGGGGAAACTGAAGATGGTTCCTTGTGTCGAGTTGCAGAGGACGCGGCCTGTCTCATGTGTGATTCGTAGAACCTTAGAAAACGCAAATGTCCGAAGCACGAGCTGAGAAGATGCTAATGGGACAGTCGAACAGACCACGGACAATTTGATGTTGCACTGTGGTGAACACGTCGAAGGAGGTGTTCTGAGTTGTGACGCCATGTTGGTTACAAGCATTTAGGAGGAAAGTATCACTTTCATATTATGCTTTCGGTGGAGATTATGCGGTTACCCTGAAGATGAAGGTGATACCTCCCTTCGGAATGATCGTAAACACCAACGAGACGATGCCATATCAGAACCCGGAAGACAATCATCGATTGACTGATGATTGTTTTTGGAAGATGCAGTTTTGAATAACTTCTGTCAGTTTAGTGTCTTGTTTGGTATTTTTCTGCCACCACGATAAACTTCTGCTTAAAGAAATTAATAACTTCGATCTGTACTAAGGGAAGAAGGTAGATGTAGAACGATACTCAGTATGAAGGATCAAATGTAAATTTTGTTCGTACATTTTTATTTTGATTGTGTGCTTTAATTTAAGGGGCATTTTACTTAAGGAATACAGGTCTTTAGGTTGGTCATGTTGGTATTCTACTCCAGTGAAAGATGGCGTGTTCAGAGTGTGAATTTTTCAAGTGTTGTGTGCACAAATACGTTGCAGTGGCGGCCCGTCCATAAGAGCTGTAGCAACCCCTATAATTTTTCAAAAAATGAAAAATGTATTTTTTATTCTGATAATGATAATGAGCAAAGGAAGTGTATCTTAGTTATAGCAAATTACTTTTTCTAAGTAAGACTTGAGGTTTTCACAGCGGTGAGTATGAAGATTTCTCTCTTCTGGGTTCTTGCGCTGTGTAGTCTGGTCGATGTTTACCAACGTTTCGGAGGTCATACTGCCTCCATCATCAGGGCGATGAATAGGA
>NW_019060063.1:134003-145075 GCF_000696155.1 Zootermopsis nevadensis
GGTTAACATTATATTTCTAATATTATTATTACTACCAGCACTCGTCTTTCCAAAAGTTTACTATGTTATATTTTACATATCAAGTTATAATTATTCACCATTTATCATTAAATATGGCTGTCTTCTGGATTTTTGAGTCATGTAGTCTGGTAGAACTTTACCGACGTTTCGGAGGTCCTTGCTGCTTCCATCATCAGGGCGATGAGTAAATTTCTAACTTCTACATTCATCATTATGTAACCACAAATTTCATACGTCATTTGATTCTGATTTATAATCACAGATGGCATATTTTCATGGATTTATACCCACCAACCAAGAAATTTTTAAGCAGTGCATCCAGAATTAAATAAACATTAATTTTGAAGGCATTCGATTCGTCCATTAACAGACTTCAATTACCCATAACAACAATTCCTTGCTGTTATTGCAGGGTTGTGTAAAGGCTTGTGCCCAAATCATTAAAGCACGCGTGATTGTTTAACCTCAAACCTAGCGCTCAGAGTCGAGCATAGAAAGTTTACACGAGTGTCGTATTACACGACTGCGTTGCATTGATGTAGGAATTGTTACCAGAAAACATTGGAAGAACGAAACAGTGGGGATAATTAATGAACAGATAATACTGGATAAAAGACAAATAAAGAAATGGAAGGAATAGAGAAAATGAAAGGAAAGAAAGAGAAACTGTGGAATGTCTAGAAACTGCCTTTCCACAACGGTGCTTCTCGCATGCAGGTCGATTGTTCGACTGGTCGGTCGAGCGGTCGATCTCGTAGCCTCTGTCAGTTAGCACTTCATTCGGCCGCTGAAAGTGGGCCGAGGGGAGAGGGGCTGAGGCCTCGTTCGAATCCGCCAGTAGCTGTGTTGTCGTAGTCGCGAAAGCAGGTGTGTGCAGTGCGTGCCAGGTGAAACAGCATCGAGCACCGAGGCCTCCTCTCTGTCATTCTGATATGGTAATTAATTTACATTTTAGCTTACACACAGTGTTAACCGTTCAGTCAAGAGCAGATAAAGTTGCTTCAAGTGATTTGTGCGCTGCTTGAAAATTAGTCCGTCATCACATTCGTCAAAATAACGGTAACCAGTACAGAAATTAACAGCCATTTTATAACACGCCAACATATTACGTTCAATAAGTGTGCTCGTCTTTGTAGTGGTTGATAATTGAGTTATTTAAATTCGTTTTTATTTCCCTATGGTATAATATAGATTACTTATAATATGGGATGATGGTGATAAACGGTGAGCAGGTAGGGATGTAGATGAAGGCAGTCGTGGCCTATTTGACAATAGCACGGAGACAGAGAGAAACAGAACCGGTAAAGAAGTCGAAAATCGAATTTACAGTACTGAAGATTTGAATGGGCCTACAGTTTTCTTACGTTGGGTTCGATAAGCGTAGACTCGGTCGAGTAGGGACGGAACGTGGTATATATTAAGGGTCATTCCGTGTGAAATGAAACAGTGCTGCTAACCAAGTCGTCATGGTACGTGACTTCAAATATTAATTTCTTGGTAATGAGTCAAAAGTCTGCCCAAATTATTCTTTTTAAAATAGATTAAACATTTGTTTACACTTGGTAAAAGTTTCAGTTTTCTAAATGCAATTCCGTAAGTTTTTTATATATAATTTCAAAGACGCTTTTAGAGGTCATAATTCCCAAAACTATTACACTTATACTATTTATAAAATTTTCATCGCTAGATTTAGAGAAAAAGGACTACTTCTGGGCACCAAATTTCGTATTTCTGACCTTTTAGGTAATGAAAATTTTTATTTGTGTGTTTAGACAAACGAGAAACGTAACGGGAAGATGTAAAACATTGCATTAGGATAAATGAATAATTTGTACCGTCTGAGAATCTGTTACGGTGATAATATGAAGGCGGTTGGGATGGACAGGACATGTTGCACGCACTTGCCAAGAAATGCGTACACAGTTTTAATCGGAATGTAATAAAACACTCGGGAGTCGTATGCATAGGTGAGATGATAATATTAAAATTGATATAATGAAATATGTGTGTGTGTGTGGACAGAATTGAAGGTTTTGTTGGCTCTTGTTAACACGATAATGAACATTCGGGTTTTATATAACCGTCGAATTTCTTGATAAGCTAAGCGGTTATAAATTTTACAGAAAGGACTCTGTTTCATGGAGTTACAACCAAATAAACTCACGTATAATATATTCTTATGACTAGAAAAAAAAGCTTGCTTAACGTAACCTATAAACACGTGTTGGTAGCAGTGATTTTTTTATCGTCATGTAAGCCATTCAGGTCAGCCAGTTTTTCTTGAGACTTCCCTTGCGAAATAAAGAAAGAATTTAAAAATTATTTATATGTCAGGGCGAGGTTAAATCTGTCTTGCAAGCATTTAAACTGTAAGACAGATTTCGCGTTTGGTGATCTGGCATTTAAGGACTCCACACGCACTGACGGAGGTGCACGAGAAAATGTGAAATTACCCGGACGGTGATCCCGTGGATGGATACGTTGTGAGTTCAGAAAGTATGGCTTAGTCACGAAATTTCCCACCTTCAAAAACGCGAAGGTTAATTTCCTTTTTTTTTTTTCACAAAAGCCCGCAAACTGTTTCTATCCTGCGCCAGATTAATCCAGTTCATACCACCTCAGTTACTTCATGAAGATCCATTTTAATATTATTTTTCCATGTACGATTACGTCTTCCAAATGATCTTTCATCTTCAGGTTTTCTGTCTAAATTAACACAAACCCATTTCACACGAAGTAACCAATTACGTAGAGCAGAGTCCTTCGTAAAATGCTAATAGTACGACAAGAATCTTTTCGACACCCTCCAACCGTATTTATGTGTTATTCATTTTAATATTATCTTCCAATTTAAGACTGTGCCTTCATGTCCCTCGTTCCATACAGGTGAATTCTCGATTGCTTCGTTTTTCCTTCTTCAGATTCATTCTTCGCTGAAGTGTTATCGAATTGTAGGAGAAGCCCCGTTATAATAATAATATCCTGTTCGTCTGTACAGGCCTGAGGGCAGTTAACGCACTGCTGGGCGTTTAAATGCATGTTGAAATATGTGAAGGTAGCGAATCCTGGCGAAACAAATTCACGTGATCTCGATTAAAGAAAACACTTTTAAGCGATGTCCCTAAACAATGCAATTTCCCCCCCTCCCCCTCATACTGTATTGTTTTATCTGTGAAGGTTCTGTGACAAAACAAAAGAAAGAAGAATCAGTGTAGTTCCGATTATCGTCCAGAGAGTGCACTGAAGTGTCATTCGTCCTTGGTAGTTTAAAATGAAACACTGAAAATGTTTCGTGACAAATCAGATAGCTAGAGCATTCTGTTTAAGTTCGATGTCACATAAACAGTTATTATACTTGCTTATCGAACTTTTTTTTCCAATTACAATACCTGGTATTTGGTTCCGGCAAAGATATTCCTCAGTTTATATAAAAAAGTTTATCCACTTTCTCCCGGACACACTCGCTCAGACCCACAAGGCATGCATTGATCTAGAAACCTACTGTAACTATCCACCACAGGTATTTTGTCCTCAGCATTTTCCTTTTCTTTTGTTTTTTCATATGAAAAATAACAAAACCAAACTTCCTTGCTGCTCGGTGCAAAATTGCTCTAGAAGCAGCGCCATGATCGGGAAATTTCGCAACTTATTCGTGACATATACTATCTGTAAAAAAACATTAAAATTAAAATAAAAAAATGTTAATTGTTAGAAATATCCACTGCGTTCAGTGATGCGTGTATTCACTCATTTCCTCATGTTTATGTAACCCGGTGAAGAATTTCTTTGGCGTGTAAACTTTTCACGAGACGAGATAATGTCGATTTCTTTTGCACAGAAGAAAATAAATGTATCCGTAAACGTATTCTGGCAAGAACAAGATGCCAAGTACTTTTCGACAATGAACATCAGTTGCACTTGTGAAAAATTCATCCTCGCATTTCGATTGTTGGAAATCGTTGTTAACCTCTCATCGCCTTTAATTTCTGAGGTTAAGAATGCATGGAGCTTTACATCTGCGACGCTTGTACGCCTCCATGACGTTCTGCTTAAAGATCATTACTAGAGTATAAGTGAATTTTGATTGAGGGGTGAGCAGGGCCAATGTTTAACAACGCCTTTCTAATAACAGCTGTCGAAAGATATGAGAATTACATTCTTCAGGTTCGAACGTCACGGTCAGGTGACTGTTTCATATTTGGGAGGTCTTGGTTTCGAATCTCGGCTCGGACCGGCTACTTGATAGAGGTCTTCGTGATTTTTCTCAGTCACTTTAGAAACTGGCGGGGTACCACCGTAAATTAGGCCTCGAAATTCAGTCATTTTGAAAAGGGCCTTGTTCCGTCTTTGTCTAGAAGTCTACGATGAGTTATGAACGTTTACGTATTCTACGCACACAGATACAACTTCCGTCAAACAGAATACGTCATTCGCCGCACTAACGAGGCACGCCGAATGCTCGCTCACCGCTTGACATCGTTTTTGAAAGCCCGTTTGTACGGTGAACTGACGCTCATGACACCTAGCGGTTGTGCGAGTAAATGAACATAGAGACCGAGCGAGAAGTTCTGACACGTGCGCAAAGGACTGATTTTGGTCGTACGAGATGGACCCGTCCGAGCACGCGCTAGAGGGGTGTCAGCTTCAGTTGGTGTGTAGCTCTAGCCGTGTTTAGTTCGGTGCGCCACCGCAGCTGAGGCTGTGCGACCCCTACTACTACTGAACTCCCCTCTCTCGGCTTACACATCGCGTATTTAGAGGCCACCACTGCTCGCGCGACCTCTACAAGCGTTCATTTTTATCACGTCGTTTTGAATCTGGGTTAGTATCAGAGACGTCACAAATAGGCAAAGTGAGTGAATGTCACAGGAAGGCAGCTTACGATTTACAACATGACTTAAATCCGAGATCAAAAGGATCTTTTCTAGTGCGAAATGTTTAAAATATATAACCAGCTGTGCGTGTAGCGTTCTAAGGGGCATCAGTCTTGCTTGGAATTCGGAAGAAGAGAAGATCCAACCGAATGATATTTTCGTGGTTTTGTTTAGGTGCAACACATGAATATAGATTTAAAGAGAGGAAACGAGCTTCGCCATATTGTTCGCATCCATGTTTCAGCCGATAGAGCGAAAGCCGTACCGCAAAGAAAATAACATTGCGCCGTTACAAATAGAAACTGGTTAATGAGAATTCTACAAAACTCGTAAACACAAAATGCAGAGTTGCTGGATGTTTTCGCAGTTGGTGCATATAATTGTCACTTAGCTTTAAATGGACAAACCGTTATCACGACAAAATGTATCAAAATTGTCTCATTGTTGTTGGTAAATACGCCTAATTTCAAAAAATAACAAAGCTTCACTTGGCTAACAAGCATAGTAAAATAATTCACTGCAATTAACTACTTATATGATTGCATCTGATGACTAGCAACAGTCTTTTGGTTCTGGCTTAAACAATAGAAACAAGGATACGATATTGTAAAGGGTTTGCTAAAACTGCACTCACAAGAAACTGAACATTTATCATAAACTAAGCTTCCCTAACCGAAAATAAACAATCCAAACCTAACATGTCTTGATTAGCCCTGACGGACCTAACCTAAATGAACATAATTAAAACTAACGCGTCCTAACCTGTGCCAACAAAAGAAGCCAATTATATCATGCGTTCTTTTCAACTTGTATTTTGAAGCATTATACAGCCCTCCCAAGACATATATTTTTCAACTTATTATTTTCCTCGCCTCAATTAACATACCACACGAAAAATTCAACATAATCTAACCTAATCTAATCTAATCTAACCTAACCTAATCTAACCTAACGTAACCAAACTCTCCTAACCTCTCTCTCCTCTTTATCGGCCTATCCACCGGCCTGAGAAATGGTCATAAAGATAGGCCCCCCCACATGACGATGTAATGTGGGGGTTCCCCGTCTTGTTGGTACAGCATGTCCTGATCTACAAGCAGCTGACGAAAGGCGAGAACGAATCACTTTTATAAAATGCGTACACACATCTTTCTGGGACATCTGTGTCTTCGTATATGAGCAGAGAAAGACTGCAAAATGTTTCAGACAAAAGCTGCAGCCTTTAAGAATCTAAATCCCTGTCGGAACTATGTGTACCGCCCATAAATACAAATTGCAGTTGCGGGTTTCGTAATCGACGATCATTTCCTTTAACAGCTTTAACAAGTGTTGTTTTCTTTGCGGTACGGACTGAATTCTTAAATAATATTAGACGAGCTTCGGCTTCAAAGGATAAATACGATATTATGAAATGCGTTTGTTACAGACTTTCACTACTGGAAATTTGGGCCACTTCAGAGATCAGTGGTACCAACAAAGCGGCGCATATCATATCTTAATTTATTGTTGTTAGGTTAGCACTGGTAAGGCACTGATTTCTAATATCCATGATGAACAGCTGTTTTGAATACGACTATAATTCTGATCAGAATTAACAATAAGTTCTCGTCCTTTGGGCTTCGAGTGTGAGCTCTGTTTAATGTTGAGTATTAACGTTTCGACTAACAATGTAGTTGTCATGTTCAGGGTGATTCAAACTCGCCACCTACTGCCTGCCGTTTTCAAGCTCCCAGAATTCACCCTGAAGATGGCAACTACATTGTTAGCCGAAACGTTGGTTAATACTCAATGTTCGACGCTGCTTATACCCACAATCTTCATGAAAGGCTAAACTAAACAATACGAAATTTTCACAAGACGCCTCTGTAAATCTGATTACGACAACACGCCGTTAAACAGGGACGTCGAGTCAGCTATCCCGCACACCCCATCCATACCAACCCACATTAATAGCTATTACCACGACGATGTATCAACTACAGCAGTTATTTAACGTCATATTATGGCATGAACTCTAAATGAACGCCACGGAAGCGATCAAATACGTCTGTGTTTTTGTTTGGAGGTACTGAGGAAAACCATGAAAACAGCAATGAGGATAGTCAATCTCTGTATTCTAGATTTGAACACGACGTTCGGCTGTTCGCCTAGGTCTGAAGAAAATCACGAACATTCTCAGGATAATCGGTATACCGACCGAAATTCGAAACCGGAATATTCTGTATGCAGATCAGAAGCGTTACCGGTTAAACCAACTGGGGTTGTCATGACTTTTTGGCATGAGGTGGATAATGTTCATGGATATCTGTTATTCTGTACTTATGTCTGTCCACGTGTTTATATCCTGAACCAATTCACGAATTAGGGAAATTTTCATATGGAGGGGTGCTCTGTATTAAAACGCGCCGAACAAATCTCAATTTGGTTGATATCGGTCTACTACAGCACCATTTTCAAATGTCTTCTGGCACTACCATCGAAATGTAAACAATATTTCGTAAACCGTATACTGTATTACCAGGTGATTCAAAAAGGACTTTACAACTTTGAAAGTGTATAGAAATGTAATCAGAAAGCTTACAGAATCGGTTGAGGTGTCATTTTGTAGCAAAATAAATCAAGTTTGACTCACGTTGTGCTGTAGTACCGAATTCCGTCACCTCGAGCGCAAGCGGCAGTGCATTTGAAAATTTTCTCATACCACAGTTAGACGAAGATGACCAAAAAGGACGCATTCACTTCCAGCAAGACGGCGCACCACCTCACTACCTCACAGAAGTTCGATATTTCCTCAATAACCGTTTCCCAGGTCGGTAGATTGGTCGAACAGGGTCGATAACATGGCCACCTCGTTCTCAAGATTTTTTCTTGTGGGGTTTCATTAAAGATCGTGTGTATGTTCCACCATTACCTGCCAATCTCACTGAGCTCAAAGCTCGAATCACCGCCGCAGTTGCAGAAGTGACACCGGATATGCTGGATCGTTTTTGGCAAGAAATTGATTTCAGGTGGGATGTCTGCAGTATCACCAATGGCAATCACATCGAACTAAATTACTGTTTGAGCTAAAACTTGATTTGTTTTGCTACAAAATGACACCTCAACCGATTCTATAAGTCTTCTGAATAAATTTCTATACACTTTCAAAGTTGTAAAGTCCTTTTTGAATCACCCTGTATATCTAACAAATAAACTGACGTAGTGGGAAAGCTAGACTCGCTTATGTGAGACTTGGCCTTAGGTTGTAGAGTGGATCGTTAATTCAGCTAATTTTAAACCACTTTCAAGCGGTACTTGGTTCGTTTCCTGTCATCGCTTGAAAAAAAATTCACAGGGGTACTTTGCGAAAAAAGCTGTAATAAATCAGTGGTTAGGTGTAAGAGTCTACCTACTCATTTCGGACACAAATCCAAAAATCAGTCAGACGCAGAGCGTAAACTTAATTTTAAGGGACTCATCACACCAAAGTTCCACGAAGGATTTTTGGGATTCTATAGAAATGGAATTCATCTTTTCACTGATTACAACTACAAATACATTTCAGTTCCATTCATGTTGAGAAATAAGCAACTCTTAAAATTAAGTAGGATTTGAGGTTACCACGGCGGTGAATTCTAATATGGCTGACTTTCGAGTTGTAACGCCGTGTAGTCTGGTAGAAGTTTATCGACGTTTCAGAGGTCCTTGCTGAGTCTATCGTTGGTAAATTTCTTCCAGACTACACGGCGCTTCAACCTAGAAGACAACCATTTTCGAAGTCTTATAATTGCTCTCAGAACGTGATAATTATTTTCTTGATGATAATCAAGTTGACACATATTTATATGCGTTGATAAAGGTTCTTTTAGGGTGCCATCTTTTTCATGAATCCCCAAACTTTATGAAACAATTGAAGAAAGGTTGCATATGGATCTTGAGGAGAGGTTTATGGTCTCTTGAGTCTGTCTGTCTGCTCAAGTTTTTAAAATCTTGTGTAAGAAACTAAACCAAACCCCCCGAATGGGAGGATTGGTTGCGTTTTAAATTCTTGTGTAAGACACTAAACTAAGCCCCCCTTCGGGAGGGTTAGTTTAGTGTCTTACACAAGTCATTTGTTTACTCGGCATTGTTATGTTGGTACAACAATGCCGAGTAAACAAATATAACGTGACATTGTTTGATGACGTCATTTTTGACAACGACAAATCACAAATTTTTATAGTATAGAAAAAGATTATATAATTTATTCCCACATCGAAGACAAAAGTCCTAACCATGAAAGGAAAAGAAGGGCAAGAATAATAATAAATAATTATACAGTCGAAAAAGTTAGAATTTAATTGTTTAGCTCGCCAGTTTGGCAGTAACAGAAATTTGGGTATACAGAATAAATTACAAAGTTTTAATTACATTATGGAACTATTAAACGTACACTACTTTATAAATCCCCAACAGGAAATAATACCAAAAATTCTACAAAATAATGGCCATAACATCACTTCTTCATTTCAGTGCATGCTTCAACCTGACCTAAAACAGCTGTAGGTAGCGCGAGTATTGGTGGCCTCTAAATGCGCGATGTGTAAGCCGAGAGAGGGGAGTTCAGTAGTAGTGGGGGGTCGCACAGCGTCAGCTGCGGTGGCGCACCGAACTAAACACGGCTAGAGCTACACACCAACTGAAGCTGACTCCCCTCTAGCGCGTGCTTCGGACGGGTCCATCTCGTACGACCAAAATCAGTCCTCTGCGCATGTGCAAACATTTCTCGCGCGACCTCTACAACAAATTGAAGCTGCTGAAATGAGGTTTCAGAAACCAGAGGAAAGTTACCGAAGAACATATCAAATGAGAAGTGACTACGACAGACAGGAATTAAATACATTCGACATGTGCGGAAGAGAATCAGAGGAATGTAAACAGAATTACTGTGAACACACGTCGATAATGAATACCAACTGTTAAAATTCTTCGGACATGATTGGATTACTATCGAAAAGTAGGAACATTTAAGAGATGGAGGGACTAGTTGGACTGATCGTGGATCAGAGCGGGCCAAAAGGACCCAATCTTTGTAGTTGATAAAACTTTCAAATGAGGCGCCATTACGTAAACCAGGACTCAGTATGAACAACACAATGAATCTGGGATATTCTACAAGACTTTTGTAGTCTTTCCTCTTATAACTACAGAATTGTGCAGGTTCAAGTAAAGTAAAGTAAAGTTTGTCCCACTATACGCCATGTAGGCGTTTGGGGTGAGTGGAGGTATAGCTCCTCTCTTCCTTGACCTCGGCACTAGATGGGGGTGAGTGGTCAGCATCACGCCCCGGCCGGCTTTACCTCCGGGAAAGGACCCCGGTACTCATTGTAGAGGAGGCTGGGTGGGTCCCAGAGCCGGTCTGGACGCAGAGGCTAGAGGAAAAATCCTCTGCCCCCGTCGGGGATCGAACCCCGGTCGTCCAGCCCGTAGCTAGTCACTATACTGACTGAGCTATCCCGGCTCATTGCAGGTTCAAGTACATTTGATAAATAAAACTGTGTACGCACAACAGTCTTCAAATGCAAACACATTGAGGATGTTACCACAGCGGTAATGCAACTGACTATCAAATTCTTTAACTGATGTCTGTAGGTTTTGCATTTTCTAACGACCACATCCACTCTGGTTCATAATAATCTTCCAATATTTCATTTTGCACTGCGTATTCTCAGGAGTTAATAAAGCATTGTCTTATACACACTCCTTTTACTCTGTCAATGGATTCATGTTCTTTACAAATAAGTGATAAAATTTTCTTATGTGTAATGGGTAATCTATTTGTAGCTTATCATTTTTTTGGGTGAACCCTTTGTTTTGTATTATGTGAAATTTATGTAATAGTATGAATTGTACTTTATAATATATTGTATTATTATTATTATTATTATGAATTGTTTAATTGGTCCACAAGCAGCCAAAAACTTCAGGCGTGTTGCCGTCATAACTCCGATGCTTGCAGCCCAGATGAAACTGTAGTCACGGCTCGAACCACGAGATAGGCGGCTACAGTGAGTTGGGGTCGTGCGCACGTAGTAGTCGGAGCGACCCAAGAAGCACGGCCTTTTGCATCCGGCTGAGTAGTGCTTCAGCGTTACGCTGGCATGCCGGAATGAGCTTGATGTTAGCCAGCAGTGACGACTTGACTCCTCCAAGAACTCC
>NW_019060063.1:146561-177370 GCF_000696155.1 Zootermopsis nevadensis
TCACGTCTTAGCACAACGGAAAGAGGAAGTAGCGAGATGCAGAAAAGAAGAGGGCTCAAGCTGTCACCTTGAAACACTCCGCGGTGGTAGCATACCAACTCGGTTGACACTACACGCTTCCCAGATGTTAGAATGAAGCGCGTTTTCCAGAGCGGTAGTAGATTTTCAATGCATTTCACTATGTCAGGTTGGACTTTCAGCACTTTGAGCAAGATGACAATTAGCTCATGAGAAGTTGTGTCAAAAGCTTTTTTGTAGTCCACCCAGGCCATTGACAGGTTGCGCTTATAATGGACCGCATCTTGACAGATGCATCTGTCAATCAACAGATTGTCCTTGCAACCTGCAATGCCACGTTTCGAACCCCGCTGCTCATATACCTCTTTCCAGATAGGGTCAATATGGTGCAGTATGCGTTCGTTCAAGATGGAGGTGAACGCCTTGTATACAGTATTAAGACAGGTAATGGGTCGGTAGTTTTCCGGATTAGACAAATCTCCTTTCTCCTTTCTTCTTATTATTATTATTATTATTATCCTATTCTCATCTGACTGTCTTATGGATCCATGGAATGAAAATAAATAAATAAATTATTATTATTATTATATGTTTTTGAACTTCTGAAACATATTTTGAAATAAAAAGCACTTTTAAAATATTTTGAAGCGATGCAACAAATTTGTGACCAAAATTCTAAATGATTCATAAATGAATAGGTCAGAGAACCTATTTCATGATAGGTGAAGAAGTTGACAAGAAATTCTTTATTAAATTATAAGCAAAACATATATATATATAAACAATAACCACAGTAGGTCCCAAAAAGATGAATACACATAATACGGAATATTAACCTTGTTATCAATCTCCTCGTGTTTTGTTTTCGAGGAGAACATAAAAGTGGCCATTTTGAACACTAAACTAGATTCGCTAATGCACCAAGTACTACTGCTGATGTACCTATGTAATATTGTAGTTTGTTAAAATGTATATTTTTATTTATTGAATGTTTGTATATATACGTCTTTTTGGGACACCTGTGGATCAATTCTTTGCCGGGCACAGTGATTGCCCAGTCTGGGGGCTTGGTCAGTTATCACTCGTCCAAGGAGTCTTACCAAACGTCTAAATAGATTGAAACAGCTCGCATGTGTGAGGAGTTAAGGTCCTTTAAGGACTGTAGAGCCACAAATTCTGTATACACAGTAGGAAAGTAAGGATAAACGATTAGAAATATGTTTGGATCTAAGACATATATACAGAACCAAGCGTTATGAAGGAACAAAACACTGGATGGAGAATGAAGCTTCATAATTTACAATTTTCATCAAATATTGTTCCATCGATTAAATCAAGAAGGATGAGATCGTATTACACACAGAACACGTGTTGGAAATGAGAACGTGTATAAAATTTAGTCAGGAAACTTAATAGAAGATACAGATTTTGAGATTAGTTTTATGGGAGAATAATATTAAACTAGTTCTTAAGGAAACAGTGTAAAGTTGATGACTGAGTTGAACTGCCTTAAGATATTATTCAGTGGTGGGTTTCTGTAAAAATAATGCTGACATTTTAGGTTATGTAAGAACATTTGATTTTACCAGACGATTTCTAAATGCTCAGTAGATCCTGTACAGTTGGGTTAACATTTAAATGTTTGTAGGTAACTGCATATAAGTACAAGTTCTTCAGTCTATGTAGTGTAATGACGTAGTGTTCTCTGTTTTAGACCCTGATCTGTTTTTGCATTATTGGGGCTCTCTTCTTGACTGCAAGAGCAGAAGAGACTTCATTTACTGAACCAACAGCTTCAGGACAGGATCACACAACAGAAGACACCAATTATGTACCTGAACCATATAACGAAAATGAAACCCAAAATGAACCACTACATGAAGCATTAGCAGGTTCTTACGATGATGGACCAACAGAATCAAAAAATGAGGACTTTAATGAAATAGATAATTATCCTTTAACTGTCGCAGATGTTAATAGAACCATCAAAGAAGTTGAAGAAATCTTAGCAGTTAATCCTGAACTGCCGCGGCTCTCAAGAAGTGAAATATTTGAAATTCTGAACAACATCACGAGTCAGGATCAGACTCTGGTACCAGCAGGAGAATCTGAAAGCATCAATGGTTTACAGCCACAAAACTACAAAACACATGAGGAATATTTAAGGGCTATGAGAGCTTTGATGCTAGTGATGCCTTACAATGCTAAGAATCTCAGCGAAACAAAAATTCAAGAATTATACACAAAGGCACCGATAATACAGTTCATTGAAGACAACTCAAAAGAAGTTGTCACTACAGTCAGGACAAAATTTAATCCTTCAGTAACAACAATATCTGCTTCAACCACTACTGAACAGTCAGAGTTTAATGAACAGCATTTTCAACAAGAAAAAGAACGTCCAGACAATCATGAAGTTTATCATAAACCTTATGACACACAATTCATACATCCCGATACAAATTACAATTATGAAACAGAAACACAGCACACGACATTAACAACTGAACAGAGTTCAACAACAAAGAGATTTAAGCACAACTATCATCGTCGAAGACGTCCGACAACTTCAACGCCAGACCCAGAACAGTTCATCAGCCAGCATTACAAAACAACAAAGTTATCTCCAGGTGATCAGCCTGTAACAACAGTGTATCCAGAAAGAATTAGTAATTACAAGACGACAGATCATTATTATCAATCAGCCAAGCTCTCAACATTACAACAGGCTGTAACTACAGTCTATCCAGAAATGATAAATCTACAAGAAGGCGATACGTCACCCGATCATATTAATCTGGGCTACAACGTACAACTCCAGTCATCATTACAAAATAAAACTCAGCTTCCCAATGGACTCAGGCCAAACCCAAGCCAAACGAGAACTAAACCAGCTAGCACAATAACTACCGATGAACCGCTTTCATCTCCAGAACCTACAGGCATTGGACTTGACTTACCCCACGACATGAAAAATCTGCTAACATCTTTCAATGTGGAAGATCATCTATCAGATCCTGAACCTTTAGTCCATAACACATCAGATAAAGTCATCATGTTTGTGACGCCACCAACAGCTGATCCTCTTCCAGAATCAACCAAACTTAGTAGTCACTATTCCGCTAGTGAACTAACATTTGGAAAAACTACAACAGAAAAGACAGTCATGCGCGATGATGTTAAGGAACTGCTTGCATCAATAGGACTCTTTCCAGACAAAGAGAGACAAGAAACTGTACCAACGACAACTTCTACAACAACTACGATGCCAGATGTAGCAGCAGCAGCAGAATCTCTGTCATCCGAAATGAAAGATCTCCTGATATCTTTTGGGCTCCTCCCATCAGAAAATGATATTCGCCAGGCCTCGTACCAAGAATCGGCAACCGAGGGCCCTGCACAAGCCTATGATCAGCAGGCAGCAAGCCCAGTTGTCAATCCGAGTTCATACCTCAGTTTCAAGCCGCTCCCTCTTGCAGAAAATGAAAGCAAAGAAGATGATGAAGACAAGTATCTGATGAGTAGCGACATGAAACAGTTCCTTGCATCTTTTGGCCTGGTTTCTACATCTGATTCTGATGAAGGTTATCCAAGTAGAGGAAGCTTTACTGAGCATGGTGATGTCCATGGATTTAGATCACAAAAATCACTTAAAATAGAAGCACAATCATTGAAAAATAGCAGCGATAACATTGCTGATGAAGTTCCTGCTCATGCGTTTAAGTCTAATGAAACTATGCCTCATATCAACATGGATATTTTGACTGATGAAATGAAAGAAATTTTAGGAAATCTTGGGTTTCTTCCTGATACAAACTTCACAACTGCTCTATCAAAGAAGAAGACAAATAATTTTGAAGGCCATGTTTTTAATCCCTCAGTTCATTTGGCATCACTCAATCTGACAGATCTGGAAGCACAGAGACTCACAAAACTCTTGGACACCATCAAAAAGCTGATGAAGGATAATGGAACGATCACTCAAGATGAGATCGATGCCCTGAATGCGTCGATCTCCTTCATTCTTCCACCGGTCCAACGCAGCAATGAAACGGTGACTTCTGAGGGAGACGTAGCCAATGTTCTACCGGTACTGTTTGTGCCGAAGAAACAGACCAATAAGTCATTGTCTCTTGGTAACATAAAAGATGTGCCTGACCCACTGTCTCTAGAAGAGTTGCTGTTAGTACCAGCAGACATAAAAAATGAAATTAAGCGCCAGCAGTCAAATAATGGAACCTCCAACAGTTCCACTGCAGAAAGTACACAAGATCCAGGGCCATCATTAACAGATCTTGCAGATTCATTTGGTGGCGGTGAAACTGCATCCGCTGATACCAGTGTGGTTGATGCGTTACCAGCAAAGAGGCCAAATGGACTTTATTTTCTTCTTGATTGGAACACTTTCTTGGATGTTGGCGATGATCTAACTGGTAGGAAAGTAAATTTGGGTTTTAATCCCAGAGTTGGTAATAGTAGGGATTTTCTACCTGTGACAGTCCCATGACGGTGCTTGATTCAGAACTCGCATCAGTATAATGTAAAAATCCTCAAACTGTAATAGCAGTTTATAAATTTTCATTCTTGAATGATAAAAATGTTTGGGTGGGAAAGTTTGCTGTTATTTTGGAAAAACTGGCTGTCTCCATCTTCGAGGTAAAGCACCAGCTATTATAGTTTTGGCCAATGGGGACCTAAGAATGCCAGAGTGCAAACTTCTGTGCTGTTTGTGGCATGAACTGTAAATATTGCAGAAGGCCATTTATTCGGATCATCTTGAAGATGGTGACAGGTTTTACAAAGTGACGTCACGCAATAATTAAAAAAATGATTAGCCCAATCATTTAAAGTATCAGAAAAACTAATTACAGGAAATCAGCATAAAGAGGATTTAATAAAATAAAATAAAAATTCTATTAGAGTAAGATGTAGAGGTAAAATGGAAACACGAACCGCGGTTTATGAAATAGAACCAGCGGAATCTAGACAAAGGAAAGATTATTCAATATAAATGAGTCATGTACGATGGTAAATATGAGATCTTTCGAACATGTCGATGGTAATCCAGATTAAATTAACAGCAGAAACATTTCTGAGGGACTTACTTTTAAGTGATGTATACATTAAAATTATAAGGGTCTTGAATTATTCACACAAGTTTCTATTCACTAACAGAATTGAGAATGGTAGTGCAAATAATTGTTTTTGAATGAGGAATAGGGCATCTACATGCTGCAACCTATAATGAAGTCATATTTCTCAAACCTTAATGATATTTCCAAATGACAGATGCAAACTTAAGTTTGGGCCATACAAGGATGCTATACAAATCCAAAAGGAAATCATTAGTTGAAAGAGAAGATAATGTATCAGATCAAACCAACCATTTTTTGAAACCTCGAGAATACGTACAGTCATTGAGCTTACATGGAGTCCAACAGAAATGCAAGATCTTTAGATGACTGGTAACTAAAATAAGATTAAGACGTGATTCATACCTCAAGTTAATACTGATGATTTATGAAAAAGTAATAGGAATTCTCACAAACGTTCAAAACATTTTTATTTCCCTAACCTTCAGAAAACTTGACCAAGGAACAGGGAAATTTTTAGTTTTTTAGTTTACTTCAAATTATAATATGACAAGATTATAAGACTACAGAATTATATTGTATTTATATAAGATTATGGTAAAATTCAACAACGCGTTGATATACAAGTGAAATAAGACACAAAGGTTATACATAATTCTTTATATACGTGCATTGTTCCATTTGTGATTGTTTATTGTGTCTTATTTATTGTTTATTGTGTCTTATTGTTTTTCGTGATGTGCAAGATATTTTAATTTGTTACCGTCAGTTAAATGCAGAATTTTGCGTCTTTATTATCACTCGCATATACGACACAAGCTGTCGTTTTGAAAGGGGAATGGGCAGGATATTGTAGGTGTTCTTCATGCACAAGAAAGTGTTAAAAATATTTTTGGTTCCCCATGGCAATGGAGGTTATTACAATCACTTCCATGACGAGGACTCCCATATCACTATTCATAAGCATCTTCATATTTCTTCTATTTATCACTGTGATGTAAGCAGTTCATGCATCATTGTTAAATATCTGACACTATTTATTCTGTTCTTATGAAGAATCCAATTTTTCTGTATAAAATCTGACCGTCTCAGATAAAAATTTCTAAGCGTCAACTGTCTTCCTAAATTCAAAGTGTCAAACTATATAAAATCAAGTTAAGAACTGTGATTAATTGAAACTCGTGATTAACAATGAATGCTCAATAATGCAGTGAATTTCTTTACGGACTGTACGTAAAGTTACTGTGAAAGTAATATTAAGTATGAGATTTGAGGTTATTACGGCAGCTAAAAATGTGGGTTATGTTCTTCTGGGTTGTGACACTGTATACTCTTGTGGATCATTATCAGCATTGTGGAGAAATGTTTTGCCTCAATTTTCAGAGTATATTTCATAAAACATAACATATGTTTCTCTTAAATATTGCAAACCAACCTAAAAGACTACAAGACATCACAACCCACAATACTACAATCCATGTATATATATTACTTATGTATTTTATATGTTTAATATGTTTTTATGTCAAATATATTTGTGTTTAATATAAATTATGTAGTTCATTATTTAATTTCCTACCCAGAAGAAAACCAAACACAGAATGTAATAATCATATTGAAGAATAGCCATCTCACTGAATATCACAATGTAGCATTATTACTCCTTCATATTCAGGAGTTCTGGGTTTAAATCTCGGTTTATACTGTGTTTATACTGAGGTTTGTGTTTTTCCTAGTGCCCTCCTTCATGATTGATTGTTTTAAAAAGGCAACCCACATAACTTACATTGCACCGTAAGTTCTGTAGAACATTATGTCACTCTGCCTTCAAGCAAGTCTTGCAGGGCACAAATTCTGTGACATTCTGAAATTTATCTTACGATCTAGGTAATTAATTTTATTTTATTCTCTGAGCTTCGGTGATGGACAGATTATTCATAGTATGAAGATGGCTGTCTTATGGGTTGTTAAGTAACTAACTAGATGGCTTACAGAACCCGAAGGTTCATCACCGAATTAACCAAAGCCCTCCACTGGACCCTGTCCTGGGCCAACAAAATCCAGTCTCCTTCAACTTCTATCTCCCATAGATCCCGTCTGAGATTATCCTCCCATCTACGTCTAGGTCTCCCGAGCAGTCTCTTCCCCTCAGACTTCCCAACCAATACCCGGTGCACACCTCACATCCATACAAAACAACAGGCAAAATTATTGTTTTGTATATTTTAATCTTTAGGTTCTTAGAAATCGGACAGGAAGACAAAAATATTTTGAACTAAGAAGTAGCAAGCATTTATGGAATTTAGTCTCCTCTTCTGGGTTTTTATAACAAGTAATCTGGTAGAAGTTTACCAAAGTTTCAGAGACGCTTGTTGCCTCCAACATCAGGAAAACTTCTACCAGAGTATCACAGCACAATCCAGAAGATGACTATCTTCACCTTCATAGCATTTCTCTGTTTAAAAATGCACTGCAAAATTACAAATGCTTCAAGAAAAGAGGTTAATGTGCACAATGTTGCTGTAACTGGGCAGCTACGTTACCCTCTACCATGAAGTAGGTTTTAAGAACTGGTTGCAAAAATGGATTAACAGGTTAGGAATGAGGAAGAGGTTTCTTGCCCACTGAGAGACACATTCATGAAGAGTGTGAGCAGGTGCATATATGTAAAGTCCAATACCTACATAGTAGGCATCGAGGTCAAATGATTAGCACTCCTTCATATGTAGGATGTCCCAGGTTTGAATATCAACAGAAACCGTCAATCTTGACAGGTTTTGTTTTTTCTTTCAGTTCTCTCAAATAAATGGCAAAATATACCTTGACTGCAGGCTTTTCACATCCTTTCAAATTAATTATTCAGATCTGACCACTCCATGCTACAACACTTTAGAAGTGTCATTAAATGATCAGAAATAAGTCGCTACTTTCAAATCATGGTGTTCCTACAGTCCAATCCATCACTTCCATGAAATTATTTTGATTTTATAGTATATATATTAGTCCTTTGAGATGCTGAAATAAAGACAGTGCTTACATGTTTCTGCTTATCTAAATCCACTGTTTCTGACTTTAAGTGTTAGGATGCATTTTTGAATCTCTTCAATTCTAACCTCACTTTCACAATGTAAACAAGGCTCTTGAAGCTGATTTAGTGATACATCCATTATATTTAGGATGGAGAAAATACCACTGTCATAAATTTGGATGTGCTGGTTTAAGTTTAACTTTCAAGTTTTAATTTTTATTCATTTACTGAATAACAACTATAGGTGAGTAAACTTTAAACTCATTTTACTAGTTTATTCAGATGGCAAATAACTGTGTCATATTATTACCCATAGTTAAAGTTCACTTGGCAACCTCATAGTATGGGAATTTAAATAGCATTTTCTTGTATGCCAAAGGTTTCGCCCTCTAAAGCTAAAGCTCACCTCAGTAGTATTTAATGGTTAGTTCATACAAAGAAAACACTTCACCATTCCATAGGTCAACTTCCCTGTTTACATCAAGAATCATACAAAACACATAAAAATGCAGAGTTACTGATTTTAAAGTAGGTGAGACATACAGTTAGTGAATTTCATAATTTATTGGTTACCTCTCGGACACAACATGACAAGTTGTTTGTCGGTGAGGGAAACTGTGCACACTGCAAGGATTGGAATGGAAAAGTAACTAAAGAACATAAGAATATTGTACATATCACAAATATATTCTGGTCACAGGACTTCTTAAACAGTGTTTTGTATCCAATACAAGAGGACCGGAATAAATAGATTAGAAATTAAACACAAAGCTAGTAGCGGTTTCATTGCTATTATGTTTATTTGTAAGGACGTTTATCCAGTGTCATGTGTTAAAAGTGACATTGCAAAATCCAAGATTGTGAAACTCCACATTAATCTTAATGACAGAAGGATGACATAAGTGAAAATCCCATTGTCCTTTATATGGAAAATATATTCATTTAATAAAGTTTACAACCAGAACAAAATACTGTAGTTTAAAATTAGGACATACAATAGACAAAATAATTGTACTACAATTTGCAACTATGTGTACACATTTTTTGGGTATAAGTTTTAGTTTTTAAAAATAATATGCACTAAGCAAAGAAAAACACAACATTTCAAATGCAGAAGTTATAAACATCCATCCGGCAGAATAGCTTCCACATACTTGGCAGAGATGTCGCCTTCGTCGCTGTGGGCGGTAGTAGCTGGCATCTAGTGAGAAAGTTTACGAATCACGTTGAGAAGAGCATAGCCTATCTTTCGGATGTGAAGTCAATACATCTCGCTCTACAGAGCAGACGAATTTTTGTGGTGGTCCAACCGATGGTATTCAATGGCAGTGGGCTCAGTTAGCATGTCTGTGTTCTTTTTACATAAGCGAGTGCTGTATTGTGTTAAGTTGTGCTTGATTTCATAATCTTAATCACTCGTGGAAGTTATACTATACGTGCTGATATGTGTTTCTGTCAGGAAAATCGCTAATAATTACTACAAACATTCAGCCTGTCAAAGCAGAATTGTGAGAGGGGTTTGCCCGGTAAGTAATCAATAGCCTCTTTCATTCGTAAACATAAGTTTGTTATGTAGTGCATTTATGGTTGTTTATTGAAACAATGCTAGTAACTGGTGTTCCACAGAGCAGTGCAAACGTGTGTCATATTGTTAATATGTTCATTCTGACACATAGCAGTGCTGTACTGAAAACTACTACGAATCGTTGGCGAAAAGTAGGAAATATCCATACGTTTTACCATTAAGAGGCCACAATTTAGGAATCTATTGTTGCAGAAACGGAATTTTATACGAAATGAGTGTAATGTCATACAGAGACTTTAATGTGTTGATCTGTTGAATAAATTCTTCGTCTCCTGGGCTTTGGATGCGATACATTGTTCTCGTAACGTCAGTGGAACTGGAATCATACTGATTCATACCCTGTGACAGAGAAATCAATTTCCATGCACTATGCGAGTATCAAACAGCAAGGAAGGCTTTTAAATTTAAATGTTGCATACATTTTACATTCCATAGATCCTTCGTAACCCCAAACCGAGGATGCAGAACATAGAACAAATATAATACTCGTTTCTAAAACAAATATAAATTATACAGTTATGACAGTAATTTAAATAAGTAAAGAAGAAATATAACCCATATTGCTTACATTTATTTATTATAGCTGAGAAGTAATTTTCTCTATGGAGGCGTGAGTGAGACGCGAGATACTCATTTAGAGTTGGCTTAAACTTCTTTATATCGTGATTCAGAATTCTTATAGTGGGGGAAGCTTTGAATAGTTTTAATTATTGATATTTACTTAGTTCAGTGTTTATCTTGTACTTATATTATGGATACTGCATTTGTTTGAAACTTTTGTATGTAGTCCACTACAGACGATAATGAGAGCAAGAATTCGCTGGCAAGTGGAAGATTTCTTAAACAGTTCCTTACATGAGGCTGTCTCTAGAAAATAATTATATGTGACGTGATTGAATAAGCAAAGTGGACTAATTTTAAAGTTTGTATTTTTACGAATGCTGTCACAGTCCTCATAGCAAAGAATGCTTAGTTCAGGCATGACGTATTGAATGTGTTTTCCCAATTTAAGTTCTTTTCGACGTAAATAACCTTGTGTTGGCCCACACCGGACTTTATCAACGGTGAAACGTTAACAACAGAATTTTGTATTCTGTGGAGTAATTGAAAGTAGCTTGTTGTGGAACTTATAGGACTGGGCAGCTTGTCCGTCTGACACAGTCAAAGCGGGAAATATATTTTAGTTGGCAGCCATTGACCGAGAGTGGAGCACATTAAAAAAGTCAAATATTTTATTGTTTTCTTTCCCATTTTTGCTTGTGGTATCTGAATCCTGTTTGTTAAGTGTCTGATAAACCCGGAACAAGAACTCGGTAAGTCGTATATCAGCTATTTTATAAGACTTATGCTTCTTATTCGGGAAGTCCGAGGTTCATATCTCGGCCCGGAGACCAGATATCCCGAGTTTTTCGTAGTTTTACTCAGACTTCGGAGATAAATACCTGGATAATATCTTAAATCAGGCCACGACCGCTTCCTTCCACATCCTTTCTAATTAATTGTTCACTAAACAGTTATAAAATAATTCAATAAATAAGCTCGGAAACCACGAGGAAGTTTTTGTATTCTGAAGGCACGTGGTTTAGGATCTCGGCTGGTTTAACGTGTCTCCCAAACTGAGGTTTTCCTCAGTCTCATTCCGGAGTACAGGTTGATTAAAAAATTCAGGTTAGCATATTTATTGATGGATGCAATGCAATACGATACGCAGAGATGTGGTTGTACAGGGGCCCACTTAAGTCTCGTAATGTCAGTTGTCTTAACTAACAGTCGAAGTGAAAATAATGTTCATTGTCGAACGCTACCTGACGTCTCGTTCTAGTTCAACTTGCGAGAACGAGATCAGGGATAGAATTCTCGATTCTCTCGTGCCAAACGAATCGACAATATCTCTTAACGCTGAGCACATTTACGACACTTCACATGGCATTGTTTTTTTGTCTTTCATCTGATGTGAATGTGATTTATTTTTAACAAATTCAATTCGTGTCAAGTAGGAATGGGTTACGTGACCTTTGGATCAGCCTGTACCCTTCCGGACCCCCGAAGACCCAAATGCTCAGCGTCTAAACTCGTCACCTCAGAGCCCATAATCAACCAGAAGCCTCACTTGACATGATTTTCGTGCCTGCATCATGTGTCGGAGGTCCTGGGTTCGATTATCGATTGCGTCCCTGACTCGATCTTTACTGGATTAACGCTGAGATAGTATCTTGGACGGGGCAGGCCTGGGCCTGGGCCTGGGCCTGGTACAGCCTATTTCAAAATACAACAATCAAGTGTTTTGTAGAACATTTTGGGTTTTTCTCGGGGAATTATTTTTATCGAAAAAGAAAAGTTAATCGTTGCTGTGGTCTTTAGCTTGTGACACAGTCGGTCTCCGGAAACAAATCCCACTTACATGATTTTCTCGGGGAACTTCTTAGCTGCTTCCACCCCCCCCCCCTTCAGAGAAATATTTCCAGATAGCATCTTACAAATCTGGTACCCGATTTATTTGTGAAGTTCCTGAAACACCATAATGACTTCGGATGTTTTTAGAGCGTTGTTAAGTATTTATTTTGATTGTTACTGGTATTTATGCATCTAAAGGAAAATTTTAAAATTTCAGCCCTGCAGATCTCTACATGGGGGGGTAACTGCTTTATTTCACGTCATTCGTAATTCCTCCCACATTTCGACACTCTGAAGCACAATACCCTGTCCAGTAGATGACGTCTTAAAAATAAGCAACCGAACCAACCATTTTCGTTATTTATTTATTTATTTATTGTGAAAACTTACAAGAACCACGCTTTAAAACGTGTAAATAAGTCGACCTTCAACATCTATATACACGTACTAATGGGTTCTATTCAAGGTTGTCGTTTCAGTTGAGTGTAATTGAATTATCAGTTCCTCGTCATCCATTACTAAACTATGTCCATTTTATGTCATACCTTGAGTAGAAACAAGCAGGGTCACTGCTTCAGTTACCTGTCCTTTACTTAACGTGTTGCCAACGCGCCAACAGAACTCTCGTCTAAAGTAAGGCTAGCCGCGTGCGGCGTGTCGAGTGTTGTCGCGCTCGGCCGTTATTTGTATTGCTTTTTATAGGTGCGAAACCCACAGCCGCGCGCGACAACACTCGACACGCCGCACGCGGCTAGACGCGCCATTGGGTCTCTAGCCTAACAAGCAAAAGAGGTGATCTATCTGCTCATGCGCACTCCGGCTCTTCGTGTTCCAGGCACGTTCTACTCCAGTAATGCAGTGCGTTGTGTGTGAGAAGTACGACAGGGAAAGGGCTTACGTTTTGTGAATGAGGACAGACAGTAATGTTAACCTAACCCAGCTCCTAGTTGATCTCTATCGGCGCGCGGACAGGGTACAGTTCACAGACCAGGATAAAATCCCTGCTAGGAATTCGATATACGCGCATGCGCAAGATTTCGCGGTGAGTGACGACCGATCCTAAAAGCATTCGTTCCACAACCACTGAACGAACAACAGACGACAGGCTTTCATATGTTCTAATGACTTTAAAAGTTATTATAATAAATCTTTCCTTCACCTCGACTGTTGTTTTCAGATGACATCATTCGCATTGAGCAGTGATCGACTTGATTTAACTTTGAAAGCTCAGTGGTAAATGTGCGTCCCCCCAATCAGCTTCAAACATTTCATTAACCCTACATTTTGTATGATTCTCACTGGAAATACTGATGTTTTCTTTTAAAAAACTTCAACAATTTGATCTTTGCAATGGCGAAGTGTTTTAGGATTTGAGGTTATGAGACGAGTGACATAAGCGCCAGTCGATACTTCTCAAACCTAATCGATCTAAAATCATTTTGGCCTAGAAAAATACTGTCGGATTCCCTTTCGAATTAAACACGCTCGAAAATTAATTAATTAATTAAAGAACTCAACCCATTAATACGGTTGTTATGATTGTGTTATTGAGAGTGTCAAACAATGTAATTTTATCATAGGTTAATGTTACGGTGGAATGCACATCCTCCGTCTTCATGCTAGAATGCATTGAAGTAGATGCTACAGTACGCTCTGAAGATGGAAGCGATGCGTCCCTCCGAAACTCCGGTAACCACCTACGAGGTTACACGGCGTCGTAGACGAGAATGCCACAAACCACATTTATACCGTTGTTAAGACCTCAAATACAGATGGTTTGTTTATTTAACAATGCTATCTCGGTTACATATGATATGGGAGGAGGACAGTGGTGAACAGTGAACTGCTAATCACCTTTTCTGCTCCGTATTCGGGAAGGCCCAGGTTCAAATCTCGGCCCGGAAACCGGCTATCCTGACTGGGTTTTTCCTGGTTTTTGTCAGTCCCTCCTGACAAATTCCAGTGTAGTACCTCAAATTAGGCCACTACCGGTTCCTTCCACATCATTGCCGATTCACTGTCATCGTCGTCGTTAAATGAAGTGTGTCTATTAGAATCGGGTAAAGGTAGGGACAGACTTCTTGGCGCGTGATTGTAATGGGTTATGACGTAAGTCTTGGTCATTTGAAAATGTTTTGTCTCAGGACCATCGTTCACGTCGTGTGATCCAGTTCTGTTGCAGAATTTCGTTTACTTCTTTGGGTGAATACATTCTGAATGGGTAGTAGAATCTCTGTCATTTTCCTACAATCGCTACATTATCCTAACGCCAAGCTGTTTGTTTGCTCATGCCTTTACTGAAGACGAACAGGTTCGTTAGAGAAATATTTTTCGAACGAAACGTTACGTACGGAAGTCTGGATGGAGCGAGACGAAGACAGAGAACAGAAATGTTCAGCATTCTCTCTGTCTCTCTCTCTGCCTGTGCAGTGCGTGTGTACGGAATCCACGTTTTCCAAGAACTAAGAATTTCTGTCATCACTTGTACCGACTCACGAACATGCATTTTCAGTGGCGGCTCGTTAACTTTTTTTTCCGGAAGTGAAAAATAAAGGTAAATGTGCACCTGACATCTACGCTTTACGGACCTCGGTACATTTTGAAAAAGTGGTGAAGTTCAAATAACGACAGTTATAAATCAGAATTCACGAATAAATTATTCGTAAACATTCAGTTCAAAATGTTTGTCTTTTTGTATTTATTTAATTGTTTAATTATTCATTTATCGAATTATTTATTGATTTAATTAATTTATTACTCATATATTGATTTATTTAGGCATACTTATTTACTCACCTCATTTACTTATTCATTTGTTTATTTATATTTATTATTATTAAAAAGTAATTAAGTAAAGCCGTCCCGCTGTACGCCATATAGGGGCTTGGGGGGAGAGGTGGTATAGCTCCTACTAATTCTTGACCTCGCCAATAGATGGCGGGAAAGGAATAATTTATTTATTTATTCAGTTTTCTTTGAACTTTGAAAGTAAATCATCTCGGATTTGAGGTTATGAGACGAGTGACATAAGCGCCAGTCGATACTTCTCAAACCTAATCGATCTAAAATCATTTTGGCCTAGAAAAATACTGTCGGATTCCCTTTCGAATTAAACACGCTCGAAAATTAATTAATTAATTAAAGAACTCAACCCATTAATACGGTTGTTATGATTGTGTTATTGAGAGTGTCAAACAATGTAATTTTATCATAGGTTAATGTTACGGTGGAATGCACATCCTCCGTCTTCATGCTAGAATGCATTGAAGTAGATGCTACAGTACGCTCTGAAGATGGAAGCGATGCGTCCCTCCGAAACTCCGGTAACCACCTACGAGGTTACACGGCGTCGTAGACGAGAATGCCACAAACCACATTTATACCGTTGTTAAGACCTCAAATACAGATGGTTTGTTTATTTAACAATGCTATCTCGGTTACATATGATATGGGAGGAGGACAGTGGTGAACAGTGAACTGCTAATCACCTTTTCTGCTCCGTATTCGGGAAGGCCCAGGTTCAAATCTCGGCCCGGAAACCGGCTATCCTGACTGGGTTTTTCCTGGTTTTTGTCAGTCCCTCCTGACAAATTCCAGTGTAGTACCTCAAATTAGGCCACTACCGGTTCCTTCCACATCATTGCCGATTCACTGTCATCGTCGTCGTTAAATGAAGTGTGTCTATTAGAATCGGGTAAAGGTAGGGACAGACTTCTTGGCGCGTGATTGTAATGGGTTATGACGTAAGTCTTGGTCATTTGAAAATGTTTTGTCTCAGGACCATCGTTCACGTCGTGTGATCCAGTTCTGTTGCAGAATTTCGTTTACTTCTTTGGGTGAATACATTCTGAATGGGTAGTAGAATCTCTGTCATTTTCCTACAATCGCTACATTATCCTAACGCCAAGCTGTTTGTTTGCTCATGCCTTTACTGAAGACGAACAGGTTCGTTAGAGAAATATTTTTCGAACGAAACGTTACGTACGGAAGTCTGGATGGAGCGAGACGAAGACAGAGAACAGAAATGTTCAGCATTCTCTCTGTCTCTCTCTCTGCCTGTGCAGTGCGTGTGTACGGAATCCACGTTTTCCAAGAACTAAGAATTTCTGTCATCACTTGTACCGACTCACGAACATGCATTTTCAGTGGCGGCTCGTTAACTTTTTTTTCCGGAAGTGAAAAATAAAGGTAAATGTGCACCTGACATCTACGCTTTACGGACCTCGGTACATTTTGAAAAAGTGGTGAAGTTCAAATAACGACAGTTATAAATCAGAATTCACGAATAAATTATTCGTAAACATTCAGTTCAAAATGTTTGTCTTTTTGTATTTATTTAATTGTTTAATTATTCATTTATCGAATTATTTATTGATTTAATTAATTTATTACTCATATATTGATTTATTTAGGCATACTTATTTACTCACCTCATTTACTTATTCATTTGTTTATTTATATTTATTATTATTAAAAAGTAATTAAGTAAAGCCGTCCCGCTGTACGCCATATAGGGGCTTGGGGGGAGAGGTGGTATAGCTCCTACTAATTCTTGACCTCGCCAATAGATGGCGGGAAAGGAATAATTTATTTATTTATTCAGTTTTCTTTGAACTTTGAAAGTAAATCATCTCTGTTTGTCTCGTTTCTCCGTGGAACTAGACGTCATTGTTGCAATTGTGCGAAATAAGGCCATTGCTGGAACATACTGTTGCAACAATTGTTTTAACAATGGGTTACATTGTTACGACAATGTAACGGAGGTTGTAATTTGATGTAATGACCTAAGATCCCTTTGACACTAAACTTTGCATTTGTTATTACCATGGCTCGCTGTTGAAATCAGCACTCGTGATATGATGGAATGTGAGTGTACTCCATTCGGATCTTATTTATTTATGGATTGTTTAACGACGCTGCTGCCATAGTTCGAATTATACAGCGTTGAATGACATGATGATTTAGTTAGTGGTTAATCTGATGGAGTGTCCGAGCCTAATTTAAGGTTTTATATAGCAGTTACTCGAAGAGACTGATGAAATCCTGGAAAGAGCAGTCGAGACATTAATTCAGTCTTCGTGCCGATATTTGACAAGTGATATTGACATATTTCGACGATCTAATATCCGCTATTTAGAGACGTGGAGGTTAAAATGCGAAGAACGCAGAGCGTCAATTGTTTTGGCTGGGAAGGACGCATGGTCTTTGAGGACAGGTTATAGAAGACAATCACTTATCGTTCTGATGATGGAGGCAACAAACACCTCCGAAACATCGGTATACTTTTAAGAAATTACACGGTGCAACAACCCGGAAGACTGCCATCATCAGGATGCAGAATAGAATATCTGTACCTAACAGCAGAGAAGGAGTAAAAGGCTTGTTACTGGAAGTTCTGATCTTGAGGTGTTTTAAGAACGGTTTAATTAATATGGCGGATTTATTTAGCTTAACTGTTTCCAGACACGGAGAAGGATCGATGCGGCTTCAAGAGGATGGCATTCCGCCACTGGAAACATAATTCTGTTTCATAGCGTTGACTCGTTTCATTTCTCAAGTTCACCAGACCTTCTCAGACCGGTTAAAATCTCCAACTTATCTGGAATCAGTATATCCTATGTATATAGGAAGTCTATATATATATATATAAATACGCTGTTCATTTCCCATCCATCACATAATCCAAACGCCACGTGTCGGACCTGTGCTTCGTTTATCAACACAAAACGTGTTTCTACACCGCGTATAATTTGGGATAACAGAAGACAGACGTGAACCTCTGTTCCATGGTAGACGACTTTCCTTTATCAGCGGATAATAAAATGATCAAGAAATTTTATCGACGGTGGTCTAGCGGTTAGAACGCTGGCCTTGTAATCCTGGGGTCTCGGGTTCGATTCCCGGCGGTGCACGAATTTATAACTTGTGTTGGGCAAGGCCGTGGTCTAGGCAACACGGAGTTTTCCTCCGGGGGCTTCCCCGGTTTCTCCGTGGCATCCCATTCACACACAGAAGAAGGCAATGGCAAACCACTTCTGGCTCATCTGCCAAGAACGTATATGAACAGGCCCCAGTCCGAGAAAAGGATCGAAGGATCCTGTTCAAATGGACCTGTCGTCAGACAAAACACTAATAAATAATAAATACGATACCTGGATTTTGATGACCGTCGTCAGAAGTCCTTTCATCTTATATTCTTAGCCACTTAAATCCGTTCGCATCTACACGAAACTTTCTACCAATTAAACAGAGAAATTTTCTTGTACAGAATCTGAGAGTCGCTGAGCTGAGAAATCCTTCACCTTCTTTGTAACCCGAAAACACGTAATGTATCCTAAAGCCAATAGCCGTCAAGATATAGGACCACCCCTTGTCAACTGTACACGAATTCCTGTACAGTAGGTCCTATATAGTTGCAAAATTCCGCTCTTACAAGAGATCTTTTATTATGTCGTTTGCCTTATTCTGTCTATACTATAATTACAGTGCGTTCGCTGACATAGTTAAACGTAATTTTCTGTTCTCGGTACCGGGCAGGAACGGCATAAGTCACCGCCAAGCGCTACAAGAGTTTCCCGGTATGAGTAAAGTATCGCTCCATGGGATATGCTGGAAATTGTCTCTGTACACACACACTCTCTCTGTACCATTAAAATTTGTTGAAATTCTGCGCTCCTAGCGGAAGGATTCGTAAAAAAGCACGACGCTGAACAACATATCGAAACCAATCCACACAAACAAAGCCATCACGAGCACAAAACACGAATTTAAACACAGTTTTCACTGTTATTTGAATAATTTTAGCGTCAGTTGTAATTGTTGCTTGGTGATGAGTAATGCAACTCCTGCCGGAAGCCGGGAAGAGACAGTTGCGTGTACATAACTACAAGCTAAGGTCGAGTATTTACAACAGATGGCAGCACTGGACGCTGTAATTAACCCAGATCCAGATTTTTCCAATGGCTACGTATGACATCAATATGTTTACCAGTATTCTGGGCACATTTCTTGTTTCCTCTGTGGCTCCGTAAACATCCCTTTCTCCTTCATTTTGTTATGAAACTCAGGTTACGACATTTTTTTAAATTCATTGTTCTGTCACACTTTGTAGGACCAAAAATTCTCCCCAGTGATTTGTCTTTGTCCTCGCCCCAGAGTAAAAAATGGAGTTTCCTATCCATACTACATGAAGGATGGGATCGTATTTTAATGCGGATTATTTAAAATAATTAATTAGAATATTAAATAATTCAGAACGCGTTTCAAGAGATTTTAATGCTCGTAACTGGGACTTATATTTCTCATGGTTGTTTAAACGTTGAATACCGTATTATGGGTTGTGACGCCATCTTATGCTGTTGGTGATTACCAACGTTTCAGAAGAAAATATCGACTCCATCTTCAGAGTGATTATTACCAGACATTATCAGTACCCAGAAAACCAAATTTGACGTGTTTTGTCCAGTTTAATCATGATTTTCTTGTATGTAAGTTGCTGAAATAATTTGTAGCAACTTGAATGCTATCTGGCGAGAAACACAGAAAGTACGATATGCATTTACGAGGTGCGATCGGAAAGTTTCAAGATTGCGCCTATAAAAACCCGTACACTTATCTCAGGTATTAAATTCATCCATCACCCTCGAAGTAGTTCCCCTGGGAGTGAACACAACGATCCCAGCGTCGCTGCCAAGCCTGGAAGCATCCCTGGAAATCTTTCTTTGTCAGCCTGTCAAGCACCATCTGCGATTCTGCCTGAATCTCTTCTATCGTCTCAAATCTCCTTCCCTTTAGCTGAATTTTCATCTTTGGGAAGAGGAAGAAGTCACACGGAGCTTAGAAAGGAAGCTGGGGTCGGTTCTTGCAAGATCTTTCAGCTCCTGACAAACGAGAAGTCGATTCTGCTTCTAGTCCTCTGACAGGATGCGTCGCATGTGGAGTTCTTCCTTTAGAATCAGCTAACAGGTCCCATAGCCTATCCCAACAATGTCGCACAAATCGTTGATGGTACGACGTCGATCTTCGTAACAGTTTCGGGCGTTGTGCTCGAAGATGGTCGGCCAGAACGCTCGTCATCATCGACAGAGATTCGGCCATTTTTAAAACGTTAATGCCACACAAAAGTTTGTGCACGACCCATTGCGGACTCCCCAAATGCTTGCTTTAGCATTTCATAGATTTCCGTAGCCGTTTTGGCGAGTCTTTGGCAAAATTTGATGCACACGCCATTCCGAAAGCGCAGGAGGGTCGGTGTAATGCATGGAGTAGAACTCATCTTATGAAGTCAGTAATAGCTGAGTTCCCAAAAAATTATCTATCTCTATGGAACCCATAGGGTCATAGCGTATTTAAACAATACGATGTTCGCGTGATGAAGGATTTACAGGCAAAATAGACAGGAGATAGTTTTTTCTTAAAATTTTAAGTTTGTCAGCAACAGTCGTTATTCTGAGAAGATTCTGATAAGCTCTGTTAACGTAATTGTACGTGATTTATGGTTCTAAAAACTTTCAAAAAATTTGGATACTGGTTTTTTGGGTTGTAACGCAAATGTGGACCTGTAGGCAGATACAATTAATTTGGAGGAATATTTCGTAGTCGTGGTGAGATGACAATACGTCTCTGGGGAGATGCAGCCTCTAACTGGTCCAATGTTCCACCTGCAGATGACATACGAGAAGGCAGCGAAATTATATTAACAGGCGAAAACCGGGCGACTCAGGGAAATCTTATCACAGTAGCTACTCTGTCCATCATAAATCCCATGTGGACGTCCCTTGGAACGAACCCGGGCCTCTGTGATGTGAAGCCCACAACTAACAACCTTTGGTACCTCACGACATTCGTAAGAATATAATTCGTCCATATTCGTGGCGTTGAAACGCAGAATGCCAACTTCGATAACGTAAATTTATCTCCTATAGACATACTGCAGTCTGGGTAATTCAGTGTCTGTAGACTTTGTACTAGGCTGGATAACCAGGGTTCGATTCTAGGAAAAATCAGAGACTTTTCTCTTGCTACCACATCGACAGAAAGTCTCAAGTCCACCCTTGATCCTTTGCCCGAGGGTAATATAGCCGGAGCGTGACCATTGGAGGTAAAACTCCACTTCTCTGTCTGAGTACCTAAAAATGCACAGTGATAATTTTACCTTTTTATAAGGAGGCATAGAGAGGTGAGATTTGAGTTTCTTACGCTGAGTTTCGAAGGCGCTGGAGATTGGAGGATGCGATGGAGGCAGAAAATATCTCCGAAACGTCGTTGAACTATCAGACTACGTGGTGGATCAATGAGAAGACAGCCATCTTCAGACACAAGAAAGTTGATAGTGGAACGACGGTTCCGGAGAATTTGACGTAAATACATCTATAGGGAAAGGAAGTTTATATATTGGCTTTATTCTAAATATTTCCTTTATACATGCTTTACAATTGAGATAATTTTGATTAAGACTTTGCTTATTTAACTGGAATTAGTTCGCTTAAGATGGGTCTGTGGTAGCTGAATGTAATGTAACGTTTCCTAGGTAACAACAATGCCGAGTAAACACGAAGTTCCCTAGGTACACTTGTTACACTTTTTCGTTTCCCTTTTTCGTTCCCCTTTTTCGTTCCCCTTTTTCGTTCCCCTTTTTCGTTCCCCTTTTTCGTTCCCCTTTTTCGTTCCCCTTTTTCGTTCCCCTTTTTCGTTCCCATTTTTCGTTTCCCTTTTTCGTTCCCCTTTCTCGTTCCCCTTTCTCGTCCCCCTTTCTCGTTTCCCTTTTTCGTTCACCTTCCTCGTTCCCCTTTTTCGTTCCCCTTTTTCGTTCCCCTTTTTCGTTCCCCTTTCTCGTTCCCCTTTTTCGTTCCCCTTTTCGTTCCCCTTTCTCGTTCCCCTTTCTCGTCCCCCTTTCTCGTTTCCCTTTTTCGTTCACCTTCCTCGTTCCCCTTTTTCGTTCCCCTTTCTCGTTCCCCTTTCTCGTTCCACTTTTTTGCCGAATGACCCTTCCTTGTAGACGTATTTACGTAAAAAAATGCTAACACAAGATGCAGCGAACATTTTCTTGCGTATAACGGAATCAAATAGTCGAAATTGTGCACCCCTGCAGAGCAGAGCACATGCCCAGCGGAACGTGGGTTCAGTGACGTCTGCCACTACAGTCGAGATCTTTATATACGACTTGTTGACCAGCCGACAGAGGGCGCTATTTGGGACGTTGGCTCTGATTAAAATAACTTAGACCCTGAAGGCACTTCAGTCTATACTGATCTTGTGACCCGCGGAGCGAGCATTTCTGTTTAAACTCATCTCTTGAATTGCAGGTTAAGGACGTCTTATCATTTACATCGCATGAGAACGTGGTTCAAGAAACTATTCACTGTCTTCATTGATATAACGGATGATGTATTCAGCGCTTCAGCGTTGAGAAAAGTCTGTCATCTTATGGGCTGTTAGTTCTTAATTTAACCCTGTCGCAGATCAGAAGTATACCGACGTTTCAGAGGTGCTTGCATCTCCCTGATGACGGAAGCAGTAAGTGCTGTTGAAACGTAGGTAAATATCTACCAGACTACTATTACTATTATTATTTATTTATTCAGTGTTCTGTCTGACGACAGGTTCATATGAACAGGATCCTTCCATCCTTTTCTCGGACTGGGACCTGTTCATATACGTTCTTGGCAGATGATCCAGAAGTGGTTTGCCATTGCCTTCTTCTGTGTGTGAATGGAGTAATTGTTGGGATGCCACGGAGGAAAACTCCGTGTTGCCTAGACCACGGCCTTGCCCAACACAAGTTATAAATTCGGGCACCGCCGGGAATCGAACCCGAGACCCCCCAGGATTACAAGGCCAGCGTTCTAACCGCTAGACCACCTCATCTTATTATTATTTACTGTTCTGTACCGCTAGACTACACGGTGGAACAATGCAGATGACTGCCATCTTTAAAGCAGATTAGTTCGAATGAAAGTTTTAAATTTGATTTAATTTTGATAAAAGCAAAAAGATGGAAGTTGGAAACGTTTACTCTGCCGAGTACAGTGAAATTGAAAAGGTGTTCTTAACGCCATAGGTGATGACGTCAGCAGGGCAACCGAGGGATAACGAACGCAACAATGGTATCAAACGCAACATTGTTGTACGGTGATTGCGAAAATGTGATCTAATAATGGCCTTGGTTCGCACTGAACTCCGGGAACAACCTCTGTTCACATTTTTGCAACAATGCTTTGCAACAGCGTACTGAAAGACACTTGCCCAACAATCGAAATTTAAAATTTCGTGCAGTACGTAATACCAACATGGCGGATGAATAAACTTTTGGGGTGGGATCAAAAATAGTGCCACTTGCAATTTGGTCATGAAGGGAAATATGATATTAAATGTTCGGAAGACGTAAAATTTATTATAATAATTCTTTGATGTAAAATAACGAGAGAGAAAAGTTTTGATTTAACTGCGATTCGATTTTATGAGTCCAGTTTTGTACCAAGAAGCCAACGCGCCTTATGACGCATTCTTATTAATTTACAGTGTTTAAAAAAAAAGACAGACCACGTGATTTGTATAGTCTGAAAGCAAAATTGTTGAAAGTGAGATAAGGGACGTAATCTTTTGTTAATAATTTATGATTTTTCAGAGAACGCCTGTGTTGTATTTGACGGTAGGGATTACATCTTTTACAGTTGTGTATTCTATCTTACGTCGTTGAGAATTTGCTTCGAGCCTTCAAAGGAGGAATAGACGAGCTGTGTGTGGGAACAGCCCTTGGGGTCTCTCCGAGTCCCTGCCTGCACGCCCGACGTGACTTACGTTTCGAGAAAACTACGGACTCCCTCCCCTCCTCATCTCCCCTTCGCAAGAAGACGTACAAATTACCACAGCAGCTGATATTCGCAGCGTGCAGCTGTTTCAATACTATTTCTTATATTCCTCCAACACGTTTGTTTCGTCTATATCAGGGATAACAACCCACGGCACGGGGGTCGCGTGCGACCAGTAGCCGTCTCGTGTCTCCACCCAAAAACTTCTGTAATACTGTTATTGATCGTAGTTATTACGTAAATAAATATTCAACTTCCGGTTTTTGAGGATTAGCCTCGTTACGGTCCACCAATCAGAACCCATAAATCCCGCCACCTACTCCCTGTCTAATATAAGACTTACGGAAATGTCAGACCTTTACTTATTCTCTCTGAAGATGGCAGTTTTAATGTTTGTCGAAACGTTGGATAATTGTCAGTATTTGACGAGGTTCATTTCCGAAAGCCGAATTTGCATATTGAACTACAGCCGTGAAAACATGAAGACGAGAATTAGCTCAATACATTTTTAATTTCAGGTGAATAATAACGAATCACGTAAGTCAGTAATATTGCAAGAAGTTGCCATGGAGATTCAATGAATTTATCTTATTTAGAATTGTGAAACTTGTGCTGTTATCCTCAGGCAAAAAAACAGATTGATGTTCCAAATGCTGAAAAGAATGTTTGATCGAAGTATAAAATTACGTAACGAAGAATTTTATATAACGTGTAGCCAGATTTCTCAAGTCCTTACTATTTTATCTCATTTTTTAATACTAATTTTAATATTATCCTCTCTTTTAACCCTAGCACTAAGCGTTCCAAGTGCTTTGTTTGTAAGCTTCATAAAATCTTTTAATACAGCATTGAAGAGAGATTTTATCGAATTATATCATCGTGAGAACTTCGATATTTTATCGAATTATGTCGCCGTAAGAACTTCGGGATTTTATCGAATTATGTCGCCGTAAGAACTTCGAGATTTTATCGAATTATGTCGCCGTAAGAACTTCGAGATTTTATCGAATTATGTCGCCGTAAGAACTTCGAGATTTTATCGAATTATGTCGCCGTAAGAACTTCGAGATTTTATCGAATTATGTCGCCGTAAGAACTTCGATATTTTATCGAATTATGTCGCCGTAAGAACTTCGATATTTTATCGAGTTCTGTCGCCGTAAGAACTTCGATATTTTATCGAGTTATGTCGCCCTGAAAGCTTCGAGTCGTATCAGATTTTATATTTGTTTACCAATTAAATAATAAGAAAACTATTTTGTTCTTCAGAAGAGCACAACAAACCACGTCATACTGACACGTGACCCCAGTTTGTTCTGCGTGTCTCGTGAATTACCCCTGAAAACTGGAATCTGTAATACCAACCGACTCGAATGAAGGCTACCGAGTTTAGGACGCTTCTGCGCACCGACTGTCACTTGATCTCGTCAGACAATCAGCTTCGGAGAGTTGATACTTGGATCTGAAAGCAAACGCCATTTGTTTCAATATTTATCAACCTCTGCTTTCGTTTGTGATGCAGTGAAAAGAATACGAAGTTATTACGACTCGGTGCTTGATAAGAAGGAGAACAATGGGCTATAAAAAGCACATGAAAATGAACACCACAATGGGGAATTTTTGAATGATGACGTGGCCAGTGCTTCGTGTTTTACTTTAAGAACTGTCATGGAGTCGATGTAAATTACACGTTGAAAGAAATGGACTACATATATAGGCTTTATGAATAGGGAACGATGTACTGTCCAAACACTTACCATGAATGACTAAAGAAAAGCACGACATTAATATTAATAGCAGCTCACATGAATGGAATTCCATCGCAAGTGAAAGATAAGATTTTTATCTTCAAAAGAGAAGAGTAGCGAACTGCGCAAGGTCGTCCCAAACTATGACTAAAGAAATTACGTTTCTTAAACTTCATTACACACGTCAGCACTGGCACTTTGTTAAATAGCGAATGTAGTGTAGGTGTTGAAAATGACTCCGCTGTTAGCTTCGTGGCGCTGTTGACAGCGGTGACCGTGGCGCTGTTGACAGCGGTGAACATCTGACTGACGAGCGGCGCCTGCGCAAGACCGTTCAGTTTCTTGCAGCTCTTGAAGCGTTGCTGTACTTCAAGTAACCCCGTAAGAAAATGTCAGGTGGGGTTAAATCTGGTGGTCGTGGGACGTACTCAATCGTATTTGAATCGTGGGAAAAGATATTGCGGTGCCATCTGTTAGGTGTATACCACACTAGGTTCGCTTCATAAACACAACGGACAGCGATAAGAAGATTAATATTCCGTATTATAAGGTGTGTAAATCTTTTTGGGACATTCTCTAGATGAGTAATACATATTTGTTGGGTGTTTTTCAATCGTAAACTGTTACGGATTAGACCTTGTGGCTTATTCCAGTTCAGAATTATTTTGAACATTTTGTGGGAATCCTAGTGTGGGGGATTCTCCCGGAGTTAGGTCTCTACCTATGTAGAGCAATACGAGGACAATCATCCATGCCTTGAGCGGGATTTGACCTCACGATCCCAGTATCCAAGTGTTCAAAACCCATAAATATTTTTTTAAGCAGCTCGATACATCGGATGTATGCATTTGCTGTAGTTATTTTACAACGCTGTATCGGCTGTAGCGTCTAATTATGTGATAAAAATACTGCGTTCTGTTAAATTCAAAAGGGTCAAATGTTTATCCCGAAATTTGGTTTAAGAGACTGACGAAAACTACGAAACTATTAAGGATAGTCAGCGTCCCATCACAGATTCGAACCGGGCAGCTCCAAGATACAAATCAGAGTACGTGGTATCACAGAAGATAATCGCCGGTGTACAAAATGGCGTTCTTAAAATGTTTGGAACGCTTGTACATTAATGCGAGTGTAAAACTGAGAAAATAAAATATAAATAGGGCTGTAATAATAAATTTGTCTTGCAAGTCCGCGTTCCACGCCTGTGGTTCCAGCAAAAATATTCGTATTAGTCAAGCGAAGTAGACAGTCAGCTGTTAGTCATTCACCGGCCACAATTGAGTGACAGATTAATAATTTGCCGTGGATAGTAACTAATGTCCGTCTGCCCTTCCGAACGTCAGTAGCGTAACCATGCGGCCGACATAAGAAGCTAGCGGAGCTGGCGCGCGAGCCTACCGTGCGTCACGTGACTCGTCTCTCAACCGAGAACGAACTCCATACGAAACTTTTGCTTAGCGGAACTGTCAACAGAGGGAACTGATTTGAATGTGCAGTTTCTCGAACAGCCGAACATTTCTGTGGAAAGAGACGGTAACAACAGAATGGTCCTCATCGAAAATCACTTAAGCCAGTCGGCGTTCTCTCTGCTGGAGGCCGGTGCGGTTTCATTATAAACGTTGTGATTAGTGTAATCAAACACAAAATGTTTTTGTTTTAAAAATCGATTGTAAATATTGTAGCCTCCTGGCGGCTGACGACGGAAAATTAATGTCTAAAAGAGACTCGCTCCTAGCTTTCTGATCAGAAATTTCACCAGCCAAGAAGCATTGCTATGACTATAGTATGGTAAAAATTTACACAATGTCCATGACAGTATAATACCTATTATTGAGATTAATAGTTCTTTGTGCCGCTGGGGAGACCTAGACGTAGATGGGAGGATAATCTCAGGCAGGATCTATGGGAGATAGGAGTTGAAGGAGACTGGATTTTGTTGGCCCAGGACAGGGTCCGGTGGAGGGCTTTGGTTAATTCGGTGATGAACCTTCGGGTTCGGTAAGCCATCTAGTTAGTTAATAGTCCTTTGTGGTCATCAATATTATCTCAGATAGGCCATAAAGATTTCTTAAATGTTTCGATGGAACGTTAATATGTCATGATTTTAATTCTTTGCTACATAATCGTATATATGTATTGCAGAGAAATTTCCAGAATTGACCCAGAAATATTCTATGTTTGTCACAAAAAGAATAAAATGAAAGTTGTGGTAGAAACTGCTCTGTATCTGTCAGCCAATGAAGAAAAGTGACGTATTTTATTTTAAGTGGGATACTTTCATAATGCCTTTAGACATATTTACTAAGATACGTTAAAAGAAGACTTTCTTGCAATTTGAGACTTTAACGAACGTTACTTGTCGAGGTAAAGTAAAGATTCCTTTAGATTGCCTGGAGATAAATCTCTTAAAAATTAAATTCTAACGAGGCACTTCGGCGATGAAGTGGCAAGTTTTTTTGTTGTACAGTCTGTAACAAAAATCAGTCGTTTCGTACTTTCTAATTCCCAAACCGGAAATGATGTAATTAACTAATGAACCATACGAAATTTCACTCCCACACGAACAAAAGTTAAAATTATATTTAAGGAACGTGAAACCCTAGTCACGTCGCTTTGTGATTGGTTTCCAACGCCTCGGCTTCTGGACGGTTCAGAGATTGAAAGCGACGTGGTAAAGAATGTTGTAGGCGGCGGATATAAACATCATGTCACAGAAGCAGTCTTGATACTACTGCGCATGTCTGAACCCTCAGGCAAAAGCCATTTAATGTGGGACGTTGAAAGTACACTCAGCGCCCCACTAATGAAGACTTTAAAAATTTCTAGTCCGAACCCGGATGTGACATGAGGATACATCAGTTCCACGATTGAGATCACTCGTAATTTCTTTGTATTTGCTCACAGTTGTCATTTCCGTCTCTTGGTCTGTTGTGCGAGTTGTGACTTAAACGAGTGATGTACAGCGCATGCGTAACCCCGCTGTTCGTACCTGGCTGTAGCGTACAGTACGATTATTCGTGCGAGATATTTGTTGAGAAAATTCGCTAGCATGTCTGCCTAATTTCAAGAAATAAATATTAATATTGTTGAATTTTCCGACACGTGGGAATAGTTTCAACGACAGAACAAAGATGGAGACCATTTGTAGACAACTTTATAATAGGTCGGAGGCTACAAATTGTTATTTGTCTGCAGGCGAAAACGTATGGAGTTAATCAATTTCTGTTAACGAACAAAATACATCGTTGTGTTATTTGTGCTGTATTTGGCAGAGTAGTAATTTGTTTGTTCAGTTGAATTCAGATTTAAGATATCCGTTTTCGAATATTACTGAAGACAGGCAATTTTATTTGCGAAAAATAAGTACTTAAGAAGCCTTTTTGTTTCTTAAAATGTGCCAGTTACTGATACAAAACATGAATTTGTGTGTGGACCCATAAAAGGGCTGTTTTCAAGACATGGAATCTTTAATAGAATGTCCAGAGTTTACGCCCAGACGAGTGAGTTCGGTGGTTGAAGAAAATACGAATTATGGCACCGGGATGTAATTTCCATCACTTCCCTTGCGAGGCTTTCTGATGATTTTAAGCGCTTGATGTTTGTTGAACAGAGTAAACAGAATTGATAATGAAATTATACAGTTTTAATTAACCACTAATAAGTTACAGTGGACCCTCACCAAGCACGGTTTCTGTCCAAGTTTTCCTCATGTGTATCTGGCTATCAACGCGAGTAATTAGTCAAGGTGCTGGTAAGTCAATGTCATTGGGTCGTTACAGCCAACGTTTTACGACAGATCTTTAATTTCAGTGCGTCACTGTAGGTTTACGTCACATTATTGCTTTCTTATGACAACATAAAACAGCTAGAACCACAGTCGTCACTACTCCTGTCACGTTTTGCTTGATATACAGCAAAAGAAACGCTGGAAATTTTGAGGTATCCGTGGGAATTCGTCGTTGGAACTACAAGGCTCAGCTTAAGATTGCCAGAGACATTCCACGCTGTTATTTGCCAGAGAGGCAACTACAGTTTACCGAAGTGTCCTTTTAGCTCTGGTAGGTTTCTTGCGTCTGTGCAGGTAAAGTAGGAATAGATCACAGCTTTCGCGTGAACTTGGCAAAATCCACTGCGCATTCAGTTTACACGCGTGAAAAGTCTGACTGTATGTAATGTTCACAGCTTTTGCGTAAACTTGGCCAAATCCACTGCGCATTCAGTTTACACGCGTGAAAAGTCTGACTGTATGTAATGTCCACAGCTTTTGCGTGAACTTGGCAAAATCCACTGCGCATTCAGTTTACACGCGTGAAAAGTCTGACTGTATGTAATGTTCACAGCTTTTGCGTGTACTTGGCAAAATCGACTGCGCATTCAGTCTACACGCGTGAAAAGTCTGACTGTATGTAATGTCCACAGCTTTTGCGTGAACTTGGCAAAATCCACTGCGCATTCAGTTTACACGCGTGAAAAGTCTGACTGTAATCACTCGCACTCTTTATATGGCCTGGAGGAACAGGAGCATTAGAACACGTTACAGGCGGTAGAGGTCGCGCGAGCAGTGGTGGAACCTAAATGCGCTATGTGTAAGCCGAGAGAGGGTAGTTCAGTAGTAGTAGGGGTCGCACCGATCTAAACACAGCTAGAGCTACAAACCAACTGAAACTGGCACCCCTCTAGCGCGTGCTTTGGGCGGGTCCATCTCATACGACCAAAATCAGTCATTTGCGCACTTCTCGCTCGGCCTGTAGATTGTGAGTTGGTTATCATAGTGCTTGCCCTGTTTGACGCTTCCAAATACGCCCGAAATCACTCGCACTCTTTATATGGCCTGGAGGAACAGGAGCATTAGAACACGTTACAGGCGGTAGAGGTCGCGCGAGCAGTGGTGGAACCTAAATGCGCTATGTGTAAGCCGAGAGAGGGTAGTTCAGTAGTAGTAGGGGTCGCACCGATCTAAACACAGCTAGAGCTACAAACCAACTGAAACTGGCACCCCTCTAGCGCGTGCTTTGGGCGGGTCCATCTCATACGACCAAAATCAGTCATTTGCGCACTTCTCGCTCGGCCTGTAGATTGTGAGTTGGTTATCATAGTGCTTGCCCTGTTTGACGCTTCCAAATACGCCCGACC
>NW_019060063.1:187927-199820 GCF_000696155.1 Zootermopsis nevadensis
CGATAGGTCCATATGAACAGGATCCTTCCCTCTTTTTCTCGGACTGGGCCCTGTTCATATACGTTCTTGGCAGATGATCCAGCAGTGGTTTGCCATTGCCTTCTTCTGTGTGTGTGAATGGAGTAATTGTTGGGATGCCACGGAGAAACCGGGGAAGCCTCCGTGTTGCCTAGACCACGGCCTTGCCCAACACAAGTTATAAATTCGGGCACCGCCGGGAATCGAACCCGAGACCCCAGGATTACAAGGCCAGCGTTCTAACCGCTAGACCACCTCATCTTATTATTATTTAGTGTTCTGTGTGACGACAGGTCCATATGAACAGGATCCTTCGATCCTTTTCTCGGACTGTTCATATACTTTCTTGGCAGATGATCCAGAAGTGGTTTGCCGTTGCCTTTTTCTGTGTGTGAATGCCACGGAGAAACCGGGGAAGAAGCCCCCGGAGGAAAACTCCGTGTTGCCTAGACCACGGCCTTGTCCAACACAAGTTATAAATTCGGGCCTTGGTTAAACCTAGCCCAAATCTCAACATCTTTAACGAGACACAAAACTAGGACAGATTTTCGGTTTGTGACTTTCATCATTGCCGACGCAAACAAACTTTGTTCATGCTTCGTTTCCCAGTAACAAAAGCTTTAGACCTTGACTTAAACCCAGGACAGTTATTTTCAGAATTTTAACATTTTTGAAATCTCTTCGTGGTCTCATGCCAGTTTAGGTGCAAATTGGTACATCTGCCCTCGAGCTGTTTGTAACAATATGGTATATATCTTTTGTAAAAAGTAAAAAAAAGTAAAGCTGTCCCACTGTACTCAATGTAGGCGCTTGGGGGGAGAGGCGTTATAGCTCCTACTCATTCTTAACCTCGGCACTAGATGGGGGTGAGTGGTCAGCGCCACGCCCCCGGGAAAGGACCCCGGTACCCATTGGACCGGAGGCTGGGTGGGCCCCAGAGTCGGTCTAGACGCAGAGACTAGAGGAAAAATCCTTTTCCCCCGTCGGAGATCGAACCCCGGTCGTCCAGTCTTTAGCCCAGTCACTGTGCTGACTCAGCTACGCCGGCTTACCTTATGTAAATAGGCTAATGTTTGCTTGCATTCATAAACTACCTGGTTATATTTTTATACTTCGTTATAATTTACCTAAAAGTTCTATGATTGGCTACAGGTATATCGCGTATAGTCAGTATTCGCGTTACGAAATTTCGCCCCTACAAACTTTTACAGCTAAGTCCGTACCTCAACTGAACTCATCATCCGAACCTGATCTCGCTAATCCGAAATCTCCCGAATAAATTTTAGGTTTTCGCGGTGGCGACTCCGAAGATGACTGTCTTTTGGTTTGTTTGCTGCAAGTAGTCTGGTAGAAGTTTACCGGCGTTTCGGAGCTTCTCCCTGCCTCCTTCATCAGGTAATTCAAAGACGTTCTAACGAAAACACAAAAGACGTAACATCGCTCCGATAATCAGTGAAATCACAGGAAATAATTCAGTCATTTTGCCTTACTCTCTGCTTTGGATCGTAAGTTGTCTAAGACTTTTGCTGTTCTTATAAATCTATTAAAAATTTAAAGCTTAGTCGTAACTGTTTGCACCTCCTAATTTAACAATCAGTAATCCGGCGTCAGCCAATATATTGTCGGCATATTCGTCGGTCAAATATGATTCCAAGTTCAAACAGCAATCATTTCCTTAAACAGCATTAACAGACCGATATAATAATAATAATAATTATGGGTTTTATTTTATTTAAGTTAAGAACTCATTATATAATAAAATTGATAAAAGCTTTTGGTTCAAATGGTTTAAATCATGGATTATAAGATGAGAAAGTTTTGTAAATGGCGATTTACAATCTCGTTTGGATATTTTTGGTCGTTCTGGAACCTTGCCCTCAATTATAACAATTGTCCTTGTCGGAAGTAGCGACTCGCTTTATGAATACGAATTACAAATTTCACGTTCTCGGGGACACGAAGTTTCTTTAAAAAGTCGCCTGTCGTGTGTTTGCGAGAAGACATTTATTTCTTCGGAAACGTAACGGAATGTTAAGTAAAGAAACTCCAAGTCTCGTATCTTATGAAGAGTCACGTAGAGGGAAGCCATCTGTAATTCAGGTTGTTTTTATTAGGTAGAAATGTTTGACATCGGAAAGGCATGTGCCTTGTTGGCTCATATCAAACGTAAATTATGGCTTCCACCCTAAAAGAGCCACAGCTAAACAGAATGGTACGAGGTGCGATCGGAAAGTTTCAAGACAGCGCCTATAAAAACCCGTACACTTATCTCAGGTATTAAATTCATCCATCACCCTCGAAGTAGTTCCCCTGGGAGTGAACACAGCGATCCCAGCGCCGCTGCCAAGCCTGGAAGCATCCCTGGAAATCTTTCTTTGCCAGCCTGTCAAGCACCATCTGCGATTCTGCCTGAATCTCTTCTATCGTCTCAAATCTCCTTCCCTTTAGCTGAATTTTCATCTTTGGGAAGAGGAAGAAGTCACACGACGAATAAGGATGGTGTGGGATGACGGCCATGGTGTCTGAGGCCAAAAACTGCCGAACTTTGAGAGCGGTGTGCGCTGGCGCGTTGTCATGATGCGTCGCATGTGGAGTTCTTCCTTTAGAATCAGCTGACAGGTCCCATAGCCTATCCCAACAATGTCGCACAAGTCGTTGATGGTACGACGTCGATCTTCGTAACATTTTCGGGCGTTGTGCTCGAAGATGGTCGTCCAGAACGCTCGTCAACATCATCATCGACAGAGGTTCGGCCATTTTTAAAACGTGAATGCCACACAAAAGTTTGTGCACGACCCATTGCGGACTCCCCAAATGCTTGCTTTAGCATTTCATAGGTTTCCGTAGCCGTTTTGGCGAGTCTTTGGCAAAATTTGATGCACACGCCATTCCGAAAGCGCAGGAGGGTCGGTGTAATGCACTACAAAAACGCCCGTAACTAAGAAACAAATGCTAATTCGATGATGCCGGCTGGCACACTGATTCACTATGAATGTAGGCCGCACCCCCTAGCGGCAGAAGCTCGTACTACATCCGGTTCGCCCTTTATTGACACAGTCTATAAACTTTCCGATCGCACCTCGTATTTACGATATACCTTCTTAGTCGTAGGGTCTAATGAAAAAGAAGGCTTATGAGATCGCCATGTTCTGTGTGTGTTTACATGCCCCCAGTTCAATTTGTGTCCAACCTCGTTCATTTTTACAGCCGCTGGAAGTAACTCTAACCTCACACTTTCTAATATGCGACCAGTAATAAAAAAAAAAACATGGCAGATGCAGGCGTGTGTGTTGGTAGAGCGACACTAGAGCCACGTAATGGGAGATCCTGAATTTATGTACGGCAACATTTGAGAATCTATGTAACTTCTATTAAGACGATGTTATTGAGAATTTAAAACAACAATATGGCGTTCATGCGAGAATTTTCATTTGGATTTTATTTCTAACCAAAAAACATGCGCGTTAGGAATATTGAATTTGATAAATTATTAAAGTTTCTACAAATTATTTATGAAACATTGTTTATGAGTCAAAACTTGACGATGTTACAAAATAATGAGGATATGTCCCCCAATTTAATATAGCCAGAATCTATACGTAGAAGACAAAATAATAACAATAGGCCTCCTTCTAGTATACTCTTTATGTAACACGTCTATTTCCAATGCGGGAACCTACTGAATGAAGTGGGATTCGAACTAATGACCGCAAACTATCCCGTCGGTGAATCGCATATTATTTTCGGAACATAAATTTCATTACCAAAAAAAAAAACATAATCCGAATTTAGTAGAAGCTGAAGCTCGCCAAAATAATGTTTAATTTAGTCCGTACCGCAAAGAAAACACCAATTTCTTTCAAAAATCTTCTTGTTAAGGCTATTTAAAGAAAATTACCACAGCGTACACTGAGAATCATACAAATCCATAAATTTCTGTGAGAAAAATGCTAAGTTACTCATTATTTTCCGTTTAGCTTTAAAGGGTTTTAAACTTTTGACGAAACTGCTTAACTTAATGTAAAGCCGTGCAGTAGAAAAGTAAGCTTTATGAGTTGAGATGTGTTCAGAAGAGTTCGGCTGTTCTACAGGGCATTAAAAATTACGATAATCGCATCTGAACACGAATACCGTAATGCAGAGAATGATGAATTACACTAGAGTTGGAAATTATGTCAGCTCGTATACGTAGCAAAATTAATGTTGAGGCCTCAGCGGGCGGCCGATAATTTCATACGCCATTAGCAGTCGTCAATGTGAGCCTTCCACTGGCGGAGCGTGGAATTAATTTAAGCTCTAAAGTAATTAAATAAGCTCGTAACCCACACGGATCTCCTTACTTCATGTTATCGTACATTGAATCTGTTCCTTGAGGTGAATCATCTGATATCATAAAATAGGCCACTACAGTCTCTCTCGAGTCCCGTCCTGTGACCCCAGAAGATGACTTGTCTTCTGGGTTGTTGCCCTGTGTAGTCTGGTAGACGTTTACCGATGTTTCGAACGTGCTTGCTACATCCATCATCAGGACGACCAGACTAGATGACAAACGAATTTGTTTGTAATACCCAAAGAGACGAGAGAGGATTTAACGGGTATTAGTGGTGCGGAGTGGATTCATCTGGCACAGGATACTGACCAGCAGTGTTTCATAAAACATACAAGCTGAACAAATATTCGATTCCCAACGAGGATTAAGCAATGGTCCATATGTCCTTCTCTTTAATGTGTTACTGGTGGGCTTGGTTAGCGACTGACAGCTTGCCACGTACCGCGCGTTTAAAAGCCTGTCCATCGTTGTAATTTTGAAGTCATGTCTATCTGAACCTCACCACATGACGTTTTAGACGCGAGGCATACAATACCAGTTGTCCACGTGATGGTGGCTGTCTGTACTACCTTTTCTAAGAACATTATCTGTAAACACGACTCCTTATACAGAAAACAAGGGTAGAATAACGTGTTAACACCACAGAACACAATACGTGTTGGTTGGAATGATTCAAAATAATGTACGCGGAACGATCTGTAGGGTAGACACGTCTTACGTTAGTGGAAGCCTTTTGCCATTCCAAGATGCATCCACACCCCCTGATACTTTTGAATACATAAATACAGTTACGCCCCCAAAAAAGAATATTACTAAACTTACTGCTAACAAAGCGGTTAATGGCTTTATTTAGTCCTGTACCTCATCGTAAGTAACAAAACAAAGACAGATTTCTTACTATAATATTCTTAAAACAAAGAAAATACTATGGGTGTGTTCTGTTCCCGTAACAGCCCTCACCCACTCCACTGACCGACACTCCGTATCACTGTATCGTTTACTTTGCCTCTCAAACATCGTGGAGTATTAGTTCATCCATTCGGGCTCGCGTTTTTCTCCTCAGGTATCGATGATAGTCCACGTCGTCCAAAACTTAATGCCGTGTCCCCAGTGATGAAAGTCACCGTAGATGTGATTCGAATTTCTTGTGTCAGGCGTGAATGGGCACTCGGCTGGTTGGAGCCATGAGTGAAATGCACGTTGTACGGGCGTTACAGCCTCTTTCTTCCTTGTCTGTTGTGGGGTAGCCATCTTTAAAACGGTAGGGCTCAACACCAAACAAAGTTTGTGATTTTTTAAATCGACTGTTGTGGGTGTGAGGTTCTGAGTACGTCTCATTTGTTTTCTGTATCATTTTTAAAGTGTGAACTGCTTTTGTGCTCACCCTGTATAATATTGTTTTGTATTTTTGTGGTAGCTAAAATTTTAATTAGCGTTATTCTGTAGATTCTTAGCTGAACATTTCAACGTTGTTTTATATACCACCTCTGGTTTCGAAGCGATATATACAGATGGCCCAGAATGTACGTACCATATTTAATACTTTATTTCGCCTGGCCCATGAGCGCATAGAAATTTCATTCAAACCAACATCTCATGCCATTTACATTACGATTTGTTCAGTATTAATAATGGCTTCAGTCCTCGCTGTTGAACTCCAGCTCCTTAATGTTCCAAAATCGATCCTATCTTGGGAAATTTCTTGACGAGATCTGAAGTTGTGTGCCTGTTAGGTCAGACTTTGGTGCCATTATTTGTCTCGATCGATTTTCTGACCTCCTCTGGGCCATCAGATAATCGACTGTACTCTCGACGATGATTCGCACTATACAAAATCGAATGAAAATAAAATATAAACAAATAGTTTGAGTATCACACTGTGTCACCAAGGTTTCTTCAAATTATAATCCGTCTTTATGGACAAAATTCAGTTTAAACTTTATACGTACATTTTTTACCGCCCTGTATCATTCGTACCACGAAAATAGATAAATTCTAACAAACAGTGGTGACTGAATTTTGGCCGATTCTACGCGTTTCCGTCACGTGCCTTCATGAGCGAGCCAGTTTAAGAGCATTTGTAAGTATACACTAATTTTAAGTGTGAAGAAGACGCCATTTTATTACTATTTTTATCTGGGCCATCAGGCTGCGTCACTAATTTAAAAATGTGTGTGATGACAGAGGTTTTGAACACTGTGCAACTAGAAAATTGGGCTGTTGCTGATAAATGATGACTTATTGTAAACTGAGACACGTAAAATGTTTTGTGTTGTTATAAGGTATACTCACACAAAGTAATATTTATAACTCTACTGAAATATATAGAATTTAATCCTACGGACGTACTGATAGAAACCTATCCCCGATCATTCTATACGCAAAACACACATAACCCCATAGTGGTAAGTACACTTCTGATGTTATTATTCATATTTGTCAGTTCTACCAGACTACCGAAACGTCCTGAGCTGTAGAAACCGAAAATGTATGTCGTCGTGAATTAATCCTATGAAGAGAGCAAAGACGAGTAAGTGATAGTTTATTTAAGGTACCCAGGCAATGCCCGCTTGTCCTAGCCTTGTAATCCTGGGGTCCCGGGTTCAATTCCCGGTGGTGCTCAAATTTATAACTTGTGTTGGGCAAGGCCGTGGTCTAGGCATCACGGAGTTTTCCTCCGGGGGCTTCCCCGGTTTCTCCGTGGCATCCCAACAATTACTCCACTCACACACAGAAGAAGGCAATGGCAAACCACTTCTGGATCATCTACCAAGAACGTATATGAACAGGTCCCAGTCCGAGAAAAGGATCGAAGGATCCTGTCCATATGGACCTGTCCTCAGACAGAACACTACAAATAAAAAAAAATATTGATGAATGTTGAAAATATGATATTTAAACGAGTAATTTAGTATCCTCCTTAATAAGGGATAAATTTTGTGGTAATATATTACCACTAGGCTTTAAAGTGTTAAGAACCCGTTAAGTTTGAAAGCGACATTAGTGTACGTTTATCATTCTAGACTATTTTACGTCTTGTCATAAACAGTTTTATGTACAATTGATCAACCTCGTAAGTCGATGCAGTGTCGATCAATAAAAGTCATACATCGCCCTAACGCGAGTTCATAATCACAATTCCTGTTCCGTAAAACATATATAAAAATTCAGAGGTCCTTGCTGCCTTCATCATCAGTGCGAAGACAGCCATTTTTATACTTGAAATCCCGTAAAACTCCTCTGATTTATATAATTAAGTACATGTGTACCATCTTGTGGTGGAAAATTGAACTTTCTGCGGTTATTCTTGTTTACCGCCACTTCGAACGACCTCATAAAAGAGTCTCTCATTAGTTACAGACGTAGTCATTGCGGAGACGTCACTTTGTCGTGTTTAGTTCATGCAGGGTCCGCAGTGGCCGCGCGGTCGCTGGGTCCGTAGGTTCGAATCCCACTCAAGCCATGGATGTCTGTGTTGTGCTGTCCTGTGTACAGGTAGAGGCCTTGCGACGGGCCGATCCCTCATCCAAGGAGTCCTACCGAATGTCTATAGATCAAGCCAACGAGAATTTGGGACCCGCAGTGCTCAGGCACTTGAAGAACGGGTCGTTCCCACTATCCAGTATCCCAGTTAATTCAATTGAATAAAAATTTCCTTGGATATTATCCATCGTCTAGTAAATATAAAACGTAAAACGACGTTTCGGAGATGGGACTCTATCTGTGTAGGAACCTGAAGACGGAGATAGAGTCCCATCTCCGAAACGTCGTTTTACGTTTTATATTTACTAGACGATGGATAATATCCAAGGAAATTTTTATTCAATTGAATTAACTGGGATACTGGATAGTGGGAACGACCCGTTCCTCAAGTGCCTGAGCACCGCGATCCCAGTTAATTAATGCAACGCCTCACATTAACACCCGGTGTAAAATTTAAGAACGTAGTTAATGATTTCATTTTGATTTTATTTATAATATAACAGCGAAACAAAAATAGTTGCTATGTCATTCACATTGGTAGAACTTTTAACGTGGAATAGCACATGTTACAGGTTTGTAAACTTAACAAATCAATCTATTAATGGTATCATATCTTCATTGAACGAGAAATTCTACCAATAGACGGAATTGTGTTGCTGACTTGTTACACTAAGAAAATATCACTTTTTTTTATTAATCTCGGTCCCTGAAACCACTTCGCTGTGTATTGTGTAGGGGACCAGAGCTGCATTGTGTCAACGAAAGATAGACATCAATGAATGCATGATATAATAAATGTGTACAAAATTTTGGGTTGGAAATTCTGGTGGAATGAGACCACTCGGAAGACATAGATGTATACGGAGGGATATATTAAAATGGATGTAGGGGAAATAGGCTTAAAGTGGACGGGATTCATCTTGCTGAGATTAGAGGCCTTGTGAACAGGGTGATGAACCTACGGGTTCAGGGTTCGATACAAATCAGGGGCACCTCAGTCACCTGGAAGGTCGTGCCAAATTTAGGCTTCTGATATTTTCTGTCTTGCACTTTCCTTATCCTATTTTGTGAAAATTTAAGGAAATATTCCGTCTGGTGAGTTTTAAAGTGTTACTGCCTGCGATCGAACGAAGAACGGACAGATGGACATATGGACGTGTGCATAACATAAAAATCTGCTTTATCTTAAAACACCCATCCCTCAATTTATGAATGTAACACGTCCGATGGCATGTGTTTGTCGTAAATTGAAAATTTGTAAATCGAAATTTAAATTCCCGTTTATTTCAGTGCATAATTAAAACTGGTTAATGGCTCCCAAAAAATCACCCAGAACTTTATCCACATATCAGAATACAACACAATAATAATAAGAACAGTATTACTTTCTACGACAGTTATTACTAGGATTCGGTTGTTCATGACCTAAAAACCCGAGAAATATGCATGCAATATGCCCCCAAAATAGATAAATATGACCCAAAAGGGCAAAATATGACCTAATTAGTTATGAAAAATATTCGCTAAAATTTAAAAAAAGCGTTTTGTATTTCAATCATGTTATTTATTCACATATGCATGTACAACTATTACATTATTTGATTTCCTAGCAATTTTACTAATAAATAATCGATAATACCATAATTGGTTCTTAGTTGTATAGAAAATTCGCAAATGGGAAATTTGTAAATCGAGAGACGGACGGATGTGCCTTGTACATGGACCTATGTTCTATTTGTGTTATCGAATGAAATTAAATATGGCGCCACGCGATGCGTTCGTCCACATATTAACAAACGTTGCAGCTACCGCTCCGAACACTCGTTCCTCTTCTTCTTCTTCTTCTTTTTCCTTCTTTTGTGTAATTATATCCTCCTTTTCCCTGTTCAACCTCTTCGCCACAACGCCACCCCTTACTCGCCCTAAGCGAATTGCCTTAGGGGAAAGTAAGTCTCCATGTGGCACGTAACTCCATTCGCGTCATAAGAAACAAACCAAAGGGAAATTTTATTACCATCAGTTGCACAATCTGAAAGTAATCCTGGCGTTGTTAGAAGCCAGACGAATAATGCAGTAAATATTTACCGTCACATTATCATTGGTGTAATTCCTTTGTCACTCAGATAGGAAAAAATAGTTATGTAGTCCATGTCTGGTACATTTCCAAGAAGCTTAGAAAGGGATATCAAGAAGGGATGTTTTGCTGTTAGGATTCTTCGTCGTCGCTGCCAGGTTTCGCGTTGCTAAAGCCGTGTATCGACTGCGCGCGGCTGCCGCGCGAGGCAATGTTCGTTGCTTTGCCTCGCAAAGTCGATACCATGTTGCCGCGCGTGGCAGAACGAACAATGCCGCGCTCGAACTTGCCGCGCGTCGAGCCAAATCGGAGCGGTTCTTTGCCCAGCGGCAAAGAGATTTCAGTGTGCTGTGCTCTCTCAGTTGAGACGGTCTTGTGGCGTTCCGTCGTAGCAAAATGGAGAATGAAAAGTGTGTAGCTCTCACACAGATTTATAAATCTAAAGAGGTGTTGTGGAATTCAAAAATTGTTAATTACCATAACAAAAGTAAACTCTTGGCTCGATAAATGAGGTTATGTGTTCGAAATCCGATAATGACGTTCGAGTAAAATTTTTAACTGTATCCTCCACTAATTCAAATGTCATATTTCCATATTGCATTCGCTGACGATACAATTCCTTAATCCACCAACGCACTTTTCGTTTCGATTTCTTATTTACTTCCATAATGTTGAACATCAACTTAAAGGCAGCCGCTGCACGTGCTGTATTCATGGTGATCTTGCGAGAACTGACGAACAGCGTCGATCACAGCCGAACACGGCTGCCGCGCTCGATGCTGGTAACCACAAACACGGTTTTAAACAATAAACGAACGAACGAACGAGTTTGCCGCGCGCAGTCGATACACGACTTAAGACTTATACACAAGGCTGGTTACCGAGAGATGCGTTGTGCGTGTCTGAAAAATGAGCCAATCAGAGAACAGTGGAACTAAATGTGGCTCTGAGCCTTCAGTTTGACAAGCACGGAGCAGTAAACCTTAACTTCATGAACAAGATTTCTTCTGGAGAATCTAATGACACGCTAAGCTAAGTCAGATTCTTCACGGTTTCCTAAGACCTTTAAGAATCCGAGGTCCTTAGGAAAGTCACGTGTCGTGCTGGTTGATGTCGCTTTAGCGTGAGACAAGGACGGTTTATGAATTGGTCTGTCGAATTTGTTACCCTAGGAAACGGACAACCCCCCCCCCCCCCCCCTATGGCTTCCCCCAAGGGGTGAAGCGAATCCATCATTATGCCCCGTGGTCTTTTCCCTTAGGTTTGCTTCGCTTTGGGGTTTGTGTCTCGCAGGGGTTTCTCTCCGTGTGAGACCCCATCTCGTCACATGTGGTGATGCTAGCAGCGTCCCGACGTGCAGTTGGTAATGGCGAAAATACTTTGAAGAGCCAAAGGTCTGTTGAGATAACCCGGCATCTAAAATGTATTTCTCAATTTTGAGTCAAATTTGACTTATAAAAACCAAATTAAATTATCCCAGACAGATTTTTAGACTTTCATTACCAAATGACTTCGAAATCCGGCAAGCAGGTTTCGAAATGAGGCGTCCGGGAGGAAAAAAAATTAGATAATTACAAATGTCTTGTCAGACATGAAGTTCGCATTGTCATTTATGTGTCTACGTACAGACGAATTTGTTTCCACGCGAACAGCTCCAATACCGACTTATTACAACGCTATGGGCTGGACGACCGGGGTTCGATCCCCGAAGGGAGCAAAGGATTTTTCCTCTAGTCTCTGCGTCCAGACCGGTTCTAGGGCCCACTCAGCCTCCTATCCAGTGGTTACCGGGGTCCTTTCCCGGGGGCAATGCTCGGCCGAGACGCTAACCACTCACCCCATCTAGTGCCGAGGTTAAGAACGAGTAGGAACTATAACGCCTCTCCCCCATAAGCACCTACGTGGAGTATACAAGGTGCGATCGGAAAGTTTCAAGACTGCGCCTATAAAAACCCTTACACTTATCTCAGGTATTAAATTCATCCATC
>NW_019060063.1:220429-240902 GCF_000696155.1 Zootermopsis nevadensis
TGTGCACACCTCTTGTCCCATCCAGGCGCGCTACATGTCCCGCCCATCTCACCCTTCTCGACTTAATCACCCTCACAATACTGGGGGAGCAGTACAGATTTTTAAGCTCGTCACTGTGCAGTTTTCTCCACGCCCCATCGTCCCCTCTCCTGGGCCCAAATATCCTCCTCAAACACCTGCAATCTGTGTTCCTCCCTCTGAGTGAGAGACCATGTTTCGCACCCATACAAAACAACAGCGCCACTGGGGAAGGAACCCCCCGGTTTCCATTCGAAAGGAGGTATATACTTTAAACACAAAGATATTTTATACTTTTTTGGAAAAAGATTTTTCACTTTTAATTACGACGGCCTATATAGCCACGGTGGTCTAGCGGTTAGAACGCTGGCCTTGTAATCCTGAGTTCTCGGGTTCGATTCCCGGCGGTGCCCGAATTTATAACTTGTGTTGGGCAAGGCCGTGGTCTAGGCAACACGGAGTTTTCCTCCGTGGCATCCCAACAATTACTCCATTCACACACAGAAGAAGGCAATGGCAAACCACTTCTGGATCATCTGCCAAGAACGTATATGAACAGGTCCCAGTCCGAGAAAAGGATGGAAGGATCCTGTTCATATGGACCTGTCGTCAGACAGAACACTAAATAAATAAAAATAAATACAGGGTTACGTCTTTTAATTTATTTTTAAAAAATGCGTCTCACTGTTTGTTAGAACCCCAGCATCCATCATTTTTCTTACTTAAGTTGTTAATTAGACACCGTCTTATTGTTTATTCCACTTAAAAAAGTCTTTAAGTTGCACTTTAATGTTATATTCTCTCGTCTACCTTCCGAGTGGGAAATTTTAATTCAGTTTCTAAGCTGTTTTTGTGCTGTAGTACATAACCCCTTTCTATTCTGAGCAGTCATTGACTACTTTAAAAGAGAAATACGTCATTCTATAGAAGATCAAAGATAGGGTTAAATGAGACGCGTTCCCCCTGCGGGTTGGTGCTATTGAGTCACTTTCCATACAAATGAGCTACTTCGTTTATTGCGTACTTAAGCTGTGTAAATATTTAAGAGTTTGCTTTCTTTACAGTTCGTACCCACGAGAATCTTGTAAAATTATTGCCCGCGTCACGAAACCTGATTAAATTTAGAGCTTTGTCTACGTCTTCTGTCCTGGAAAAGTTAAAACGAAGTGATATAATTTGTAATGAGCCCACATGCCGTAGCGGAAATTAAAATAAAATTAATTATTTCTCAAAATAATTGCTAGAATGCTGTTTTCTGTTAATTAAGTTTTCTTCTCCTGGAATTTATCTGAGCAGGAATTTTGTTGTTACAGCGACGAAAGGAATTAAAATTTACTTTCGACAAAATTTGCGCAGGGAAGTTTAATAGTTGTTTAATTTTAACCGTCTAATCACAACAAAATATTTTATTAAATATTAAAATATTATTACTACAATTAACATTTAATATTTAAAATATATTAAAATGATGCTCTTTCTATCGAAATGTTCGATTTACAATTAGAGCATCATCTTTTTCACGACATGTTTCGGTTTTCAATGAACCATCTTCAGGTGTATAATCGATATAAATTCAAATGTAATATTCTAAATGCAATCCTTCGTCAGATGTCCATTAAATATCGGAAAGTTATCCTCTTCTAGATCAATTGTACTTTGTTATCACATTCAATGTTGTTTCGTAAATGTATGTCGCGTATAGCGTGATCTTGCGTGGGTGAAATGTTTGTAGTGGTTTTTTTTTATAATCGGTCAGATATGAAGAGAGGAGGAGGTCCGTCTAGAAGTAATGCTGTGTTGGAACTCTCATCTCATGAAGTTTAATAGGTTACTGAGATAAATAAAATGATGGAAAGAATCGGATCCATATGCAAAATTACAGAGAAATATCAAGCAGTTTAGGTGTCGTTAATTTCTGGTTTGTATTTTGGTTCAAGAATAAAAATGTGTGCATTTTTAAAATATACGAAAAAGGTTTCAAACTCTGCATAACCATAGCAAACCGAATCATGAATGAAAGGGTATGCTCATATCTGTTGGTGTTCCGTTAGGAGCAGGTTCGTCTGCGCTGTTATTCCTCGTGTGTCCGTGTTCCTGACTGTCACTTTTCCTTCGCGTTTAATTCGCCATGGCAATTTTAATAACATGGCGGTCGTGCAATAGACGCGTATAGGGCTGATCATGTTTGTCTATCCGCAACCCCACCGCTGGATAGATCTGGATGAAATTTGGTATGGATGTCATGCCATTATGATAAACCCTAAAATCGAATTTTTTAATTTCGTACAATAGTTAATACCAATATGGCGGAGGAGCAAACTTGTGAGGTGGGATCGACACTAGCGCCATTAGCAATAGGGCCGTACACAATTTTGTATAGTAATTCTTTGTGTAATGTAAAATAATATGGCAGCCGTATGAAATAGAAGAATTGACTTGACAAGGATTCGATCCCCTGACTATAAATATGTAAGTCTAGTGCGCTACCCCGAGAGCTAACGCGTCTTATAAAGTAGCCTTTGTTACATTAATTAAAGAAGACATTGAGACCGTATGATTTGTATAATTGGAAATATAACAAACGCTGTTTTTTATTACTAATTACGATTTTAAAAAATATTTGTTAGAGGAAAAATTAGAATTCATGATTTGCAAAGAACGCATGTGTATTTCTGATACGGATTGAACCTTTCAAGTCTCGTTACAAAATCCTATTTGACGATCTGCCATGTCAGTATTGAGTTACAAAGCAACGTTTCGGAGAACAGTTCTGTCTCCATCATCAGGGTGCTATTCCAAGGACGATCAGGCCTGTGGCCAGTTGACCCTCACTCAATAATCAGGTACCATAGCAACTTTTATTTCGTTTCCTTCCTCAGGGCGAGACAAATTTTCCGATTAAGGCAGGATTCTGTGTGAACTGGCTCCGTTGCATTACGTGTCTGTCTGAATGTTCACTTATTCTGTTCACGCTGTGTTTCGCTCTAATCGCCCTCTATTCTTGAACGTTGAAAAGGTCGCAAAACCGGTTATAGGGGTTGTTGGGGGCCAGGTGCTGGGGGTTGATGCTGAACAAAATGTTGGGACGTGCCAGACAGCCGCCGCCATTTTATAAGGTGTTTGTTAAAGTGTTACTCAAGTCACCGATGATTGAGTGGAATATCTGAGGACCAGAGCGTGTTTGATGTAAGGACAAGGTTTTGAAATGTATAAAACCCTTTCGTCCAGCGCGGGGGATATATTTCTCGAAAGAAATGTGTTCGGTGAATCCGCGTTGAACGAACTTAATATAGTATGGGAAAGATAGTGTAACGGGAACGCGGTAAATCGAATTAAATAAACAAAGAATTACAAATATGCTGTAATGATGTTTGTTTATGGACAGTCAGTATAGTGACTAGCTACGGACTGGGCGACCGTGGTTCGATCCCCGACGGAGGCCTCTGCGTCCAGACCGGTTCTGGGGCCCACCCAGCCTCCTGTCCAGTGGATACCGGGGTCCTTTCTTGGGGGTAAAGCCGGCCGGGGCGTGATGCTGACCACTCACCCCCATCTAGTGCCGCGGTTAGGAATGAGTAGGAGCTATACCGCCTCTCCCCCCAAGCGCTTACATGGCGTATAGTGGGACAGCTTTATTTTACATTAAACTTCTTGTATATCTCAGAAAACGTTTCTCATTGGTGTTTGAACACCATAAAGTTGAGAACCTTTGCTTTGAAATAAAATACCAATGGAATGAACCTCTGATATTCTCATACCAGCGAGCATAAGAATCGGGATGGCAGTTGAGCTGAAAATATACACGTTTACCAACGCTGAATAAAATAAACCAATTTGGTTTTCAATTACAGGCGCGTTTGCCTTTTTAAACAGCAGTGGTATTTTTCGTACGTTGGTACAGCGTGTTTGGCAGACCGAGTATAATACAATTGTCCGCGTTTGGCAAATAATTGGTCGCAATTTATTTTCACGCGTACAATGGAATCCGCGTTGGAGGAGGGTTTAATGTACGTGCTTTGTGTTGTTAAATATCCCACTCATCTTGATGTATGTTAATTGCAGTTACTAAATGTCGATGCGAAATTAACCACACAACAGAAAAACTGTATAAACGAGACAAATTTTATGGTAAAAATGAACTTCTCTCTTTATCGAACTGCACGCCGTAGAGGCGTATGGGGAAACGGAGGTATGTATCCGCTCATGCTTGACCTCAGGATGGATATCATTTAATATCCTGCCACTATGTAGGCCCTTATGGAAATAATATTTACCTGACACCCGAAAACACACTATATCAATGTCAAAGAATTAACGTACAAGAATTTTGTATTTTACAAAAATTTAAAAACAATACATCATTGTATAGCCTTATTGCAAGTGGCGCTAATATCGATTCCACCTCACAAGTTTGTTCGTTCGCCATGTTGGTATTACCGATTGTAGGAATTTAAAAATCACTGTTTTATTGTAGTCCCCAATGGCATAACGTCCATACCAAATTTCATCAAAATCTCTCCAGCGGTTCTCGAGTTTAATCGTGAAAACAGCCAGATACACAAATTGACAGACATAACCTGACCAAAATGTATTTATTTAATGCACATATCTTCGAAAAACGCATAATAACTTTATTTATTGAACATTATCAATAGCATTTATCGTGATAGATGGAATGTAATAACATCATTGACTTGGCCTTTCAATAAATTGCCTTTTAAAACTTTATGGTCTGCGAGAGTGTCCACAGTGTTAGTAAATGTTTGAGAAGTGACTGATCGACCGTATGGCGCGACAGCCCGAAGCCGAGCCTTGGCCTCCTCCCCTGTGGGAGGTTTCTTTGTCTGTTTTGAAGAGTTCATTTATGAGTAGTGAGTGACAGGCCCACTGCCTCTTCACAATTTCTACTCAATCGTGATTTGCCTGCCAGAGCCATCTAGTAGTGAATCAGGAGAGACTTTGGTGAGAAATAGCCACTGAATTTTGATTACGAAACATCTCGTTCAGGCTCGTAAGGTTCTTTTACATGCCGTAAATCTATGACAATGCTACGCTATAATATTCATCACCCTTAAAAATCCATCGACCTCGGCCGGGGTTGAACCCACGAACCTTGGGTCCAGTGGCCTAACCACTAGTCCAACCGAGGGCGACAAATATGTCTTAAACGGAGGCTTTGAAGAAAATGTGAAATTGGATTTTGGAAAATTATTTTTTGGAGACATAAACATTTCTCGGGATAGATTTCAACTGCAGAATTTTGTGGGTATATCTAGTTTCATACTAACAGGGAATTTTTGTCATGCTACATAATTTTCTTCCTTTCAAGGAAGATTATTATGAAGTTATTCAATTGAGTAACTGCCGGATATTCGCCAGGAGTTTAAGATAATAAACTCTGAAGTTCATTAAACATAAGAAGGCTTTTCTGAAGCCATTTTCATGTCCAATACGAATCTACTTCAGAGTGCAAATATCCCTTAATTAGACTTCCAATGTTGACGTAATTAGGAGTCCTTATCTGGGCTCGTACGTGCGTCTGATTTAAAATGGTGACCTTGTAAGGCAGCATTAGTCATCTTCACACTGCAATACAAACTGAGTCATCTGTTTCTTTAAGTGTTTGCAGTATTTACACTGGAGAGCCTTCATAACGCAGTCTTCTGTTCTACCACTCAAATCAATATTATTTCACTATATTTGAGAGGCGAACAAAATAATACAAGAATGGGGAGTGTAGATCAGTGCAGTGGGAGAGGGCTCTTCGAAATAAAACACATTCCATGCCCTTTCAAAGTTTTACAATTTATAACAAGGAATATGTAATTATTACAGCCGTTTTGTCTACGAACCGAGCTAAATTAATGTATTAACCGTTATTCTTAGTTACAAGCTAGTAATATTAGTCTTGGGGCGTAACTGTGTTTTTATATTTTGAAGTATCAGGGGGGTACGGTCGAATCTTGGAATAGCGAAGGATTCCTGCTACGTTATCGACCGTTCCATGTACGTCAGTTTTCTGAATCATTCTGATCACGTGGTGTTAAAACGTTGCTCTACTTTTTTTGTGTGTGAAACGAGTCATGTTTGTAGAGTTTTGACAATTAACTAGCTGAAGTGTAAATCAGTGAAATTCAATTTCATTGCCAGTTAAATATTTTCAGAGCAGTCACCATCACGTGGACCACATCGTGGAATCGATCGTTAACCCTTTGAAGCCGAAGATCGTCTGAATATTATTTATGAATTCAGTCCGTACCGCGAAGAAAACACTTCACTTAACCATTAGAAGTCGAATCAGGCCGTACCACATAAGATTTAACAAAAGAACATCCCGGTCAAAGCCTTAAACAAGACTGGAAAATGTTTGAATTGTGTTCCTTATTTTTATTTCCTCCTGGGTCTCAAGTTTGTTTTCATTGCCCGTTGTTGACTATAGAGCAACGTGCAGCTGTGTTCGATTGTCAGCAGCTGATATACAGCAGGCATTCCAGGTAATCTGCGAGGCGATGTAAACAAAGTCGCGCTGTTACTGCTTCAAAACCTCGTCCCTTATCCGTTGTCACGTCATATTATTATTTGTTTGTTCTCTCCAAAGGATGAAATAACAGTTATATTATTCTTTCCATCGCTAACGATTTGGTGTCGTATTGCTAAGCTCATTTAAAACAAAATTGTTATAGTTATAAATGCAGCTCCAGTGTTTTCTGTATTTGGGGTGGGTGCACATTCGTTGGATCAGCGTGGTATCCATCCAGTTCAAGTATTACGCATGAAGAAAATATTTTTGTATCAGTTGTGTGACTTGTAGCTGTAATTTTCGTCAAATTAGAGTCTGTAAGTGTCGAGAACAATTATTTGTATATTTATAACGTGCAATAGGCAATTAATAAAGTAACTGAGAAATATTAAAGCGATATCAGCATATGTTTGTAGGACAGATAGTAACATTTGTACCACTTGGAAGGATAGTTTGTTTTAACGTCCTATCATCTTTGCTGAGACAAGGAAAACCGAAGATAACTTGGTTAAGAATGTCTTGTGTGTTCTTAGATGTATAAATGAACATCATTCAAGGACTAACCTGTCAAAATCTCACCAGTATCAAAACCAGTTGATTGTTTTAAAGCATTGGAAAACGAGGTTGTTAAATATAACTTTGATGAAACGTAAAAGATGTGGGGTGAGATTACAGATTCTCACGGCGCAATATTACAGAAGACAGCCACGCACAGAGATGTATGATAGGCAAGTTTAATATCATTGTATACCCGATTCCACGACGAGGCAAACAATTAGGCGAGTCTCTGTATTAACAGTTCTAAAAACATCGACGTGACAGTGGAACTTACTTTACTGTTATATACACCAAAAACTACAGCCACGGTGGTCTAGCGGTTAGAACGCTGGCCTTGTAATCCTGGGGTCTCGGGTTCGATTCCCGGCGGTGCCCGAATTTATAACTTGTGTTGGGCAAGGCCGTGACTGGAAAATGTTTGAATTGTGTTCCTTATTTTTATTTCCTCCTGGGTCTCAAGTTTGTTTTCATTGCCCGTTGTTGACTATAGAGCAACGTGCAGCTGTGTTCGATTGTCAGCAGCTGATATACAGCAGGCATTCCAGGTAATCTGCGAGGCGATGTAAACAAAGTCGCGCTGTTACTGCTTCAAAACCTCGTCCCTTATCCGTTGTCACGTCATATTATTATTTGTTTGTTCTCTCCAAAGGATGAAATAACAGTTATATTATTCTTTCCATCGCTAACGATTTGGTGTCGTATTGCTAAGCTCATTTAAAACAAAATTGTTATAGTTATAAATGCAGCTCCAGTGTTTTCTGTATTTGGGGTGGGTGCACATTCGTTGGATCAGCGTGGTATCCATCCAGTTCAAGTATTACGCATGAAGAAAATATTTTTGTATCAGTTGTGTGACTTGTAGCTGTAATTTTCGTCAAATTAGAGTCTGTAAGTGTCGAGAACAATTATTTGTATATTTATAACGTGCAATAGGCAATTAATAAAGTAACTGAGAAATATTAAAGCGATATCAGCATATGTTTGTAGGACAGATAGTAACATTTGTACCACTTGGAAGGATAGTTTGTTTTAACGTCCTATCATCTTTGCTGAGACAAGGAAAACCGAAGATAACTTGGTTAAGAATGTCTTGTGTGTTCTTAGATGTATAAATGAACATCATTCAAGGACTAACCTGTCAAAATCTCACCAGTATCAAAACCAGTTGATTGTTTTAAAGCATTGGAAAACGAGGTTGTTAAATATAACTTTGATGAAACGTAAAAGATGTGGGGTGAGATTACAGATTCTCACGGCGCAATATTACAGAAGACAGCCACGCACAGAGATGTATGATAGGCAAGTTTAATATCATTGTATACCCGATTCCACGACGAGGCAAACAATTAGGCGAGTCTCTGTATTAACAGTTCTAAAAACATCGACGTGACAGTGGAACTTACTTTACTGTTATATACACCAAAAACTACAGCCACGGTGGTCTAGCGGTTAGAACGCTGGCCTTGTAATCCTGGGGTCTCGGGTTCGATTCCCGGCGGTGCCCGAATTTATAACTTGTGTTGGGCAAGGCCGTGGTCTAGGCAACACGGAGTTTTCCTCCGTGGCATCCCAACAATTACTCTATTCACACACAGAAGCAGGCAATGGCAAACCACTTCTGGATCATCTGCCAAGAACGTATATGAACAGGTCCCAGTCCGAGAAAAGGATGGAAGGATCCTGTTCATATGGACCTGTCCTCAGACAGAACACTAAATAAATAAATAACACCAATAACTACTCTGTAAACACTACCCCTCACACAAAAATTAACTGTGGAACAACGTGTTGGTTGGAATGATTCAAAATAATGTACGCGGAACGATCTGTAGGGTAGACACGTCTTACGTTAGTGGAAGCCTTTGCCATTCCAAGATGCAGCCACACCCCCTGATACTTCTGAATACATAAATTACAGTTACGCCCCCAAAAAAGAATATTACTAAGCTTATGAATAACAGTTGAGGTTCGAGCTTTGTTTAGACTTGAACCTCACTTAAAGGGTCGAAACAAAGACATCCCTTTCTGTGATATATTTAAGACAATGAAAGTACTGTGGGTGTGTTCTGTTCCCGTAACAGCCCTCACCCACTCCACTGACCGACACTCCGTATCATTGTATCGTTTACTTTGCCTCTCAAACATCGTGGAATATGGTATAGCAGGGATAATTTACTCTGAAAGATAGTTGGAGGCGTAGGTGAACATCTGCTGCGTCCATCGGGTAACAAATCCCATCTTGGGTTGCTATTCTTCACGATCAGTATCAAACAGCTGTTACTCGAACGCTGTTTCTGATTCTGCGCCGGCAGTGCCATCTGTCGCCTAATAAATAAAACACTTGTCACAGAGATGAACAAGCATAATTATCCTAGCCATTCGAAATGGTTGACACCTATTTTGTATTCGTGGAGTCTCAGGTTCAAATAAAAATCTGAAAAGGGGCCCTCAAAACATATTTTTCGTGGTTTTCGTAAATCATTGCAGGAAAATCTCCTAGTACTTCCTTAAATTAGGCATCGACCGCATTTTTCCACACGTAGTTTGAGCTACCGATAAATTATCACAAGTAAATGAACACGAGGACTGACATGCGCAGTGTCTGGAATTTGATGACGCTCGCAAATAGCGGACTACGTGTCTCAGTCATGTAAAGCTGTCGATGTCTGCTGAAATACTCACCCTTGAACCCTTATTAGGGATCTACTTTGTCTCATATGTCTTCTGCTTGGAATCGAATCAGTTTGTTTAGAACAAACCACCACGTGTCTCACAAATTACAATAACATCAGGTACCCATTAACCTCAAACAATTCCAACAAGGTACAACGCAGGACGTGGTATATGTCACGCGTAATTTATTTCAAATTCTGCCGTGGACTAGTGGTCCCGGTTTCAAATCTCGGCCCAGAGACCGGCTATCTTTGCCGAGGTCCTTGTGGTTTTCCTCAGTCACTTAGAATTGTTTATTAATTTTAATCCTTCCATTCGACCTATACCTACATATTTTTTCAACTCCTCTGATATAACATCTGCAATATACAGGGTGATTCAAAATTTGCTGTAACACCGTAATTATGTTACTCATGTTGATCGTATGGCTGGGAGAGAGAAAGTGATAGTGAAGATCGTACAGTCACGTAGGGACTTTTGAATCACACTGTGTGTACATACTGACTCGTCTACGTTGAAGTTAGTTCTATGACGGAAAATTACAATTTAAAAAAATGTTTTATCTGTGCAGTTTGTTACTTTACAAATCCTTAATAATTTAAAGTGTCTAATAATGTCATTAAAAATTCAGTTTGTGTTATTATTATATTTACTGAAATTTTACGTCGTTGAGAAACTGAAATATGATACTTATGAATTATAACAGCCAATGAATGAAAGTGATTGTCGTCTGCTTTACGCTTGAAGCCAACAATTTTCCGAACCTAACAGACTCACAAGGGAAAGTGACAGCAATGTTATATGTGTTTACAATCTGCTTTGGTGTTGGTCGCGGTGGCAGAGTGGGTTAAGGCAAGGGTCTTTATGTATGGAACAGAAGAGCCGCGTGTTCGAAACCCGCTCGAGGCGTGGATGTGTGGTGTTTTTTTTTTTTATTAAGCTTTGGGTTGATCATCACTCAAAACAATCCTGCCAAATATCTAAATGGTTCAGTAATAACCGAAGTCATTTTGAGTTGGTTCAGACAATTATGACATATCCTGTAAAAGCCAGAGAGATGATAAAAAGGTACCGTACAGATTATGTGAATTTTAGTCTCTGAGTAACTACATAACATTTTAAACAAATCTGTATTCTGCCTCAAAAGACAGGCAGGACATTAAACAAGGTTTCTGAAAATGAGATATCCGAGTAGGAAGTTTGTGAACAGGCTGTTGTGGGAACTTGGCTCACCATCTGTCGGGTCCTCTTACGACTCATCTCTGCATGTTGCACCCCTCTCCCCATCAGAGTTAATTTTATTATCTGTTTGACTCGAATGTGCCCATGAAATTGTGAAGTTACGAGCTGTTTGATGTGGGACACCCCTGTCATATTCATTAGCTATCCTTATACTCTGCTCCTGTCCTGAATTCTGATGCTGAGATTAATATCATCAGCATAGACCAAAAACTGATATGCCCCATTCAGTTCCAAGCAGCCCTGATTCCGTTCGAATTAAAAAGCATCGGCGATAAAGCATCTCCCTGTTTCAGGTCATTCTGAATAGGAAATATAGCGGGCAAATGAATTTTGCTAGAGGTCACAGCTGAGCCCAGGCGAATGAAGACAACTTAGAACTCGCCGCGTAGCAAAGCTCCTACTGTCATGTTAGAGCCACACGTGGGGGAGGAGGGGGGGTTTAAGTCTTAAGTCGGCCAGTGTCTACCAGACTACGTGTAGAAAAATTCCATTTCATGCAATGCTCATAGTTTTAGTCGTGATAACCTAAAATCTGACTATAAAAAGAATATTTGGTGTATTTTGGATTTTCTGAACGAAATTGACTTCCGTTCAATATCTGAAAATTTGAACGGGTTTCACCGTCACGTGTTGTCTCCCGTTTTGCTGTTTTCGACTGTTCGGCAGTAATTTTTACTAAGAAACTTCTTCAGAACGTATATTCTGCATCAATCTTCAGCTCTGAGAATGGATGCAAAATGCTCTCGCGAAACGTTATCTACCTATAAATCCACATGGCTAACTTCCCAGAATATCAACGTCACATGCTTGGGGGATTTAAAATGTAATATGATCCCAAATAACCGTCTACAGAGCGCTTTACGGCGTCTCAAAAACGATCCAGCGTATCGTACGCCATGAACACGTTGGAATTGTAATCCTTTGTAACCGGCCAGCGTCATGTGTTGTGATGTTTGGCTCGCAGCCCGACTGTACATCGAGGCAATGTCCTCTTACGCGAGTGGGATCGATACCAAGACCCCACGACTAGAGGACGTTCCGAACCGCCCCTGGACCCACCCTCAGCTTCCAGTTCATACCCTGTTGAAAGCAACATATATTTGTGATGTCTTCTGTGTTATGAACGTTCTTATTGATAACACGCCACTAGTAGCTAGTGTCAGAATTACGGAACTATGTTCGATTTGTATCCTGTCGAGATATCGTAAGTTAAATCGATTGTGTGGACTCTAACAGCGGCCATGTTGTTTTAAGCGAGTTTTTTTGAAAAAGAATTGTAAGGTTTTTATAACTGCCTTGGGTGCATTGTTAATAATGTGATTTTGTACATCTAAACTAAGTGTTGTGAATTTCACCAGTGGTGATGATCCGTTAGGGCCGAAACGCGTTTTGGTGAGGTGAAAATACGCCAAGAACAGCGTATAAAAGTGGTAAATTTGTTGTGTTAAATTTATTTATTTTACCAAATGCCATGATTTTAGTGGTTGTGTCGGGCGATCCGAGATAAAATCTGACGACATTTTTTCGTGATTTTCGTCAGTTCTTCCAGGCAGATAACAGTTATTATTATTATTAGTGTTCTGTCTGACGACAGGTCCATATGAACAGGATCCTTCCAGCCTTTTCTCGGACTGGGACCTGTTCATATACGTTCTTGGCAGATGATCCAGAAGTGGTTTGCCATTGCCTTCTTCTGTGTGTGAATGGAGTAATTGTTGGGATGCCACGGAGGAAAACTCCGTGTTGCCTAGACCACGGTCTTGCCCAACACAAGTTATAAATCTGAGCACCACCGGGAATTGAACCCGGGACCCCAGGATTACAGGGCTAGTGTTCTGACCACTAGACCAGATAACAGTATAGTACCTAAATTAAACAAAACAAAATGACAACATTTTGGGACTGACCCTAGCCATTTCAGTTTAATTTTCCGAATTCCTTAAAGACGTTGCATATCTACGTAATATTTTAGAATTCAGTTCGTACTGCAAAGAAAACACTGCACTTCACCATTACAGAGATCAATTTGTTAATGCTTTTCAGGGAATTATTCACAGCAAGAATTATACAAGTCTCAAAAATAAAAATTAAAAATCACCGTTTGCTTATTGTTTAAGTAAGTGGTGCATATAGTTCCCACTAGTCATTAAAGGGTTTAGATGATAAAGTTACGATTATAAATTGTCACAAGTGAAGAAAATGAAGGCGCTGTATGGAATAATCGATAATCGATAATCGCTTTGCTAGTCTGATCCCACGTTAGGAAAACGTCTCATAGTCGACGGGTTCATTTATGAATGTATATTATGGCTACTTCACAAGAGTTCAGTTCAGAATTCGTCGTCCCAACTTTATTGTCTGTGAATGAAGCGAATTTGGAGTATCAAATGTAAGGCGTAGCCAAATTTGGTTCTAGCCAAGCGACTGTGAATTTGGAGCACAACCCAAAGTTAAATTCGTCCCTGTGCTTAATTACCGCTCCTAACACGTATCGGGATGAAGGTTGGTCTGTTAAGAAACCTTGACATAAAATGAGGGCAAGCCAATAGGTGGGAATATGTTTGGAGGTAGTACACTCCGAAACGTCGAGTCGTGCCAGACGGCACTGTGATACTCCACAAAAGACAGCCATTTTTGTGAATGGTTAGATTTATGCCCCGACCGATTTAAGCTACCCCTTAGGAAAGAACCCGGTACACACCGGTGGTATGTGCCCCAGAGCTGGTCTGGAAGTTGCAGTAAAGTAGAAAGAATGTACAGGTAGCCCTCGATTTGCGCCGATTCAGAGTAACGCCGATTTTGAAACCAGCAAGTCAAAAATTTTAAAAATTATTTTTTTACTATTATTTATAACATTTTACAATGTACGAGGTGCGATCGGAAAATTTCAAGACTGTGTCAATAGAGGGCGAACCGGATGTAGTACGAGCTTCTGCCGCTAGGGGGTGCGGCCTACATTCATATTGAATCAGTTGACGAGCGTTCTGGACGACCATCTTCGGGCACAACGCCCGAAAATGTTACGAAGATCGTCGTCGTACCATCAACGACTTGTGCGACATTGTTGGGATAGGCTATGGGACCTGTCAGCTGATTCTAAAGGAAGAACTCCACATGCGACGCATCATGACAACGCGCCAGCGCACACCGCTCTCAAAGTTCGGCAGTTTTTGGCCTCAAACACCATGGCCGTCATCCCGCACCCTCCTTATTCGCCGGATTTAGCTCCGTGTGACTTCTTCCTCTTCCCAAAGATGAAAATTCAGCCAAAGGGAAGGAGATTTGAGACGATAGAAGAGATTCAGGCAGAATCGCAGATTGTGCTTGACAGGCTGACAAAGAAAGATTTCCAGGGATGCTTCCAGGCTTGGCAGCGGCGCTGGGATCGTTGTGTTCACTCCCAGGGGAACTACTTCTAGGGTGATGGATGAATTTAATACCTGAGATAAGTGTACGGGTTTTTATAGGCGCAGTCTAGAAACTTTCCGATCGCACCTCGTATCTGGTACTAAATCGTAATTCTTACATCGCTGATTTTGAATAAAAATTATAAATACAGTCATCTCTGCAATTACGTATGTTACGTTAACGCGAATTTGCTCCAGTGAGATCGATAAATCGGTAAAATCTGTTTGTGAAATGAAAACCTTTGCATATGAGAGTTTGCTCTTTTGCAGTTTCATTCCAGGCGCTTTTAAACTTTCAAAGGACTAATTTAATCTCTGCGGAGGTCCCGGGGTTATTTTTACTACGCGATTTTCTATAGGTCGGCGACTTATGAATACAACTATCACATAACAGCAGAGAAAATCGCATTCAATCGCGGGGACCAACGAATTTATTTATTTTTTTAAATTCCCTTTATTTTATTTACATTATTTCAAAGCTTTAAATGTAACGCCATTGTATTACTCGTTAAAGTTTGGATGCTGGGAACGCATGTCATTGACTTCCCATTGATTTACATTATAAAAGAGTTTCAATTTACGCCGATTCCGTTTACGTCGGTTTGTCCAGGAACGCATCCCCGACGTAAATCGAGGGCTATCTGCACCGAAAATCAAACACCAGTCTAGCCTTTTGCGTAGTCGCGGTACCGACTGAGCTATGTGGGATTTCTTTTTTGTAATATTCTCTATCCTCAATGATGAAAGTCACTCAAAATGTAAAGAAATGTTTGATTAGGGTAGAGTCCTTCAAACAGAATAAAAAATAGTAGATCTGCAACTGTTCTGCCAGAATTATTGGACTATCAACTCCTATTTTATATTTATTTAGTGTTCTGTCTAACGACAGGTCCATATGAACCGGATCCTTCCATCCTTTTCTCCGACTGGGACCTGTTCATATACGTTCTTGGCAGATGATCCAGAAGTGGTTTGCCATTGCCTTCTTCTGTGTGTGAATGGAGTAATTGTTGGGATGCCACGGAGGAAAACTCCGTGTTGCCTAGACCACGGCCTTGCCCAACACAAGTTATAAATTCGGGCACCGCCGGGAATCGAACCCGAGACCCCAGGATTACAAGGCCAGCGTTCTAACCGCTAGACCACCGTGGCTTCTCAACTCCTACCAAACACTAATGTGTTCCTCTTTGAACCAAGGCCTCTACCAGAAGAAGGTTCATTTATTGTAACCGTGTGAATTTGGAATGTCACGTGTTCACTACTTTATAGTTGTTCAACTACGTGTCTGAACCCAATATGGCCGTCTCTGCAATGAATTTGAACTCATATTTTACGTGATGATAGCCACATTGGAGTCAAACATGATTTATATCATCAAGAACGAACATAAAACGTCGAGATGCTTCACTACACAACACATTTCCTTCCAGAGGCGGTCTGGTCAAAGTGATTTCTCTCCTCACGCGGAATATTCGGTGTCCGATGTCTGAACAATTGTCTTCATGTCTTAAGATTAAAAAATTATCAACGCCGTTGTGAAATTTGGGTTTATATCGCGTAATTTCTTATGTTGCAAATTATTCGTAGAAATCGATCACTGAACTAGGAAGACTGCTGATTAATTTGGCCTTATCACGAGGAAAAATAGCCTAAGATATTACATTTTCCTAATTATAGGCTGATATTTCTTTTGTGTAGGCGTTGTCAGACAACGCTTTCAGCTACACGTGCAAATTAATGTGAACAAGAGAATTGTTATACGCTGTTGTCGAAATCTTACCCAAGGTTAAGTCTGTTAGGTTTCGTATTCGATTAAATAATGTGTTAAACAGACATTGAAAGATATTGTACGTACAAATGTTATCGTTTTGAAGCTTCCATAGCATTTCATCATGGCGTCCATAAAACATTTCGCTCTGCTCTGACATAAAATTTGTTTGCAAAGTTATTAACTCACAAGCTTTGTCAGTAGTAAGTCTTTTATTTTCAGGGATGTAAGTAACTGTATGAAGTAGAATCTTTCTTGAATACGCCCCGGTTAGTAAACATTTGCAACCAGAAGATGGATTACCATGGCAATTAAAAGCACTGGCCCTTGCAGGCAATTTAAGTCCTGTATTAACCTCAAAATTATATTTCCATTTTCTCCTTGATTTCCTCCCGGTTGGAGAACAATAGGATCCCGATGACACGCCTCCACACTTGTGACGGACTTATTAAACCACAACCTGACCTCACCCCCCTTAATATTTTGTTTTGTTATTCTCAAAACGGCGTTTGTGCCCCCCGAACATTTTGGTGGATTAAGTCTCATTCGCTTTGTCTTCGAGTAATCGTTGACTGCCTTTAAAGATCGACTTGTTAATCGATTGACGTCAGAGGACTCTAGGGACAAATATTCTTACTTCGGATCTCATAATTGTGGTCTACAAACCACGGAAAAGGCGAATGATTGTGTGGCGAGAAACGGAACTAGAGAAACTGCAATTAGATTTCTTAGCGAGACAGTGACATAAAGATTTCAATTGCAAATAATGGTAACGGACTGAACAATGATCGTGATTGGCTTGTAAAAGGCGTGTCATATAGTATGACGGAAGAAACTTGTGTCTACCATTTTTAATCGGACGGAACTCTTTAAATTTTTCGTATTATCCGATATTTTTTACGGCGGTGAAAAATCGATTGTGACGCTATGTATTCTTATGGGTGGTTCCGAGGAACGTGTCGCCTTTGTCTTCTGAGTAGAAGCTGGGATATGAACTGACTCATAACATACCATTAAAATTTACGTACAATTAGAAAAGCACTACGTTTCTCAGTCTGGTAGTAGAATTCTTAAATATTACTTAGAGGAGGTAAAGTTAGGGGGAACTAGGTGTTTTTATGTTTTTCGGACTGTTCACTAGTAGTAAATTTAATAAAATTCTCGTCATGCGAAATTTAATATAAAATTCTCGTCATGTGAAATTTAATATAAAATTCTCGTTATGCGAAATTTAATATAAAATTCTCGTCATGTGAAATTTAATATAAAATTCTCGTTATGCGAAATTTAATATAAAATTCTCGTCTTTCGAAATTTAATATAAAAATTGTCGTCATGCGAAATTTAATATAAAATTCTCGTCTTTCGAAATTTAATATAAAAATTGTCGTCATGCGAAATTTAATATAAAATTCTCGTCATGCGAAATTTAATATAAAATTCTCGTCATGCGAAATTTAATATAAAATTCTCGTCTTTCGAAATTTAATATAAAATTCTCGTCATGCGAAATTTAATATAAAATTCTCGTCTTTCGAAATTTATAGTCTTCGTACATTACGTTTCTGCTAATAGGTTGCTTGGCTTGGCTTGACTTCATGGGAGTATCATCCTTATAACTGTTTAGCAGTGAGATGGATCCTAGTTCTTGATTTCATGTTCTCCCTTGTGCTCTGCAGTTGCTGACAGCGATGCTTAACAACGCTCTCATAGCCCCACCCACACTGCATTAACCTTCTGAAGCCTACGTTCAGTTCAGTTCAGTTCAGTTCAGTTCTCTCTTCAAAGACAGGACAGTACATATCAATACTAGAATGAGTTGATTAATGTTGCTTAAGGGAGAAACCAATGTTTGTTACGAGAATCTTCACGAAAGCCAGTAACTGACGCTTTGAAAAAAAATCCAGTACGTGTTTTCTGATATGAGGTCAGTATTTTTCATCATATACAGAGTGACGGAATATTATAAAAAATACGCGGGCCACACTAAACTTACCGACGGTCCGCTTGTTGAGAGCCGCTATCTTTAACTCTTGTGTCAAGCTTTTTCACATGTAACGTCATAGTCTTAAAAAAACCGTGTGCTGTTTTTAGCAAGGAGAGCAAATCCCATGTCAAGACTTTTGATCTCACTTTACAATACGTAATTTCTCTAGCAGCAATGTTGTGCACCGAAGGAACCTCCCGAAGGAATAACGCCCTAACGATTTGTGTCAGGCGACAGAAATTAAGCTTTCTCACTCTCCCACCAACGCTCTTCAAGCGCCCATGTACCAATCAAAGCAAACAAGAGCGAACAGAAGGAAATGTGTAGTCCCTGTGTAGGCAGATTCTATAACGTGTAAAGCAGTGCTTCGGAATGGGAAAAACGAGCAATTCGATAAGATTAATTTCTTTGAATACATTTACAAACCCCAGATGAGGGGAGACACCCTACACACTCGGCTGTTTATTACCGTAATTAAAATGTTTTGGGAAATATTATTGTTTCATAGTTGGCAATAAGAAACAAACGCAATTTCTGTGCGCCATTATATTTCTGAAATAGCTCCCCTTGGGTTGTACGTAAAATATCTTGTATGTCATTAAGAGAACGCTGTAGTGTTGCGCTGGACGCTTGTGCTATCTAGCGGCAATTCATGCGAACAACTTGGATTAGACGCTGTATAGATGTCACTCGTTGTCAGTTTCCAGGTTTCAGTTCGATTACTCGCGGGACTGAGAAAAAGGTCGATGAATTCAAAGCAGGGCTAATCTGTGTTAAAGTTCATTTCATTTTAATGTATCGTTATGAAAACAAGAATAACTTTCGTCTTTCCTGCCCCTGAAGGCTGACATCTTATTGTGTCGTAACTGTCATGCACAGGAAAATATATTTAGCATTTACAAGAAACAGTCAAATGCCATCACATTCGGAATATTCAAATATCGATTGTTATGTTACGTAGTTATGTAAGCGCAGATGTTGACTTGGACAAAACTATTTTAACGTCTGGCATTACGGAAGTGTAATCAGGTCGTAAATTGTGTAAAGGAGTTCAAGGGGTACGCCACATGAAATAAATCACGAAAAAGTGTTTCAGAGTTCTGTTTGCTGTCAGATGAACTCTGATCGAAAGGAAATTGTTCATATATTTTAATACCGATAGAGCTCGTAAGTTTCCATACATTTCCTTAGCTTAATTTATATATCTTTTAGTTCGCTCCTTAAGTTATATTACGATGTGGTTCAACCGTAGTTATCTGATATTAATATAATTAGGAGTAAGGGTATGCAGATAGAGTCTAGATCCGGAAAGAGATACGCGTATAAGGTGTCCCAAAATATGTGTACAAATTATAATTCGGAATATTAACCTTGTTATCGATGTGTTTATACATATACAGGGTGAGTCAAAAGTATGCTTCCAAACTGTGTGTGTATTCCTCGATCAAAAATAGGAAAAAATGTTTTTATGAACATGTGGCCTCAAAAGCTTATTTTTCAAAATAATAGCCAAAAATAAGTCTCAATGAATGCCTTTAAAGGCAAGTATAAGGACAGGGATGTTTCTTTGTAGCAGATGCTCAAAGGTTGCTCCTCCATTCTCTACACATGCCCGAGCACGACGTAAACACCAGGGTTTCCTCGAATCGTCTGGTATGCATTCTGCACGCGTTCCGATAGGTCGTATTCATTGTTTATGGGCGTTGCATAAACCACGAGCTTCAAATGACCCCACAAATAAAAGTCTAATGGGGTCCGGTGACCTCGGTGGCCATGCCACTGGGCCAACACGCCCAATCCATCGCTGAAGCTACTGTTTATTGAGATGATCTCTGATGCGATGGGAGAACTGTGCTGGAGTTCTGTCGTGCATAAACCACATTTGTCTTCTTGTATTCAGTGGTACATCTTCAAGGAGACGTGGCAAGTGTCTTCTTAAGAATCCTCTTAGACGAGATGGAAGCGTGCGTGGACCAATAAGCATGTCGCCAACAAGTACTGCACAAATTTTAATTAAAATCCTTTTCTGGAAGCTGGATTCACTTTGACACTTATTTTTGGCTATTATTTCGAAAATGAAACATTTGTGACCAAATTTTGGTAGGAACATTTTTTCTTATTCTTGAAAATGGAACACGCACACGAAGTTTGTAAACATACTTCTGACACCCTGAGTAGCCCAGAGGGCCTAAATGACACAAAGCCCAGTTTTGTAAATTCACGTTAGGTTAGGTTAGGTTAGGTTGGGTTAGGTTAAGTTAGGTTAGGTTAAGTTAGGTTAGGTTAGATTAGGTTAGGTT
>NW_019060063.1:257826-274352 GCF_000696155.1 Zootermopsis nevadensis
CCCCCGATCATGGAGGCCATCAGCTGAAGTGATCTTCCCCCCATGCCGCAGAGGCCTTCAGCCGAAACGGCCCCTCCCTCTCTGGGTTCATACCCCAGAGACCCAACCAACCAAATTCCTTCGACAACTTGCCTGACAGGATAACCTCCCATCAGCAGCAACAAATCCCAGTTTGAATGGTCGAGGCTCCCGCCACGACGCAACCCCGTTAGCGTTAGCAAAATTTCCGTTCTTATATTACGACCGTTTACCATTTCCAGCAATGCGTCTTGTGCGCAGGAATGGTTTCACCTAGGTAGGGACGATGCTTGCGCTTGCGCAGGCCTCTGCCCTCAGTTAGCTTCTTTGGTTGGTTGGTTGGCAGTTTGTCAACACGGATGTAAAGTTTAGGACTGATCATCGTCCCACACCTTCGGTGCCCACCAATAAGACGACAGCAGACACACGTACATAATGACATCGCCCTCGGAACTGTGCCAACTTACCGCTCCTATTATTTCGACCACAATGTTGGCAGGATTGCTCGATAACAATTGTTACCAAACTGAATGTAGACCTAGAAATATCACAGTACGTTTTAAAACCGGACGTCATGAGAGACAGCCATGATTTTAGTTGCCGGCGTGAGAATATGAAATCGTATTTTCAGACATTTCCGGTTCCTATAACCAGGGATCCGTCCCATTGTCACAGATCATAAACAACTATGTCAATGTCACAGTCTGAGATTTGATCTGTCTTTGTTAAGTTTCCATCCGAGTAATCGATACAATCCGTTCCACGCCACCCCCTTCACGGATTTGAGCCCTTCCCAATCCATGCAGACGAAATCACTCGATTGTCAACGGGGGACAAACCCCATAACCAACCGACTCTACGTTGCATGGACTTTCTTTAAATGAATATTTTAAAAGGTTTTTAATAACCGAAGAACTAACTTTTCGGGTCAAACCTGATATGTAGAACACGTGTTAGAAAAGCAGATCATTGGGCCCTGGCATGAGCCAGCTGAATCCACTTTACGTCTTTACGTTCTGTTTTTGATAGTTTTTCTTACGTTATCTTGTCATGTGCGCCAAGTCTGTTCACTACTCACGGTTCTACCTTGTGGTACAGGGTGTTTAAAAATAATATTTTTAGTAGATACGCAATTGCAAGTATAACATAACAATAAATGTAGAATGGTGTCTGAAGAAAAGAATTTTTGTAGTGTATAATGTTTTGAGAAATGTTTTTAAATAGTCTATATCAAATGTCTGGATTTTATTACTGTAAAATTATCAGGTAAAGAGTAGAAATTAAGAAATTCTCAGTCTTTAATTTCGTTCATTCAACCTGCCAAAATTTTCTTCATCTTGTTTCAGATTTTCAAAAGTCTCCTTGAATGTCGGTGTAAGTACATTACTTCCGATTACAAGACCAATAATTCGTATTCTGAATTATAATTATCGCAAAGTATCTCCGAGCTTCAAATACGCTGTGAGCAGTCAGCCGAAGTGCGTTATGGGATGGGGAGTAATAGCGTATAAAATGCCTCCCTCCTCCCTTTTCATGTTCCCTTCGCCTCTTACTGTGACGTAACACAGACCCGCAGATATTTTGCGTCAATTTTATTGTCATGATGCAAAAGATGTGTTCATGTGCAGTTTGTGTGACGAAATACGTGATCATCGCCTACCATGAGCATTGATCAGCTCCAGAACGAATTCACCGATTTTAATTGTAGTTTATTAATTCATAATTTTAACGAGAAGTTATCGAAATTATTAAATTTACAATTAGACTAGAAAATTTTAACAATAATACGTCTTCTGAGCGCATAAAAATAACTTAACTTGGTTTAGACGTGAAAATTATTTTCGTAAATGGACTTTAGCTTCGATAGATAAATATTTATAAGGTAGTATATTTGCGTCATATTGTGAATTAGGTTAATATTTTAATATTTTCCGTCAAATCACAATTTTTTATAAGATAATAAAATATAAAATATTTAAAATATCATTTCACGTTCCGTATCGATTGATCGATTTACAAATTGGAACGTCTCTTACGACATGTTTCGGTTATATTTTATATTAATTTAATTTATTTTACTTATACATTCTACTATTTATTTACTTCCATCATTTTGTTTTCTATATTACTCCATATTTATTAATGTTTTATTTAAATCATTGCTTTACAGACTAATATTGAACATCAGATGAACCACGCCATATAAAAAACAATACCTTCGTTCTAATATATAAGAGTAATCTGATAAGAACATCTTCAATAAACTGCATAACATTGTAAAGGATTGTAAAGGATTGTAATTCGAGTTTTAAATTTACCAATCTAATTTATACCTGAGGACCGTTAAATATAACCGAAACATGTCGTAAGAAAACGTTCCAATTTGTAAATCGATCAATCGATGCGGAACGTGAAATGATATTTTAAATATTTTATATTTTATTATCTTATAAAAAATTGTGATTTGAAGGAAAATATTAAAATATTAAATATTAAGATAAATATTTGTTGTAGGATTAATTAAATAAGTTTATAATTATGATCAAAGATTGCGTCATGGTTAGTTCAGTTTTTTTACGTAGCTGATACAATCCATTGCTTTTCGAGAGTCATATTTTATAAGGCAGTCAAGGTAATCGGCTGAAAGGGAACTGGTTTTATGAACAGGCACTGAGTTCCTGGAATAAATAGTTCCTAGATATCGCTTGATCCTTGTTACATGGTTCATGAAGTGATTTTCCTGTTTTCCGTCTTTACAAAGACAGATGACGATAGGTTCTTCAATTCATCCAACAGATAAGACGAGCCAAGCTCCTGGAAGATAAATGTTTGTAAATAAATGTGACGTAACTGTACAGAGAAAATCGAAGAAATTTTAAAAAAAAAATTGTATATATATTTTTTTATTTGTATTGTTCACGATTTTCGTTAGAATAAATTTTGATCATCTCCAATCTCCGCTCCATCACTTTGTAGTTCAACAGACAAAAATTATTCTGAGCAGGGCGTCTAATTCGTCACGATTATTAAAAGTAAATATAATGACGTCCTTCATGCTTAATTAGACACTGCTTAATGTAGAGGAGTTGGCAGTGTATGGATGTGATTGGTTAGCTTTAAGCCCCGGCCGCTTAATCGGCCGAGAAATAACTTCGATTCACACCGGAGTGTAGGCCGGGTTCTATGGGTAGATCCCGCCTTCCGGGAATCAAACAACAGTCGTACAGCCTAGAGCCTAGTCACTACATCGACTGAGATATATTTAAAGAAATTTATAGATCAGTGTTTATAAGGGATAGACAGTCGCCTGTAAATGTATTGAACCCCTGAAAAATCCTTTAAAATATGACTCAAGAATTGTTACAAATTAATAAAATAATAGTTCAAGGTCAAACTGAACGTTTGAAGACGATGTGATATCTGCATTTCTTTTACGTTGTCAATCGTCTAAATTATAAAATAAAAACTTGTTTCGGAAGCTTTTTATGCTTCCATCTTCAGGTAAAAGAACAGGAGGATAAGGAAAGATAGCGTATGTTGGCTGGCTCAGCTAGTCTGAGACCTGGGTCTGTGGTCTTGTGATCCAACGGACGCAGTGAATATGATCCTGCCCTCTTCCCCTCTACATTAACCAGATAACGGAAGCAGAATCCAGCTTCCGGAACGTTGTGATTTTATTATTTTATAGTTTAGACCAGTGGTATTCAACCTTTTTTGTTCGCGTACACCCAGATATAATTTCTCTTCAACTTTGAACCCCCAAAGTTGTTGGTGTATAATTCAAGTTATACATAGTATATAATCTACATCTAAAATAAATTAAATAAATTACATTACTGATTATTCAGTTTTTATCATAAAATAATATATTTTTTTTTAAATTTCACGTACCCCCCCCTAAGATGTCTTCGCGTACCCCACGTTGACAACCACTGGTTTAGACGATGGACAAAGTTCCAGAAAACAGTTTTATAAATACTTCGACGTTTGGTTTGTGATACACACACGGGCTTATGCTATATGGAGATGTAATTTTAATGTGAAATTTGTTTTGATTTGTAAACACGGAGTAGTCGCTCGGATGTCGTGGTTTACCGGTCGAGAACGGTCAGAACGTATTGTGGACAAATCAGAAAGTGATTGACGCAAATGGGCGACATTCAAACACGTACGCTACTGACATCTATGAACAAAGCCTGTAACAAAAGCGAGCACGTCTTAGTGACCCACCCAATGGTCTGGAATTGGGCGCGACCATACTGAGTGACCTCGCCACTTGCATACTGAGTGTTTCGACCTCTTAAAGTATGTACGCAGGAAGTGAAAAACAATTAGTGTCTTAATGATTCCATTCATTGGTTTATGGGGCAGTCAGTACACACACGTGACATCATTACTTGCTTTTTAAAACACGTGGTCTACAGCCTTAGAACAAGAGACGCTAATTTAAACAGTTTTAGGCGTTGTTATGAACGTGAAGAAACAGTTCAGTGGAACAAGTAATAAATGCGCAGTGGCTGATACGAGTTTCAGCTTAATCATGAAGCTGAGATCTTAAGGAGTTATCCGCTCAGCTAGACAAGAAATTGTCTCTGTTTTTTATAAAACCAGGGAGTTCATTAACGCGTTCACAAGAGCCCGCCACTTGTCCATGTTTTAATTGAGATTAATCCAATACGCAATGCACAAGAACAGTGTAATCCAATCTGAGAACAGCAAACATAACCTATAAATCCAACGCAAAAGAATATATTGGGTCGATGAACGTCGCGAAATGAGGCAAGAGACAGCGAAACAAGGCCTGATGTGACTTTCTGCGCGAAGTGGCCGGCGCAGAAGACGTATTTCGCTGTAAGGGAACACGTGACTTTGTTAGCAGAAACTAAAAATGCTTCGTACTTAAAAGCACTGCAGCGCCACACCTGCGAGCTGTTCCATGCCCGAACTAATCTCGACGTTAAGCGCTGCGTACAACTCAGACGAGGATCTTAAATCAGACTTTCGCTTGTTTATTTTGATTTACGTAAAGGTGTTTCGACTTTCTCGCGTTCCATCACTTATCTTTGCCTGTTGTACTCAATGGTATAAGACAAATACATCCATTATGGTTGTCGTGAGTAAATATAAACTATTTACTCTTTAAATTATTACACTTTCAAGTGCCATAGACCATTAGGTCTTCACTTTTAAGCACACTTATTCATATTATTAATTCCTTTCTTCCTTCATGTATTTCACACATGTTCCTTCATGGGTTGTTTAATGACGCTGTTTTACACCTAGAGAAGCTATTTTGATTCAAAAGATACGAGAGGGAAATTATACACGGAACAGACTAGACCATGGCTTATTTACGTGCAGCTGTCTTCGGTTTTGTCAGAAGTGACTGAGGAAAGTAACGGAAACCGACATTATGTCCGGTGCAACGTTCTGGATTCCAATCGAGTTTCTCTCGAATTAAACTTTCCGTTGAGCGTCTTGTATGGTTTGATATTAGGGTTTGGGTTTAATCAAAACTAACAATTTTGAGTCTTTTAAAATCTTTCATAAAAGCTTGACATATCTTTTTACCTTCCGTGATGACAGAGTTGGTTCCCGAAACGTCGGCTGATTACCCGACAAAAGATTTTATTCATTGTACTCGCCGCGAAAGTCTCAAAATTCTATTCTTCTGGGTTGTTGGCGCCGTGAAATCTGGCTGAAGTTAACCGACGTTGCAGTCTTTGATGACGGAGTCAGATAGAATCTCTGAAACGTCGGTAAAAATTCTACCAGATCACACGTCGCCAACAACCCAGAAGACAGCCATATTCGGACTCACCTTGTTTTCCTTTAGTATATCCGTAAACCTGAGGCCAGACATTGTGATGCGCGGTGTGACCTTGAAAATTTTGTATTCGACTCATCTACACCGAGGGTGGGTTTGTCTGGCACAAAGACAACTCTCCACCGCGCCCTGAATACCAAAACATGTTTCGTGCTCAGAATCTTATTTCATTGTGTGATCCCCTTGAACACTCAACGTCTGTTATTGCTGATTTACATCAGACGCAAAATATCTCCGAGTTTAGTTGACCGTTATAAACACGCACGTGCGACGGAGGACATCGACAGTGCGCAGGTCCTTCTTTACATATTAATGGATGTGAAATTATTACGTTTAGTCTGTAGTAGTAATAGTGTTTTGTAGTGTGGTTAAATTACAGAGCAGTGTTAAAGTTTGTGTATTAAAATGCCAACGATTGTGTTGAAATTAAGAATGGAAGTCAATGTTTTTAGTTACACTATACATGTTCAGATTCTGCGCCATCTTGATCCATCTAACTATTTCATCTTCCATTCTCTTTCAGTGGCATACGTAAAGCTCGGAGTTATTTTGCGTCCATTGTATACACAAATGATTCTGATTAAGATTTTGCTTCAATCTTGATGATACAATACTTTCATCCGAAACGTCGGTGTCTTCCTAGAAGTTCACAAAGCGTTTCAACCCAGAAGATAAGATTCTCGCGTAACAGAGAGTGGAAATTTTCTAGGTTCTAGGAGCTTTAAAGTACTTTGAAATACGTTTTAGATTTACGCGGATAAAATATGTGATGGTCTGGAATAAAACCTGTAACTAGTCTTTCCGTAGCGATGTTCGAAGCTTTCAGTAATATTTTCTACTTTTCGTACACCCAAAAAATATTCAAATGTCGTCGTAACGTCATTTATCATTAATTTCGTGAACGTTTGCAACAACAGATTTTAATAAAAATTTTTTCAATAATCCCAGTTTAAGTATTAAATGGAGCTTGTGTTCCCACCCCAGAAATTTGCAAGCTTGCCACACTGTTCTTATCTAAAACACGGAATTAAAACCGATAACGACTGAGCCTCTCGCAGTGACATGTTGTTTTTATAGTTTGTCACAGAAATTCGCTATTAATGACCGATCGTAGTGGCATCTATTGTAAGATTAAGGGACTGCAGATGAGATTTAGGTTATACTGAAGTTCGTGTTGTCTGGCAGAGGTTTACGAACGTTTCAGAGGTCCTTGCTGCCTCAGTCATCAGAGCGATGACTAAAATCCTACTTAAATTGAGCCATCTTTAAGTTGCGGTAGCTGTTACTCAGGCCAAGATTCGAACTAAATACCTCGCAAAGTCCGCCACATCACAGCTGTTATACCATATTCCACGATGTCTGAGCGGCAAAGTACACAATACAATGATACGGAGTGTCGGTCAGTGGAGTGGGTGAGGGCTGTTACGGGAACAGAACACACCCACAGTATTTTCTTTGTTTTAAAAATATTATAGTAAGAAATCTGTCTTTGTTTTGTTCCTTACGATGAGGTACAGGACTAAATAAAGCCATTAACCGCTATGTTAGCCAAAAGTTTAGTAATATTCTTTTTGGGGCGTAAATGTATTTATGTATTCAGAAGTATCAGGGGGTGTGGATGCATCTTGGAATGGCAAAGGCTTCTACTAACGTAAGACGTGTCTACCGTACAGATCGTTCCGCGTACGTCACTTTGAATGATTCCAACTCAGAAGTTGCATGCTGTGGTGTTAATGTATTGTTCTGCTGTTCATTTCTTGTGAAAGGAGTCTTGTTTACAGAGTAGAGATTAGTATTATGATAGTAAAATATCTTTTATTGTCAGGTTAGCGTATTTAGAACTGGTAGTACAGGGAGACACCGTCACGTGGACCTCAGGAGGAAGGTGGGGACATTGTTTGCCTCGCCACTTAAACAATGCGTAGTCAGGTGTTAAGATCCATTCGCGAAAATGATTGTTATGCTACGGGTACTAATGGAATATGACAACCAGGAAATGTGAAGAGGACAGTTGGACTGCCATCTGAATGCAGTTAAGTGCACTAACGCTGTGTTACGTCATTCACGGGGAAAACGATTTAAGTACCACGCGCCGGCTTCCGTTGTGGGAGGAAACTTCTTACAAATGTTGTACGGTATTTATTTTCCTTAGAAAGTAGCAACTTCAGAGTTATCTTGAGGTTTGATTGTTACGTACTTTGCTTGAAGTTGATGTTAAATAAGTTCATTCGCGTATTTTAATCGTTAGAAAGGCTTGTGGCCAATCATAGTAGCTGTGGGCGTTGATACCTTGTCACGTACTGATCACTCGTCTAAGAATTACTATAAAATAGGACGTATTTATAATCGAAGGAGTGGCTTTGAATTTAAATATATCTTATCCGTAGCAGCTGTAGAAGAACAAGATGATGCTTGTGAAGTGATGATCACACAATCTAACACTATTCCCAAGCTTGATTCCTATCTACTATAAAAGTTGTTAGTGGAACAATGGTTCCGGATAATTTGACGTAAATACGTCATACCTGCTTTACAATTGAGTAAAGTTTGATTAAGACATTGCTTAAAAATGTAACGAAAAAGTTTAACTTCATTGTTATGTTATGAAACGTCAAACAATGAAGTTTGACGTTTCCTAGGTAACATAACAATGGAGTTACACTTTTTCGTAACACATTTTTGCCGAATGACACTGACCCTAAAATATAGACGTATTTTTTTACGTCAAAAATTTGTGATTCCTCGTTGTCTTCAAGAAATGACGTCATCAACAATGTCAACAGATATTTGTTTACTCGGCATTGTTGTGGAACACAACAATGCCGAGTAAACAAATAACGCTTCACTACCGAGCCAGTCGCATTATTAAAAATTGACTGACAGTTGGCCTAAACATCAGAAAAGTGAAAAAAAGTTATCAACTATTTGAAGTACCAAGTCCAAGAACTGCAACAAGGTAAAGTGATACTCATTCGATATATTACGATTACGAAAACTATTATGATCGATTTTAATACGAAGATATGCAAGGGTGGGGTTGGACGTAGAAAGTTTACTGACCAAGAACAGTTAGCCTCTGAACAGCGACGTAAAGAACTACTACATCAGACCTATTTAAGAAATAAAGAAGAGCGAAAGAATACTTACAATGATAGACGAGACCATATTAACGACACACGTAGAGCTCTGCTCTAGTTGATAAAAATTTCCAGTTGTTCCAAGCATTAAGATTTTGCTCAGTTGCCATATTTGTAATTTTCTGCAAAGTTTAACGCAGAATATTATATACTTCTTTGATACATTTCCTTGTTATGAACAGGTTAGCATTGTTTTGTTTTTAGAGGTCCCTGGTTTGACTCTTGGCTCATGGAACAGCTGCTATAACATTTTCACGACTGAAGTCACTTTCTCGAGATAAATGATTTCTAACCTGAAGATGGTACTTAGCCGAAACATATAGTATGCAATAAAATTTATATCTTAATATAGATAATCTGTTGTTATAAACAATTTTTGGTATCGAACTCTGCTAGCCACGCCGCGTCAACTTTAAACGCAACTGTCACTTCCCAGCTCCCGGTAGGAACTGCATGACTCACCGCCAAGCGCTACAAAATATTTCCGAATCGAGCAATCAGAAATATTTTATGTTACGAAAACAACAGAAAGGCCTAGGAGTAGGATGTATTATATGGATTTACGACCGAGGCTATGATTGGAGCGTGGAATGTTATGGCTGTGTGGATGGTAAATGGATGGAGTCGACTCAGGTCGTGGCCGGTGGCGAGCTTTGGTGTTATTGGTGTTGGACCTGCGGGTTTTGCCACCAAGTAGTTATTTAGTTAGTTAGTTATTGCTTACCAACTCGTGAACGGAGAATAAAGACCACAGTGGTTCAAATGCAGTGAGGTTAGGTTAGGTTAGGTTACGTTAGTTTAGGGTAGGTTAGGTTAGGTTAGGTTAAGTTAAGTTAAGTTAGATGTTACACGTTCTTTCCACGAAGTGCGTAGTGAGAACGCGATATGGGATTGTCGTGTGTGTCCGTACGTCTGTCCAGTCGAGTCTATACTCGATAACCACTGGACGGATTTGAACGAAATTTACTTTGAAGATTGTGCTCTTCTGCAAAACCTCAAAAATCCTGCTTTTTATTATCCTACAAGCTGTGATAACAGAGTAACGGATAAGGAAATTCGCGAGGTGGACATTGAGGTGCTGCAATCTGGTGGCCAAATTTGGAAGTACCGAACAAGGCGAATGTAATATCCCTAAATGCACGTTTTAAAGAACGCATGGGGATATTATATGGAATTCACTTTCCCAGCTTGTTCGCATATGGGGCTGGTTATATTTTTCTGTCCGTCCGCGTGATTTAACTCGACAACCGCTGGTCGGATTTTAATTGAATTTGGTACGGAAGTTATGACATTAAGGACTACCTTAAAATCGTACATTTCAGTTCCCTACTATCGATAATACTACCATGGCGAACGAACGAATTTATGAGGTGGGATCTACGCTAGTGTTACTTTCTATAGAGCTATAAAGTGACGTATGGTGAAAGATTTTTTTTGTAATAATTCTTTCTATGATGTGAAAAAGCAACATGGTGGTTGCATGAAAGAAATATAAATGTTTTGACTTTGCCCCGGATTCGAACTGATGATCCCTTGCGTCCATTATGTTACTACAGAACTGGATCGGATTGTGGCGTGTTGGATTGATTTAGATTTCTTGAAAAATACATTAAGACCTCGTGATTTTAATTGTTTCGAAATAAAATTGCTTAAGTAAGATAACCTACATAATATTTTATTAAAAATTAGAATTTAGCAAAGAACACACGTGTGTGAATACACTTTTCCGGTCTTGTTGGGTTAAATTCCTTTAGCTCTGCGTTTCACGTCCGCTGTAGGCCTGAGGAGATACGCAGTATCAACTTAATGGTGCACACTAGAACGTTGTCCAACATGAAAGTCGATGGCCTGGTTCGTATATCGATAAGGCACCGAGGTTCACCCGGAACTAAGTTTCTTCATTCCTGTTTACTTACGTCAGGGGTGTACATACTCGGATCGCACTGATTATAATCTAATGCACTAATTAGTGATGTTCTGAAAAAGGATCATCATTTTTCGAGATTTCTCGTTTGTGTCAATGCGGTTTGTCGTAAATACAGGGCGAGTCTAAATGATGTTCCTGATTTGAAATACGTGTTACTCACGTTTAATGAAATTCAGATGCACGAAATTGGTACCGATGGAAAGAGAAACTCTACAAGTTTTTATTTATTTTATTTAATTTATTTAAATCTTGTCCGTCTAATCACAATAAATTCTTATTAATATTAAAATATTACAATAATTAACATTTAAAATATTTAAAATATTAAATGATGTTCTTTATCGAAATATTCGATTTTACATTAGACCATCATTTTTCACGACATGTTTCGGTTCCTAAAAGAACTATCTTCAGGTGTATATAATTATATAAAGATTAAAATCAATAATAACTTAAATACAATTTCTATATATTATTTTAGCGTACATTTTTAACAGATGTTTATCAGATATCAAACGATGTTCTTTTCCAGATTTTATTCCATTTTAATAACATATTCGATGTTCTGTATATGTACATCATGCTCATTATGACTTTACTCTACAAGTTTTGTCTTCTGCGGGATACCAAGCTCCGTGCTGCCACTGACGGTGGATTTATGCGAGCTGCGTGTGAAACTTGCACGGACCCGCTCCACTGTTTATAGATGCAGCCCCTTTTCTTAAATGGGGAATACCACTTACGAATTGTAAGCCCACTGGATGGATCTGCCGCAAACTTGGTTCAGAAATGCCGTTGCACACTAATAACAGACCGGTGAACATTGAAATCCAGGACACAAAAGGCTCCCCTGTCTTCGATGGCAGCCATTTTCTCTCATATCGCCCCTGGCGGCGAAAAGTGTTACTACGCGGCCGCTAAGTATACCAACATAAACTTGGAGAGTTTCTCTTTACATCGGTACCAATTTTGTGCATCTGAATTTTATTAAACGTGAGTAACATGTGTTTCAAATCGGGAACATCATTTAGACTCGCCCTGTATAATACGAGGTGATTTTATGATTTGAGGAAAGCTCACTTTGTGGTCTTCTGGGTTGGCTCTGTGTATTTCAGTATTTGGGTATAACCTTCCTGAGTAATAATTTTACCCTGACGATTAAGGCAGTATGTTCGTCAGAAACGTTGGTAGCCAACGACAGGAATGGACAGTGTCACAACTTGCAACACCAAAATCTGAAATCGATAGGACAGATCACAATTGAAGATTTGACTGACAGAGTCTAGACAGAGACTGACATTCGCCAGACATGGAAGTAATGAAGGAGCTTAGAAATTTTGAAAATATTTTACGCTGTTCCGCTGTGTTGTACTAAGTATGGTTAGGTCGGTTACCGTCATGTTTACGATAGAATTCGTAACTCCTTTTTTAGGGCGATTTGTTATTAAATATTAGAACCAGTGGCGGCCCGTCCACAAGAGCTACAAAGCTGCAGCACCCCCCTATAATTTTTCAGAAATTGAAAAAATATTTTTTGTGTTTATATAATTTGTCCCTTACGTTGTCATTATCCACTAATCGGCTGAACTGACAGTAAGTCCGCGGGCGAGGAGTGCGAAGCAGAACGGGGCTATCATCCGGCTGCAAGGATTTCAGCGCGGCTAGCCGGTCAAATGTAGAGAGCGCGGCGGGCGGTAGAGTGAGGGGCAGTTCACTGGTACAGCGCGTATCGGAGCTGCAGTCCCCGCAGCCGGCTCATGGTTTCTGTATCCCAATCTGTTTCGTGTTAGTGTTAATGAGTGTTCAATAATTCTGTGTTCCGACTATTTTTTGTTATAATGACAATGACCAAAGGAAGTGTATCATATTTACAGCAAATTACTTTTCTAAATTGTTTTTGAGTGAAAATTCATGGTTCCGGACTTACAAATAGTTAGAACATCGTCGAACACGTATGGGTTTTCTCCTGATGTAAATTTACTTTTAATTTGTTTATATTGTTTTGTGTTGAAAAACTATTCTGAGTTTTCCCTCTTGCCCAGAACTATCACTGCTCAGACTCACGAGCCGCCACTGATTAGAACACACCATGACAGTTTTCGGCAGTTAAAACAGTTTTGGGGTCGTATGGACGTGGTTTAACAGGTTTACAACATCGTTTGGAAAATATCTCGTGCGTTTTGTCATGTCTGAACATGCACATCGCGTGAAGAGTGCGTTAAAGACGGCTGAGCCCTCGAGACCGTCTGTTCCGGAAGACGAACGCGTATCTCAGTGACATCTGTGTTCCATGTCATGCTACATTTTGACACGTGATAATTTAGAGCTTCATTTATAAAGTTTTGTAGACACTCTGGATGATTAATAAATCCTATCTTTGAATGTGATTTTTTTTAAAAGAAATACGTCTAGCAATTTTGGGGGAGGGGGTTGAAACATTCTGTCCAGACATAACCTAACCTCCAGCTTTGTCATCTTATGAAAATGACGCGGGGAAAGTTTTAAGACATTTTAGTGGACGTGTATCGTGCGTCTCCCTAGAACTTTGGACAGCACTGTTCACGTGATGCGAATTCAGGTGTTGTGGGTGGGATTGTCACACATCGCACGGAGTTCTGTTTTTCTGTGAAGGCAAGGAAGTGTGCCAAACCGGTTGATGCGGGCGAGAACGTGTAGCTGGATCCCAGAGGAAGGGTTTCTTTCAATATGCCTTGTTAGGATAACACATTGGCTTCTATTTAAATGTTAGTTCCTAGCCTATGTTTTTCGCCTTTCGTCCATTTCCGGGTTTAATGGATAACTGTATATCTTATGTAATAATATAACATTTTCTGTCGTGAAACTTTTCTTTCGAAAAATTACAAAATTAGACTTTCGAATTCACGTCTTTGGCTACGGGCTGGACGACCGGGGTTCGATCTCCGACGGGGGCAGAGGATATTTCCTCTAGCCTCTGCGTCCAGACTGGCTCTGGGGCCCACCCAGCCTCCTATACAATGGGTACCGGGGTCCTTTCCCGGGGGTAAAGCCGGCCGGGGCGTGATGCTGACCACTCACCCCCATTTAGTGCCGGGGTCAAGGAAGAGAGGAGCTATACCTCCACTCACCCCAAACGCCTACATGGCGTATAGTGGGACAAACTTTACTTTTTTATATATATATACAAAGCTGAAATTGAGAGGTTTTGTATCTTATTTTTGCTCATAATTCGATAACGGATGAACCGATTTGCACCAAACGTCATATGTTTGTTCATCTCGAAGGAGAAATTACAGGAATAAATGTCTCAAGCCAGAAAACTGTACTAGATTCGTGTTCCATTGAAGTTATTGGTTTAGGGATATTAATCCTGTGTTTTTTTTAGATTGAAGGCCATTTTACACAAGTTCCATAATTACAGTCTCGATGTTTATTAAAATAACACATGTTTTGACATCAATACGTCATCTTCAGGTGGTTCTCTTTGCAGTGGTCGAAACTAACCACCTGAAGATGAACAATTAATGTCGAAACATGTGTTATTTTAATAAACATCGAGACTGTAATTATTGAACTTGCGCAGACGGACTGCCAACCTAACGATTATCACACAGCAAGATGCAGTCCTGAAGGGTTGGTCCTATGATATTCAGATATTCTGTCGGGAAACAAAGATTGGCAATAAATGTTAACATTTGTCGAATTTCGCCACTGTAACACGCGGTTTGTGCCCTATATATATTAATGATGGCTGAAGATGTGAGGGACATAACCTACAAATAATGAGATATCTTAAAGGATTTAAGAATTCATGGTACATAACAACTATTTAATGGCTGGGTGGCCTCACGCAGTTTCTAGTTTCAAGATGATTGTTTTGTTAAATCTTAAATTTAGTAGGCAGGGAATTGATTTAATATTTTACTGGAAAGCGCATTTTCGCCATATTTGTTTTGGGGTGGGGTTTTTAATGTGCTGACAATAACGCCATCTTGCGTCAGCAGTGCTGCCAAACACCGAAACATTTTAATATACCACGGAAAATTGAATATTTTAACGTCATACAAATATAATTTTTTTGAAGTTGTTAGAAGTGCTGTGAAGTTTATAATTCGTAAAGAAGATTCTCTTAAACACGAAGTATCAGACGTTTAATGAAACTAATATCTGTGAGGTTGCTGATATTTTAAGGTAGATAATATGGAAACAAAGTTTTTAAGCAACGAGACGTTTCTCGTTTACAGTGAGATTTACACCTTTGATACTGCAATAAACATAACACACTCCATGGAAGCTCCATAAATGCTCTTCAATGTTACATTACCGAGGGAGCTAGGCAATTAATAAAGTCTGAAGTAAATATCTCCATAAATTATAGCAGCATAATAAACACGCCAGTAACAAACAGTTGTTTCAACATTGCAATCGCTTTTCAGGGCTGCCAACTGACATGTAAACCACATAGAGAATGGTGTTCCTGAAGACGTGACGTCATTGAGACATTACCTACCGTAATTTTACCCCTAATTACGGCGAGAATGTTTAGAGCATGTGACACTCGAATTGTACAAGCGTTACTCAGTGAAGTACGAGGTGCGATCGGAAGGTTTCCAGACTGCGCGTATAAAAACCCGTACACTTATCTCAGGTATTAAATTCATCCATCACCCTCGAAGTAGTTCCCCTGGGAGTGAACACAACGATCCCAGCGCCGCTGCCAAGCCTGGAAGCATCCCTGAAAATCTTTCTTTGTCAGCCTGTCCAGCACCATCTGCGATTCTGCCTGAATCTCTTCTATCGTCTCAAATCTCCTTCCCTTTAGCTGAATTTTCATCTTTGGGAAGAGGAAGAAGTCACACGGAGCTTAGAAAGGAAGTTGGGGTCGGTTCTTGCAAGATCTTTGAGCTCCTGACAAACGAGAAGTCGATTCTGCTTCTGGTCCTCAGACAGGATGCGTCGCATGTGGAGTTCTTCCTTTAGAATCAGCTGACAGGTCCCATAGCCTATCCCAACAATGTCGCACAAGTCGTTGATGGTACGACGTCGATCTTCGTGAATGGCCTGCCGAATCTTCGTAACATTTTCGGGCGTTGTGTCTGGAAACTTTCCGATCGCACCTCGTAATTGTGGTTTAGGTTCTTACGTGGGTCATCCATTTAAATGTTCTGAACCCATAGAAACGTGCGCACAATCCCATTTGTTTCTTACGTGTCTTAAAGAAGATACTTTAGTGTTTTGTAAAATGTTGCTGACTTTCTAACCGACAGAATTTATGGTGAAATATCTTGAAAGCAATTTGGAAACACGTGCAAACGTTGTGTACTTGAATGTGAGCCGTTGAGATAGATGTGACGTGTTCATTAGCCCGGATAGATACCAGGCCTATCGCGTAGACAAAAGACGACTTACTTCCGCAGACAAACAAACGAGGCCATCTTACCCACTTTAAGCAGAACATCGGAACGTAGTGAACAAGATTGTGTCTTTTCGAATTTCTACCGCGTTGTTGGCTGTCATGATGAGTTTTTCTCAGTCTCTCCTAAAGAATGAACCTTTAAATGTATCACGACTGTCTTTGCACAAATTCTTACCAGATTATGTTCGTATTAGAACCTCCTCGATTTTTTATCCTTTTTTA
>NW_019060063.1:292935-306064 GCF_000696155.1 Zootermopsis nevadensis
CCCCGCTTTTTTTTATTTTTATATATATATATATATATATATATATATATATATATATATGCAAAAAAGTAGTATGTCAAACGTTATTCGTGTTGATATATGCCGTACTTACCAAACTTCTAAAGCTATGACGTTCGTATTTGAAACAACGTCGTTACATAACCTAGAAATGATTCATACCCATATCATGACACCGAGCTTCGAGGTTGACCAATCACAACTCTCTTCTTTGAGATCAGAGGTTGGCAATCCTCATTGTGATATTCGAAGCCTGCTCAATGCTAGAAAAGTTGATTCAAAATGGACCACATTGTTCACAGATCATCGTTCTTAATGACAAATAACTTTGACGCCATTTCTAGATTATTAGACTACTAGATTATGTTGTATATTGAAAGTCCGCGTTGAGAAGAATCCAATTTGCAGTTAGATAAACGCACAAAATAATAGCATGTATCAACATGAAAAATAGTTCCCAAATCGTTATTTATAACCATTATTTTATGTGAGGTTATGTAACAATGCACGTCCAGGAAAACAAAGAGGTTTGAAGTTGAATGGGGCACGTCAATTTCTGATTTGTGCTGATGTCATCATCATCTAGTGACTAGAAACAAAGATCATAATGAAAACCACGGAAAATATTTACATTACATCAAAAGATGTTTGTCTAGAAGTAAACATAGCCGGTGTAGCTCAGTCGGTAAAGTGATTAGCCACGGGCTGGACGACCGGGGTTCGATCCGGGACTTGGATAGGGTTTTTTCTTTTATCCTCCGCGTCCAGACCGGTTCTGGGGCCCACCCAGCCTCCTATCCAATCGGTACCGGGGTAAAGCCGGCCGGGGTGTGACGCTAACCACTCACCCCATCTAGCGCCAAGGACGAGAATTAATACAGCTTACGTAATCTCCCCTCAAGCGACTACATGGCGTGTGAAGGGAAAGTTTCACTTTTTGACTTTTTACATTGACTGCTGACTAAAATAGGATTAAAGTACACAAAAACTTCAATTTTATCTGTTGTTTCGAGTGAGAAACTTGAGACGATGAGGATGCTTCGGAGGATATTTGGACCTGACAGGAGTCTGCAGAGGATTATCTCACAAGGAGCTCCATAATTTGTATTTTTTACCAAATATTAGGAGAGAATGGGATGGACAGGTTATTCAGCGCGCATGGGAAGAAGACCATTAGGAAAACGTAAGATGGGAGGATAATATTAAAAAGGATCTGAGATAGGGTTGGATTCAGATTGAATTAAATGGGCTCACGATACAGACTGGTGGCGGGCTGTATTGAAACTTCCGGTTTTATGAAGGATGGAAAACTGTTAACAATTTGAGCTTAGTACGTATTAATTTCTTAAGAATGACTCAGCCTTAATGAAGTCATTTGGTAGTAATACAGTTGAATAAGCGTCGATAAAGTGTTGACCGACCGTGGCAATTTACTTGTAGGGATTGATAATTGTAAACTGGAAGCTTTCACGGCGACTGAGAGCTGTAAAACGTCTCAGGAGATCGTCCGTTCATATCGGAGCAGAAATTTCGGAGGTCATTTATACCTCCTAAGAAATGTCAGGATGTAGACTGTAACGAAAAATGGAGTAATTTTAACTAAGTTATCTTAAATTAACTACAGAAGTCAGGTTAACTGAACCGTCATATGTCATCTGTAGAACCCGAATATGTGTGGAGTGGGGTAAATAACAGAGGCATTCTTTGTGGGCGCATGGGCAATGATCCGAGTACACCGCGTTGCTGTACATACGCACAATATCTTTGTTAATCTCTTGATAAAATCATAAAATGACAAATGCAAGAATTTTTCTGAATGCATGAATTTCTTACCTGCAAATTCAAGACAACAGTCAAATTTTCTTTGGTTGGACTTTTAAGAAGATCCATTTGAGGTAATCAACTGTTTTTTTTTAAAGTCCTCTGACCGTTGGTCTGCCGAAAGAGACGTGGTGGAAAATCACAGCAACCACCAGTTAAAAATTCCAAATGAACGCTGAAGCTAGGGTTTATACAAAAACCTACTTTTAAAAAAAAACAGTTTTCGAATTTTTACAGAAAAACAAAATATAATTAAAACAGTAAAAAATATTTATACTTATTTTAAAAAAAATCAGTTTATTTAATATTTATGGAAATACAGAAATATAACAAAATAAAATATACTACATACAAAACCAAATAAATAAATCCAAATTCTTTGTTCTTTCATTGGTTGCCTCAAATACTGAAAATTCGGCCTTCGGTGTCTTCGGATTTGATATTATTTGTTCAGGTTCCTCAAGAAACCTATGAACTGATTTTTCCATGGCTTCTTTTAGAGCATTGCCCTGATTAATAATTTCTCCTTCGCCGATATATTCATCATCGGAATCTGTTTCCATACAAGAATCTGGATATATTCTAGACAATATTTTTCCAGATAACTTAAATAATATCGAGTTTCGAAGCCATTGGAAATACACTAGATTTCTTTTTTGAAATGTTTTGTGGATTTTGCAAATATAGCAAAAGGTTTACCAATCCAACTTGTCTTCTTTCTTGAATTCGTACTTCTAAAGCATTTAATAATTTGGAACTAATTTTTACACCAATCTGCAATTTCCTTGTGTATGTCAATGAGTATAAACCTGAATGACATATTTCTGTGCTGATAGAAACTTCTAATACGAGGAAAATGACCGTTATAAACTAATAACTTCAAACCGCGGCCATATTTATTGATTTAACAAAACCGAATTTTGCAGTACGTGACTTTGCGTACGTTTAGGGTCATTATATCGAACTAGACTCGGTTATTACACGGACGTTGTGTGCAAATTGCGACCTTAAGGATGTTAAATGTGTTAATATTCAACTATACAAATTATATAATGTTCCGACGTTTCAGAGGTCCTTGAAACATTGTTTTATTCAGACAACGTTAATATTCAACTATACAAATTATATAATGTTCCGACGTTTCAGAGGTCCTTGAAACATTATTTTATTCAGACAATATTAATATTCAACTATACAAATTATATAATGTTCCGACATTTCAGAGGTCCTTAGAACATTACCTTTTTCAGACAACATTAATATTAAACTTTCCAAATTATGTAATGTTAATGCCTTCTTTAGGTAACATAAATTAACACCGCTGTGTTATAAAGCGTTTTGCTGTGTGGTAATTCGCTGTTGTCATAGGCATGGGACCGTGAAATTAAACCTTCTTCAAATCTAATATTTTTGTTTTTTCACAGTCATCATTAATGTATCAAAGTTCTGTATTTTACGAAAATCTGTAATCATAAATCATTGTATGGCCACTTACAAGTGGCGGTAGTGTCGATCCCACGCCATAAGTTCGCTCGTCCTTGAGCGCATTTTTTACGAAACACAAAATCTTTAGCCACGTTCGCATTTCCATAACCTGCTTTTATAACTTTAATTCTCATTGTAACCTCCTCATCCACTCGTGGGTTTTTCCCAAGAAAATTAACGGTCTTTTCCACTCTTCTTTAATTTCATTTTAATATTATCATAACCTTACAGATTTATTTATCACCATATATGCATTTACAAGTCGTTTATATTTGAATTTATAATCTTGTAAATTTGTTCACAATAAGAAATAAAATAAATATATAAGAAGCTATTAAAATTTAGTAAAGATGGCTGTCTTCTCGAATGTTTCGCCGTGCAGACTGATAGAAGTTTATCGACGTTTCGGAGGTACTTTCTGCTTCCATCATCAGGGCGATGAGTAATTCGCTCTCAAGGACCAAGAAGACGACCATATTTAGAGCTTCTACAAGTTCCCTTCTGCAATTTTAGATACAGTTTGAATACGTCGAGGCGTATAACCTAATTAACACGACGTTCACTTCGAAATCGCCTTGAGGGACGACAGTTCATTCCTACACACGACAGGCGTAGTCTTGGGAAGGAGGCGTACGGAAGGCCAGCATTCCTGGACAATACGTTGACATGTCAGAGCAGAATTTTAGAAAACGTGCCTTGGAAATTATTTATATAAACCAGGAATTTCTGTATCACTGCTAGAATGTGTATCAACGGGCTGATCGAAAAGTCACGCATCTCTTGTAAAAATATCGATTAATGTTTGCGACGCAGTACAAATCGATTGAATTAATAAAAACAGGCAACATCGCAGTGACTTTCAAGAGACAACGAAGGTCATGTCATTTAACCTGCTCGTTCCAGTCCGTCAGTTACTTTTTCCAACAATCGAAATGCAAAGTGCAACTCGTGTTAATTGTCGAATACTTCCTGGCGTCTCGTTCTTAATTATTATTATTTATTTAGTGTTCTGTCTGAGGATAGGTCCATATGAACAGGATCCTTCCATCCTTTTCTCGGACTGGGACCTGTTCATATACGTTCTTGGCAGATGATCCAGAAGTGGTTTGTCATTGCCTTCTTCTGTGTGTGAATGGAGTAATTGTTGGGATGCCACGGAGGAAAACTCCGTGTTGCCTAGACCACGGCCTTGCCCAACACAAGTTATAAATTCGGGCACCGCCGGGAATCGAACCCGAGACCCCAGGATTACAAGGCCAGCGTTCTAACCGCTAGACCACCGTGGCTCTCGTTCTTAATTAACTTACCGAAATGAGTTTAGGGACACAATTATCGATTCTCTCGTACCAAATAAATTGACAATATCACATCTGGTGATTTACGTGACACAGGACATAAACCATTCCTGTCGATCTTAGGCGTCAGATGACTATTGTTTAGACGAATGAGTGCATTTCCAACTCTTCATATATGCTTCATCCTATTTTTATTTTGTTTTTTATATTTCAACGTAATTTATTTATTGATAAAATGCATTATAATATACTAAATCATTGAATACGGTAGAACTGGCACTTGGTTGATTAGCGAATCTGGTGTAGGTGTTAAAAATTTCCGCTGTTAGCTTCGTGGCGCTGTTGACAGCGGTGAACAGGTGACTGACGAGCGGCGCCTGCGCAAGACCGTTCAGTTTCTCACAGCTCTTGAAGCGTTGCTGTACTTCAAGTAACTCCGCTAGAAAATGTCAGGTGGGGTTAAATCTGGTGGTCGTCTGCTTCCTACACATCTGTTGGAAGAAGTGTTGTCAGGATACGCCCTGACCACATGCCATCTTAAAACAGCTGACTAACGGAGCGAATAATTCCGTTTTATAATGTGTACACATACACTTTTGGGGACATCTGTATTAAGACACAAACATTCCGGATCCTTGGTTAGTAGTGGCTATTCCGTAAGAAAATAATCGCTCTTTATTCTGATAAGTAATTAACATTTTGAACCAGAAGCCTATCTGAATAAAGAAATCAGTCCGTACCGCAAAGTAAACTCAACTCCTCACCGTTACAAAGTTAAACTGATTAACGCTGTTTAAGGAAGTGATCGCTGTTTACAGCGAGAATTATACGCAACACTTAAATACAAAATGGAGTGTTTCTGATTGATAATCAGGTGGTATATATAGTTACCTTATGCTTTAAAAGGTTAAGCTACGTTAATTGTAACTGCATATTTAAAACGTTCTCGGATACATATTATTTAAGAATTCAGTCCGTACCGCGAAGAAAACACAACTGCACCATTACAAAAATTAACCGTTTAATGCTGTTTAGGGATATAATCGCTGTTTATATTAAGAATCGTAAATAAAAAATGAAGAGTTATTAATTATTTAAGCCAGAGGGACATGTAGTTACCGTTTGAACAAAAAGAGTTGAAATAATGAAATAACTCAGTGCGTCTTAGATCAAAGTGAAAAATTATAAACGGATTCTGGGAAATGCTCTGAAAATCATTTTATCCTTTGATAATTTTCGTATCTGTGTGAGGTATGTGTTTTTCAGCGTTTACCATCGCAAAAGCCGAGTTTCGTAGCAGATTCAAATAGGCCGTGACTGAAGATGAATCATAGTTTGAAGAACTTTCAAAACTCGTCCACGGTGGTCTAGCGGTTAGAACGCTGGCCTTGTAATCCTGGGGTCTCGGGTTCGATTCCCGGCGGTGCCCGAATTTATAACTTGTGTTGGGCAAGGCCGTGGTCTAGGCAACACGGAGATTTCCTCCGTGGCATCCCAACAATTACTCCATTCACACACAGAAGAAGGCAATGGCAAACCACTTCTGGATCATCTGCCAAGAACGTATATGAACAGGTCCCAGTCCGAGAAAAGGATGGAATTATCCTGTTCATATGGACCTGTCCTCAGACAGAAAACTAAATAAAAAAAAAATTTAAAAAAATTAATCTGCTTTTGTAAAACAATTTTGTGTTATTAACTAATGTCTGAATAAATATTTTAATTGGTAATATGTTTATTTTATAGTGAAATGTTATTGTCTCTTATCTGACAACTGAACGAACGAGACTGACTAGCAAACTTAATGTGGGTCTCCGTAGAAAAAGGTTGAGAATCACTGGCATAACCTAATCATGGCTGTCCGTTTCTATTTGGCCTCAATAAATGTACCATTCGACATATCTTAATCAAGCTTGGTACAAAATATAGGCTGCTGTACCTCAATAATACAAACTGACTGCGAAGTTCTGAAGTGGGATGGAATTCAGCGTTACTTCGTCTCAAGTCCTGAAATTGTTTTGTGATAACAGTAAAAATGTCTGAATATTTCAATTATGCAATTTTTCTATTTCTTATGAAGCTGTTAATGAGCGAATTTACATTACAGTAACTTATTCATGACATGTGCTATGCCCTTCGGTTGTTATAGTTCTGTAGATGACAACATAGCACTTTTCTCAATCACAGATGGCTCTGAAAACAATGTCGTGTCTATTTTTGAAATGTTGAAAGCAGAAGTTTAAACGTTATTCATAAGATAGTGTAGTTACGTCATATTGTGATTTATTAAATTAAAATTAAATTATTTGGTTATTCCGTCAAATCACAATGTATTTAAAATAAGATAATTAAAATAATTAAAATATCATTCTGTGTTCCATATCGAATAATCGATTTACAATTGGAACAGTTACAACATGTTTCGGTTTTATTAAACCATCATCAGGTGTAAAATTATATTAAATTTAAAACTCAATTACAATATATGACAATAACTGGACACGACCTCCAAAAAACTACACTACGAAAAATTGTAAAAAATGTAATTGAGTTTTAAATTTAATATAATTTTACACCTAATGATGGTTTAATAAAACCGAAACATGTTGTAACTGTTCCAATTGTAAATCGATTATTCGATATGGAACACAGAATGATATTTTAATTATTTTAATTATCTTATTTTAAATACATTGTGATTTGACGGAATAACCAAATAATTTAATTTTAATAGAAGTTTAAACGTTAAAATTAAATTTCTTAACATTTATTTGGTCGTGCTTGAAATTTTGTCCTCAAAATCGGAATTATCTTTAAGTTGTCACTTACAGACAACTCCCATGTAATGTCATTAGTGTTATACTCTTCAGTCGAGAATGGAAATTTTGAAAAATACAATCCATTTCACGATATCTATAAAAATTTGTGATTTATGAAAGTTTGAACACAGTGAGAAATTTACTGATATTAAAAATATCGGTTATTAACCGCTGCGCCCTAGGCCGAGGTGTCATGGCTCTCAAATGAAACACGTCCTTTTAGACCTATAATGTCCGTAGGTAACCTTATTTCCCAACATTTTTAACAGATAATAACTCTTCGTTTAATATTTATTGGGTTCTCTATATAAAAAGCGATTATTTCATTAATCAGCGTTAACCAGTTGATCTTTGTAATGGTGAAGCTTGGTGTTTACTTCGCGGTACGGGCTGAATTCTTAAATATTATTCGGACGTTCTTCGACTTTTAAGTGTTAGTACCAACCCCAATAGAAAGCCTAAAATTTCAACGTTTTCTGCTGATTCGTACCGAAATTTATTTTATACCCAATAAGATGGTAACGTTGCGTCATATTGTGATATAATAAGTATATATTAAATCTTGTCCGTCTAATCACAATAATTCTTATTAAATATTAAAATATTACAATAATTAACATTTTAACATTTTAAAACATTTAAAATATTTAAAATATTAAATTATGTTCTTTATCGGAATATTCGATTTACATTAGACCATCATTTTTCATGTTTCACGACATTTTCAGTTCCTAAAAGAACCATCCTCAGGTGTATATAATTATACAAAGCTTCAAAACGATAAATAATTCAAATACAATTTTCATACATTATGCTAGCGTACATTTTTATCAGATTTTTACCAGATATCAAATGATGTTCTTTTTCAGATTTTTATTCCATTTTTAAAAATCTGATAAAAATGTACGCTAGCATAATGTATGAAAATTGTATTTGAATTATTTATCGTTTTGAAGCTTTGTATAATTATATACACCTGAGGATGGTTCTTTTAGGAACTGAAAATGTCGTGAAACATGAAAAATGATGGTCTAATGTAAATCGAATATTCCGATAAAGACCCAATGTTGAACTTCGTGGCGTATTGTAGTTACTACCAATGGAATTTGTGGAACACCATGTTGCTGTCTCTCGCTGTCCCACTACACCATTTTACCAAACTGCGAGAAATCCGCAAGTCATCTTTATTTTCAGTTACGGTTAGGATGGGTAAAGTACCACATAACCTTATTTGTGTTTTTCGTAAAAATTTTGATATATGAGTTCTTGCATTTCAAAAATTAATGAAGTTTTGTGGTATATTTGGTTTTAGGTCTCATGCGCAGATGGTAACACTGTAATTTTAATTTTATTCCGCAGAAATCACAATTTTTTTTGTAGTGTGTTGAGTAAATGAAAGCAGACGATCTATAAACCTATTTCACGGGTCCGCGTTAAATTTGAGTTTGAAGGTCTGCAGTGAAAGCTTTGTGTCAGATTTCGGTCTATTTCGGATCGATCCGCTAGAAAAGTTTCTTTAGGTAAAGAGTAAATTGAAAGTCATGATGATCGATGCGCTTTAAAATATCACTGACAGTTTAGAATCTTCGTGAATAAATAATTCTCTTTGTGATGCGGATTTAACGACACTCAGAACAAGGTAGTGTTAGTGTTTGTTTACTTTTATGAATGAAGAGGACTCTTAATTATAATCTGCTGTTGGAATTTATCAGCAAATAAGTAAAACTTCTACGCAGATGACATTTTATTCTGAATTCACACTTGAAATTTGATACTGACCAAATATCAGCCATCTTCATAGTTTTATTGATCAATTACAAAAAATCATTTTCTTTCACATGCTCGTTTTTATTAAAACTGGCAACCCGAATGAAATCGTAGGTTGCAAACGATTTCGAGTACTCGATATTTGCACACGCGAATCGATTAATCGAGCGGACACACATATCGGAATCCATTTCTTTAGGAACCAGAAATATATCGTTTTAGAGTGAGGAAACCATGATGATGCATGGAACAGGCTCAGACTTTTTAGAAATCCAAGCGAAGCGGTGGATCTGTGCGACGTGTGGACTTACGTAGTCTCCAGTTTCGTCCGGCTTAGCTCCTTTAATCACAACAGTAATTGTATGTATAGCATTCAGTAACTCTACATTTTGCCCACAGAGCGCATTGTATGCGTTTAACGCGTTCCTTGCTATAAACAGCGATTATTTCCCTGAACAACATTAACATACAAATCTTTAAATGGAGAGACGAGTTGTGTTTTCTTCGAGGTAGGAACTCAATTGTTAAATAACTTATTATTTCGATCACTTTTGTTCTTTAAAGCTGTGATTTCCAAACAGGGTTGTCCAAAATTATAAGCTAATTCAGTAGTTTTGTATGTACGTATGTACGAGGCTCGTCCTTAAAGTAAGATTCCCTGGGGCCGTTTACAGAAACAAAACACAATTTCATGGAAATATTTATTGCAACAGATACAGCAAGTGTCCAGCTATTTTTCAACATATTCGCCACCGGAATTGAGACATTGGTCATACCGTGGGACCAACTTTTGAATACCTGTGTCGTAGAAGTCGGCCGCCTGGGATTGGAACCACTGTGTGACAACCATCTCCGCCTCTCTGTCATTCTCAAAACGCTGACGCTGACCGGACAGGAATTTCTTGAGGTGTAGGAAAAGATGGAAATCACTGGGAACGAGGTCCGGGCTGTAGGGTGAATGATCAAACACCTCCCAGCTGAACTCCTGCAGGAGACTCGCTGTCCGTCGAGCCGCCTTTAGTGCATGCGCCATGCTACGTCATTGCTCTATCACGTACGCACAGTCGCTTCGCGTAATATAAGGTTTGCTAGCTGTGGGACGAGTGGGAAACTTACTTTGTGGACGCGCCTCGTATATATATGTGTGAATGAACGGACGGATTGACAATGGATTGATTGATTGATGAATGGAGGGATTAGAGGGAGTGGGGTGGGTTTATGGAGGGAGTGATGCATGTATGTGGGCCGTGTTCTTACATTTCATATTTAATTTTTCGTTTAGTTTGTATGTTTGTAACGAACGTCTCATTTCGCAGAAGATGCAACTAATTCCACGCAATTTAAGTGTGAATATTGGCTTATAGAAACGGTGGACAAATAGGCCGCAAGAGATCGATATGAATATTCTTAAAAAAAATTGCTTACGAACTTTAGGAGCGCGCTACTGTAAAATAGAGATATTTTTAGAATAATATTTATTACGGACGACCTTAAATAAGGTGTGAATCTTTATTGCGTTCTGCGTGAAGACTATCCCCAACCCTGACATGAGATACGATTTCCCTTGATGGTGGATCAGCACCGACTAATTCATAATCTGCACGTGTTCAAGCAGCCGCAACAGCGAACACGTGACCAAGATAGATATGATGTGCCATGAATCACTCTTGGTCTCAGACTGCTAGACTTCTTATGTTGGTCATAAAAACAAGTTTCAGTAATAATATTTTGCAGTTGCGTGTCCTTCGACCCCCCCCCCCCCCCCCCCACATTTTATAAACACGTGTCTTTCTTGTTAAGCCAGAGGAGTTTCGAGTATCTCACAATTTTAGATAATTATAAAGACAGAAATATTTTCGTACTGATTTGAGCGTTGTACGCAGGAGTTAAAGGAAGTCCATTTTGACGTACGCTGCCCGAGAAGTCACGTGGTTCCCTGTTCGCAGTAAACGAAAACCTTTGTGCGTGTTATAAGTTTATATAAACGTCACTGAAAATACTTTATAACACTGGGAGTTAGAAAATGGCGCCTAATTAACAAATAAATGAATAACGATACTGCGAAAAGCTGACAGATACAAAGACGCGTTAAAGATCAATTTTCTCCGCTAAGGAATATGGGTTTGCGCATGCGCACATCGCTTTTATACCAAGCAGACTTATTTGATTCTCGCGTGCAGCGAAATCTAAAGTAGAACTTTTTTTGTTGAACGGGGAGGTGAACGTGTTCTTCTCTGTCCATTTCTTATTCACGCGATTTTTGGAGCTGAACATTCCTGTCACAAACAAGAAACAGTGAAGTCCTCGCCTTAAACGTGATTGGGAGAACCCGTGACCAAGAGCGTAGTCAGTCTAGGTACTGAAAGCGTCGTTAAATATATAAATAAATGAATAAATAACAGTGTATTTTGACGTTTGACTCGAATCGTACACATGCATTTTTTTTATAGTGTTCTGTCTGACGACAGGTCCATATGAACAGGATCCTTCCATCCTTTTCTCGGACTGGGACCTGTTCATATACGTTCTTGGCAGATGATCCAGAAGTGGGTTGCCATTGCCTTCTTCTGTGTGTGAATGCAGTAATTGTTGGGATGCCACGGAGGAAAACTCCGGGCTGCCTAGACCACGGCCTTGCCCACCACAAGTTATAAATTCGGCCACCGCCGGGAATCGAACCCGAGAACCCTTAGTGTTCTGTCTGACGACAGGTCCATATGAACAGGATCCTTCCATCCTTTTCTCGGACTGGGACCTGTTCATATACGTTCTTGGCAGATGATCCAGAAGTAGTTTGCCATTGCCTTCTTCTGTGTGTGAATGGAGTAATTGTTGGGATGCCACGGAGAAACCGGGAAACTCCGTGTTGCCTAGACCACGGCCTTGCCCAACACAAGTTATAAATTCGGGCACCGCCGGGAATCGAACCCGTGACCCCAGGATTACAAGGCCAGCGTTCATATCCACACGAAAATGCAGAGGAAAATAGAATGTTCCTGAAGAGAAGACACGTTTAGGTTGTGAGATTGTTGGTTTTCAGGGCGGTGACGAAGTCTTTCTCGATCTTCTGGGTTGTAACGCCATGTATACTGGTGTAGCAACGTATACGAAGAAGGCAGCATGATAATGCAGATCGCTGGTATGGACCCGGAAGTCCACTCAACGCAGGAAACAAACTTGGACGTTAAGATTACTTCGGATTCCGTTATGAGCGGGTTTAACTTTTTATTTTCGTAACATTTATTTTCTACTGGCAAATTGGATTGTCTTACAAATAATTAATGATGAAACAGCAGTTATTATTCTCAGTAAACTATAATTTTCTTCAAGGAATTCATCTGTAATAATTATGGAAAATAATATCCAGGTTTGCGCCTCAAGGGAAGTGAGACAGCTGGTTTGTAGGAACTGCGTTATCTTTGTCTGAAGGACGCGATGTTAATCAAAAAGCTTAGGCTAAAGAATCTCTAGACTGACCAATCATTACATTGTATCAATTTTACTTTTCCAGTCTGTCTGCTGAACTTCACGAAATCAACTTCGCGTTCACTTTATTTCAAGTACGTCTAAGAAACTTTACGGTACAGTAGACCCTCCTCAAACACGGGTTTGCCCAACGCGGATTCCATTATACGCGTTAAATTAAATGCGAACGCGGACAGATTATACGCGATCTGACCCTCGCTGTTATCATGGTGAATACGAGGTGCTATCGGAAAGTCTCAAGACTGTGTCAATAGAGGGCGAACCGGATGTAGTACGAGCTTCTGCCTTTAGGGGGTGCGGCCTACATTCATAGTGAATCAGTGTGCCAGCCGGCATCATCGAATTAGCATTTGTTTCTTAGTTACGGGCGTTTTGGTAGTGCATTACACCGACCCTCCTGCGATTTCGGAATGGCGTGTGCATCAAATGTTGCCAAAG
>NW_019060063.1:306361-327116 GCF_000696155.1 Zootermopsis nevadensis
ATTCAGGCAGAATCGCAGATGGTGCTTGACAGGCTGACAAAGAAAGATTTCCAGGGATGCTTCCAGGCTTGGCAGCGGCGCTGGGATCGTTGTGTTCACTCCCAGGGGAACTACTTCGAGGGTCATGGATGAATTTAATACCTGAGATAAGTGTACGGGTTTTTATAGGCGCAGTCCAGAAACTTTTCGATCGCACCTCGTATATTGTCCTTGGACAGAATTATCGAATCAAAATGCAATTGTGCAAGTGATAATGACCAATGAAATTGTATTTTTCTTCTAAATATGTTCATATATAAATGCCATTACAGTATATTTATGATAATTTGTTTATTTACTTTGATTTTCGATAGCCTAGTTCACGTATCTTCGTTAATCCCACACAATACTCAATTCGTCTAACGCGGAGTCACCTAACGTGCCGCGCTCTAAGAAACGTATCACCGCGTTGGACGAGGGTCGGTTACTGAGGCAGTATTTCACTGCTGACTCTTAAGAAGTCTGTGGTGTAGTTACGATGTCCAGGGCTTCCATAACTCCCTATGGGAAACATAATTTTTTTTTAAAAAATTACGCTTTAATTTTGGACATTCGTCGAAACATGCTAATTTCCAACAAAATTTGGATCACATACATATCCCACAACAGTATTTTTGGTTTAAGATTATGAAAGAAGCTAAGATACAGTAATTGAACGGTTATTTTAAATTCAAACCTCAATCCTCAAAGACTTAAATATGTCGTGTTCTTCAATAATTGTAAATTAGAGGAAATCTGCAGGTAAAATTGAATAATCCACTCAGAATTAGTAGAGTCATTGATTATATGGCAGATGTATACCTGTTTGTATTTTTCATACATTATGAATACGTACGAAAACAAAATAGCGAACAAGTTCACTGAGCGGAAAAGCGCTAGGTTTGATTCGAGAGCAACATCTCTTATCTTGACTGAGATATTTCGTACTTTTCCTAAGTAATTCCAGACGAATACTGGAAGCAGTTTGTTTTCATTTATATTAATTTTGTTGTAAATTCAAGAAATTCTCTGCAGTTGATATGACGTCAATAATATGGTTTTAGTGTCGATTACCCCTGATACAGTCTCTTTCTTCATTGAAGCATAATTAGGCTATAAACATGTAATCGTGTGTTGGGCAAGGCCGTGGTCTAGGCAACACGGAGTTTTCCTCCGTGGCATCCCAACAATTACTCCATTCACACACAGAAGAAGGCAATGGCAAACCACTTCTGGATAATCTGCCAAGAACGTATATGAACAGGTCCCAGTCCGAGAAAAGGAAGGAAGGATCCTGTTCATATGGACCTATCGTCAGACAGAACACTAAATAATAATAAGATGACGTGGTCTAGCGGTTAGAACGCTGGCCTTGTAATCCTGGGGATCTCGGGTTCGATTCCCGGCGGTGCCCCAATTTATAACTTGTGTTGGGCAAGGCCGTGGTCTAGGCAACACGGAGTTTTCCTCCGTGGCATCCCAACAATTACTCCATTCACACACAGAAGAAGGCAATGGCAAACCACTTCTGGATCATCTGCCAAGAACGTAAATGAACAGGTCCCAGTCCGAGAAAAGGATGGAAGGATCCTGTTCATATGGACCTGTCGTCAGACAGAACACTAAATAATAATAATAATAATAATTCTTATGAGGACAATGTGTTGAAAAGAATATTTGAATCCGGAAAGAATGGTGACAATTACATTAAGAAGGGAATCATCATCATCATCATCTTCCACTGTTACGAATTATGCTTGTCCCAGTTCAGAATTACTTTTGACGAGTTTAAAAAGATGATTTACTTACTTAATGATATTATAAAGAATAAATTATGGGAATCACGGATGATGGTAAAATATAAATTACTTCGAACTTCTGGCTCGAAAATCTTAAAGAAGAGGTCACTTGTGATATTTAACTGTATACATGGGTATAATATTAAAACGGACATCAAAGATAGACGTTATGACGATTTGAAGTGGATTGAACTGGCTCCGGTTAAAGTTCAAAGACAGGCCCTTCTGTGAATGGAAATAAACTCTCAGAAACTGCGAAAGAAAGATGTTCTTTGACCAGCTGAGCGACTGTCAGTATTTTAAAGACTGGACATTATTTATTTCGTTAATTAGTGGCTGATAGATTGGTAATACGCCAGTGGTCTTCCAGACACTGGGATCGTAGCATGGAAGATTGTCCTTGTTTTTCTGTGTCGGTAGATGTCGGGCTGATCACTCATCCAAGGAATTCTGCCACATGTCTAATTAGCGAAAGAAACGCCACATGTATGGGGAGCTCAAGGTCCTTCAAGGACTTCACAGCACGGGGCAAGTATGGTTGGTAGGTAAAAAGCGGACGACGTGGGTAATTACAGCTGCTTCTCGTTAAAATTATAATCAGAATATTACCATTCAATGCTGACCACAAGATTCCAGTTTTTATATTACTTCGTCTTACGAAAAATATGCGAAAGGGCGTTAAGGATAATCACAGCTTGGATGGAAGACATTGGACTTAATTAATGACGCGAGAAATGTATTCTGTTACAACATTACAGACTTAAGTATCCAGTGCTAAACCCAGTACGATATACATTCATCAGAATTTATAGGTTAGAGGACATTCATTTTGCATTGTCAATATCTGGATGCAACAAGGTTTAGTGTCTTTCAGCAGAGTTGCAATATTTTACCACCATTATTATTAATCAGCCCAAGTCGTTCTCTTGCTACAGAAGTGCTTAAGCGAAGTCTATAGTAATTAATCAGTTGTGTTCGTCCGCTTGCCTACTAGGTTATTTAAAACGGAAGTGAGGCGTGAAAGTAGATTACCTAAACCCAAATTACCTTTGTGCGGGGTTAATTGTTATGAGTGCCTTCCAGGAAGTACATAGAGAGAATGTATAATCGGCAGGTATTGGCTGTCCGTCCTTCTGTGAAGTCGATTAAACTCGAGAACCACTGGACGGATTTAAACAAAATTTGACGTAGAGGTTGTGCCATTTTTTATGATCTCAAAATGGAACAATTGAATGTCGTACGAGCGGTGGTAACAAAATGGCGGATGAAGAAAGTCGTGAGGTGGACATAAGGTGCTGCGATCTGGTGGCCGAAGCTGGATTTAATGCATCTAAATACACGTTGCAAAGAACGAATGAGAATATTATTTGTATTCTTGTGAAAAATACACTTTTCTACCTTGTTATCATCCACTACTGAGTAAAGTGTCTTATTCTTATTTAGAATTATACACGAAAGAAGTTTAATTAAGTATTTTCTTCATGATATTAAACCAGTGTGTGCATAGTAGAAAAGTATTCTACTTTATCAATTGGAATTATGTTTATTATTGGATTTATATTCTAGAAATTGTGTTTTTGTACGAATGTAAATTTTACATTGAAGTCAAATGTAATTTAATCGATTTGCTCCAAAACCAATTGTTGTGTCCAACATAAAGTATAACTCTGACCCTTTCATTTCAAATATTTGCCAACGTGGTGAATTCTTAACGGGATGAATTGAAAACAGGAAGGCACAGTGTGTCTGGAGTAAAAGCCAAGACAACATCGAACACAACGACTTTGAAAAATGTGTGTAGGCACAAAAACTTTGAAACTTTTTATTAAATGTCCCTCCAGATCTTTTGCTGTTGTTTGCAAACGGCATGCAGATGTACAAAGGATCCCTCTTAGTTGTAATCTGCAGAATAAAAACTTTAATGAAAAGTAGATTCTGTAAACCCCTCGTTTAGAATCTGTGAATATTTTATTCAATTTATGAAGAATTGACCGATAATTTGGAAACTGTAAATACTATAAATATTAATAAATACATTCCAAGATGTCGCTTTATAAATGTTTGGGGAAAGATGATAACGAAACGTTTAACAGCTACAATAAAAAGTGATTAAAAATAAATTAATACTAGATTCAAAAGTTTATGCTACATCAGTGATTTGAGGGTTCCGAAAGAAGTTTTCCTGAAGACCTAGAAATTATTACTGTGTAACATCGGTGTAATTGTCCAGATTCGGAAGCTTTAATTAAATTAGCAGAAAGTTACACACTTTACGTAAAATTATCATAGTGTATTTGTGTCTTTTAAATACGAATTAGTTCTAACGGATCCTAAACTGTAAACTTTAAAACTGCAGAAAGAGAAGTTTGATTTTTGCGCAGTATTTCGAATTAGTTTTTAAAAATGTAAATTTCAAAATGCAAATAACGAACTATACAGGGTGTTCCTAAAAGTAGTGTATGTATTACAATACGTGATATTGACATTTTGTCAGTTTCTCACCCCTATTAACTGTGCCATGAGGGTAACAGTGGTCATTTTCAAAAAATACACTAGATTCGCTGATTCACTAAGTTCCAATTCTGACGTATGTAAAAATTTAGTTTAATGAAATGTCTATTTCATTTAATGAAAGTGTGTATACATGTTTCTGGGACCACCTATACATGAATTTTGCTTGTGTATTGGAAGAAAAAGGAACACGTTATGAAAACGCTTCCGTTAACATGGCTAATGGAATTTCTTCGATTGGATGACAGATGTTCTCATACAAGTGAACTGTTGAAAGTGATGTGTGTCGTGGCTTGAACAGCTGCTCGCTAGCTTTCCGTTCTCTTGTGTTCATTGACAGTCACCAGTTGGGTTTCTGATAGTTCGCCATGTGTGTGTGCATTTATACGGTTCCGTGAACATCGTCGTGCTAAGCAGAAAACCACATGCACAAAACTTATTCCAGTTATTCAAATACCATACCATTAAAATGTTTTATGTATGTAGGCTGTGCTATGTTTATTTATTTATTTGTTTGTATAGTTATTATCCTTAAAACATGCGAATCCAGTGAACGCTTATAAGGTTATGTCCGTCCGTATGTTTAAATTCGAGATCCGCCTGACGGATTTGGATTAAATTTTGTATGGCTGTTATGCCATTAGGAAATACTCTAAAATCGTAATTTTCAATATCCCACAATCGATAATAACAACATGGTTGACGAACAAACTTGTGAGGTGGGATCGACTATAGCGCCATTTTGAACAGGGCCATATTTAGTTACATATTTTCGTAAAGTTTGAAACTAAAGTAAACTTATTCTTTGAACGATAAACAGTGACAACATGAATGCTTCACAAAAGAAAAAAGTAATTTTGATTTTATCAGGATTCGATCACGCGACGCAAAGCATTGTGAGGCAGGGGGTATTGATTTAGTTAAGAATCCACAAAGAACCCACACACACTTCCAGTCTTCCATTTCTGCATATCTACACAGCAATAATCATCTCAACTTTCATTCTGCAGAATACCCTGTAACCCTGTCGAATGAGGTTGTCCTGGTTTTACTCCGTCTCCCAAGGCTACTGCCGAGTTAAGACCTACAAACACGTCACGAAGCCGTCCTTAATTCTTACATTTCCATTATTTCTTATAAACTTTCATCATTTGATCTCTTTCACTGAATTATCGTCGTTAAATAACTCTAGAATAATTCAATATCTCCACTTTTTCCAGAAATACACCTGTCTCAAGTGCGTAGGTTAGTCTACGTAGTGGTAATGAAGAAATCCCCCGATTAATCTGGCTGATACACGAGTTATGATATTGTAATTCGCCTAACTACAGTTGCTGGGAGTCTACGTGAGACACGTGATTTGCCACGTGCGTTAACCATGAGTGACCTCTCCTCCTCTGTGAGGGGTCCAAGGCCACAGCTTGGATGGCTCTGCTACGCGTTCACGCTGTTACATTCTGAGCGGTGACTGAATGGGGCGCTCACGTTGTCAAAAATGGAACTAACAACTGCACTGTCTGGGAAAACTCGCCTCGTATGTTGCGACAGATCCGACGATATCAGTTCACCGCTGCAATATGTAATGCTTTGTGTCTTTCTCATGATGAGAAGTAAAGTTAAGGTTATCCTTGTGCTAAATTGAGCGTCACGCCATGAAGACGTGTGGAGGAGTGAAGAACTACTGGTTTTAATAAATAAATAAACACAAAAGTCAAATACAGCGGACCCCATGAAATGAAATATTCGTTCCACACAAACGTTCGTTATATTAAAATGTAGCTTAGGGACTTTTTGCGTTATTAAATAATATTTATAAATGTGTGTGTTGTTATTTTCGTTGACGTGGTAATATTGTGCAGGTATTTTGGGCTGTGTGAATGGTTATAATTTTTAAATCACTATTTTAATTTATTATAGTCGACCGCACTGTTTTTCCACCAGGTGTTTGTGGTAAATTTTGTTTTATTTCCCTCATAAAGAAGTTATTTTCGACTGTTGACGATTTACGACTACGTTTATCCTGTCATATCGACTCGCATATCGATATATCGACAGCAAGAAACTTCGTATTTCTCAGTGTGAATATAAATTTTGGCGTTGTGGGCCTTTACACCGTGTATTCATTTGTATTCCAACGTTTCGGGGATGAGCGTGCGGATGCAACCTTTAGGATGGAGGCGGTATGTTCCTCCAAGACGTTTATTTGCGTCCAGAAGACTTGTCGGCAAAATAACCCGTAGGACCACCATATGTATTTTTTGAATAATCTGATTTTTTTTTTATAAAACTTGGTTTGTTTCTTTTACTAATAAAAATATTGCACGAATTTTCATTCACTCTAATTAAGGCCAACTTTATTTAAGGTTCTGAATTAGATTTCGAATGTGTCATGCTATTTTTATAACATATTTGAAGAATTGACACAGATTACGAAGAAATTTCTGGTTCATTAAAAGGTTTTTGCTATCGAAAGCGATGTACAAGGTTTTTTAACACGCAGACATCAGTTGACTTCTTATGTGAAGGTAAATTCCAGCAAAATGCCCTTCAAAGGCTGAGAAAAAATGTATGAATATGAGGCACAATATCTTTAGTTTTAAATTAAGAGATTCATTATGGCAGCACTGGTCATCGTCAGCCATCTTGAAAAGATAAACCACGAGTGTAAACATTGAACTGTTACGTCAATGACATTAAAGGTATTGTTAAATAAAACCAAATAGATTTTCAGATTTCAATTACAGCAATGAATATGAAGTGCCATCTATATAAGATATGCAGCACCTTACTATTCTGAAACGTGTTTTAAGTTAATAGACATAACCTCAAAATAAAATATTGACTTAAGCGATGTTCTTTTTCAATTTCGTTATTGACAGTTCATTTAACTTTTTACGGCTTAAATTAATATTTTTAATCTTCCTTCCAAATATTTATTGTTAATTAAACCATATCACTTGCCTTGGCCTACTCCTAAAATGGCAGTTTTTTTTAAATCTATTTAGACTTCTAATAAGACTCATTGGACGAGTAATCAGCCCGTCGCTAGGCAACTAACTCTGCAGCACAGCAGTCTTTTAAGTAAGCCATAACAAATTTTAACTTTTAAACTTAAACGGTCGAATGCTTGTGGTATCTTAGGGCGGGAGGTGTACAGGTCGTTCAGTACATAAGTCACGTCTGGAGGCAAGCAAGATGGATTTGCACGTACTGAAACATGTAGGTCGTTGGTTAGTTCACCTGCTCGCCGGTATAATCGCGGTGGCGTTGTCGCTTTCACCTGCACGTTTCTTAGCGAAGTTCTTTAGTATGGCTTTTGCATTCGTCGAGGTGTGTTGGTGTCAGTAGCAACTGTGCTCGGAATGTGTTCTGCTTGACATTAAAGAATGTACTGCGTCAAGGATTATTAGCAAGAATTTGCTTCATCTAGCAAACAGTGTCATTGTGTTTTACGTTGCTGCCATCTTGAACTTTGTCGCTATGGGGAAGATTTATTTGGTATGTTATACTTTTTTATCACTACACTGAGCTATTACACCTTTGTAAAACATTGTTAAACGTTGTTAATTGTTTGCAGTATTAACTGTTGTGTTATTTTACTAGGAAGAGATAAAAGAGATGTTGAACGTTTTGTGAAGGACAGTCACATGTTAATCTTCGTAATATTTTTTCCCAAACTTTAAAAATGTTGCTGTACTTTTCGAGTATCTGACTTCTTATGCGTTTTTAGGAATTCGGTGTTTTTAAGGCAGAAGTAAGAAAACGTTTTGCCGTCTGTTTATTGTCTGTGTTAATCCTGGAATTCGGTTCATTCGTCACAACTGTCATCGGCGAATGCTCCGACCTGACTGGCAATTTGCCTTCAGGTCGATAAAATTGAAGGAATACAACAAAAACGTTCTGCTACACAACGCAACAGCGGCTTAAAGGTCGTGGTCCAGTTGTTAAAACTCTTGCTTCGTATTCGGGAGGTCCCGAATTCGAATCTCGGCCCGGACGCCGGCTATCCTCACTCTGGGGATTTTCGTGGTTTACCTCAGTCCTTCCAGGCAAATTCTGGGATGATATCTTAAAATAGGCCACGACCGCTTGCTTCCAGATCCTGTAATTCGACGATATATATTCTGACATGCTGAGAAAATCGTTGTTAAATAAACTGTAAATATAAATAAATAGTGGTAAAGTTTAATACGTCGTGTATAAAAATTCAGTCCATTTCACAAAAAAGTAAATCCACAACTTCACGATTACAAATATTAACTTGTTAGGGCTGATTAGAGAAATAACCACTGTTTTTGCTGTAAATCCACGTTTATAGTCGGTGAGATAAATTGAAAGTCGTAGATTGTTAAGGTGGGTGGGAAATCTTTACCATCGGTGTATAAGGGTTAATATATTAAACACGTATAGCCGAATGTAATAAAGTTTTTACAAAAAAAGAAAATTCGATTTTTAACTTAAGCTTTTAGGAACTTTCACTTTGGGATATGAATTTGGTGACAAAATACATATTTCTGTCTACTGTCACAGACATTTTCGTTAATCACTTGGATTAAAGATGGCTGCAAGCTACGTGGGAAACATATCATTAATGAGGAATCGATTAAAGAAAGTTGACAGCGTTTTCATTAAAATTACTTTTTGATTTAAGAAAGAAGTTATTCCTCTAAGAGTAGCCATTTGCAGTAAGCGTAACCTGGTTTCTTAGTTTCGTAGAGTTGCAACAGGACTAATTTTAATTGTTAACGTTTCTGAAACCAATTGTTGTCTCTGGATTCGTATCAGTAGCACGAATTTACGAAATATTTGACGTCGATGGATTCATGAAAGATTTACTGGGGCCGGAGAGATACAATAAAATGTCGGTTGAATTTTTGTGTAATTTATTTAACACGATTTGCTACACTTCGTGGTATTCACAAGTTTAAAATCTTATAAAGGACTCCACTTCGAACTCCTACAAGTGCAGTTTATGTGTGATGTTGAACACATTTGGTTCTGATAACACTTTTGCCTGAAATTGTATTTTTTGGTTAGCTTTCCTGAATATGACTTCGAGTGTAATAATTTCTTCTCAGTTGACAATGTTGATTATGCTCTTTTAGGTTCAACCCTGAAGATGGAGACGTTTGAATCTATAAGCCATTCCACACTACGGAGTATCGTAAAAGAACATTAACATAAGTTCATTTAATGTGGTCTTGAACAGTGAAGTACTCAAATATGATAGGGAATATTTATATTAGACACTCATAAATTTGTCTTAATTACGTGATTTCCCCCGCTTTGGGGATTTCAGACATGTATTTCTTGCCTGTATTTTAATAATCCCCCAGTCCCGTGTGAATTTGCCAGTTGGCAACCATGTCAGAGTTGTAGTAAAGATAGCAAATGTGCAAGCAAGGTTATTGATCATCGTCATTTCACCTTATATAGCCACGGTGGTCTAGCGGTTAGAACGCTGGCCTTGTAATCCTGGGGTCTCGGGTTCGATTCCCGGCGGTGCCCGAATTTATAACTTGTGTTGGGCAAGGCCGTGGTCTAGGCAACACGGAGTTTTCCTCCATGGCATCCCAACAATTACTCCATTCACACACACAGAAGAAGGCAATGGCAAAACACTTCTGGATCATCTGCCAAGAACGTATATGAACAGGTCCCAGTCCGAGAAAAGGATGGAAGGATCTGTTCATATGGACCTGTCGTCAGACAGAACACTAATAATAAATAATTTCACCTTGTGTCATGAAGTATTTTTCCGAAAAATCAGCTTTCTCTCCAGCCTCGGGTTACAACTTAAGTTCATGCTGTCGTCCTTTCAAAAAATGACGAAGCAGAGAGTTTAACTTATCTGCGAAAGTCTCTAAGTGATATTGCATGGTTGTTTCCAGAGTCATCCGCCATCTGCATGTTATGTTGTCTACGTAATTTGCTTCAAATCTCTGTCCAATATTTTTTATTCTGTTCTCAATTCCTGGACACAAATCCCAGTTTTCCAGGTACAAACTTACATTTGGTGCATTACATTTAATCTTGGATATGTAGTTGTTAAGATTTTACTCGCTTTTCAGTTCAAATCACGTAATTTTACATCTGAAGTAATAAGTTTTATGGGCTGAACGTATACCGCGAACAAAATTCTTTCTGCGGAAACTCTTGGAAGTTCGAAAAGTCCGGAGACTTCTCACGAACCATTTTCAAGGTTAAACACGTCAGTTGTTTCTGAAAATGAAGACTCTTACCTTCAGAGTTAACACAAACGTAATATTTTGTGCCCTGCATGAAAATGCTGATTTCATGAGGCAAATAAAATTGTTTCGCCGTTTCAGCTGTTGCATGAGACAGCGTTTTAACTCGTTTTAAAAACGGGTTTGACAAAATCTGTTTATCAGCCACAAGTTTCTTTGAAATTTGAACTACGTAATTTGAAGCCTTGAACTCTTATAGTCTTTTCCTAATTGTTAAACTCATCGGAAGAAACGTAATATTTTCGTTATGTTACGTAATTTTTTTTTTTACAATAACTGTGCTTTAGTTTCACTCTCTGCCGCAGTGTCGCTACCAATGCAGTGTGTCGAGTGAATATTTCTGTGACAGGAATTACTCATTCGGATACTCTTTTCCAAAACTTTCGGGAAAATTTACAGTAGTTTTTCTTCATTTATCACAGATTCTTTGTCCTGTGTGAATTTTGGGAACTATTTTTTTTTTATTCAATCCAACGTAAGTCTCAAATTTTATTGGGACTCGCACTGTGACGTACAATCAAGGGATTAGAATTGTTTTTTCTCTCTCAAAATGTTTAGTTCTTTGAAACGAGTAGAACTTGCAACAATTTTAAATTTTACAAAAGTAAAAATTAATTTAGCAGTTGACAAAAATTTCTACGTGACTTGGCAGCTGAGGAAATGCGTTTTATAATGGAGTGAGGTGTGAACTGAAAGGCTAGACGATTCATGATTCCCTGGGGCACAGTTCACGTGACTCATCATGCCTAAACATTCGTGTAGCAACAGATAACAGAAAGTAAATCACACCTTGTCATCACTCTCATGTCCCAAATTTGACACTTTCCAAAGATTTCTTAAAATGATCGCTGTTCTGTGCAAAACTGACGCATCTGACGTAAGCAGCGGCCTAGCAATCAAAGTGACCTTAATTCTATTGTAATGTAGAGGTTGGGTGAGACTTACACGGAGATGAACCAGTTTTTGATTTAATTATTGTGTTGTAGTGATTGTTTTTGGATGGATTTTGACTGGTACACTATGTATAACGTGAAATGGAAAGGAAAGAACATTTTACGAATTCCCACTTCATCATGGAATAATTTTGTCGTTTTATCGTGATTTTAATTACGTAAATTAAATGTAAGTCTATTACTGATTACGTTGTTTAGGGCTTATATGTAATGTTAATATAATCATACAGCCACGGTGGTCTAGCGGTTAGAACGCTGGCCTTGTAATCCTGGGGTCTCGGGTTCGATTCCCGGCGGTGCCCGAATTTATAACTTGTGTTGGGCAAGGCCGTGGTCTAGGCAACACGGAATTTTCCTCCGCTGTCGTCAGACAGAACACTAAATAATAATTTTTACTGTAATGAAAGTATTATTTGCGGACCGGCGTAAAGTATGACGCGGACCACTGATTGAGCGAATAATTGGTATGGTCCATTGTCCGTTGTACTATCCTGTATTATAACACAACAGTCGTGTTGCTATGAAAAATATTTGCATTGTTATTTTTATTTGTACGCTTGCAAGGCAAATGAGAGAGTTTTATACTTTCAGCTAAGTTAAAATGGCATATTCATGGCCGTGCGTAATTTATTACCATCCTTTTGTCACGACTTTTACAAATTAGAGTATGCCGCGGATGAACAAAAGTTTGTGAAATGCAGTTCTAAACTAGGATTTACCGCTGAGAACACTGCCTGAAATTGACAGCAACATTGGATATAATCATTCTTGGTTGGGTGACCGTTTAACATCAACATGACGCCAAAATCATATTTGCACCGCTGCTATCAGTCAGAGATCGTGAAAGTCTGTTGTGTTTTTGGGACAGATTGCTCCGAAACGTCGGTACTCGTAGCAAAAAATGCTTTATTTGTACATCAGGCTGTGTTCGTAATGGGTCCAGCTGACTCCAGGAGAGTACTTGAGAAGCTCGTAGTCGCCCAGCCAGTCAAAGTCTCAGCCAGGTTCAAACAGATTAATCAAGTCCACGTCACGCTGTGTTTTTCTAAGATGCAATTTAATATTATGCTCAGATCTACGTCTCGATCTCGTAATATTTACGGTCACACTAACTTCTTGGAGCCGAGTCCTTGAGAACATAAGAGCACACTCAGCTGATAAAAATTCCCTGCCTTGTATGTAACGTGTAAGTTTCTTTGTGTCCACAAGAGCACGCTACCTGTTCCGAGTCACAACATGTCTGCCAACATTGTGCGTTTCTTAAACTTAGCATAATGAAGTTTATGGGTGCTTCAGAACACCGGATTAATGTTTTCACGTTTAATATATCTCAGCTGGTACTCCGTTTAATTCAGGCACTGATTAGAAGTCTTTTACAGCAATAGAATTACTTGAAAATAGTAACTTTTATCAGTCTTCTGTTTTATTTTTATAAGATGGCTGCCGATGACCAGTGCTGCCATACGAAAAACTTAAATTGTAAAAGATATATTAATTTAAAGTTATAGAATCTGTTAATACGATGTTATACATCGTTTTCATAAATTTAATTTTGTATATATTTAATAAACAGGACATATAAAAATGTGTTTAATAAAACTTATAAAGCTACATCTTTCGTTGTGCATTGAGGCGTCTTCATTTGTTTCCGTGCAGGGGATCAAGATGAAATTTACGCTGGGCTTGTAGTGAAGCGAGTGTTTAGGCGAGTCAGGTGCACGTGTCCTTCGCGCTAAGGTCGATCAGCGAGAACTGGGCTAGGTTACTGGACGCGACGCAACGCAACGGGGGCACCCCGACCGTTACTTGCATTTCTTTTGTTTTTTGTTAGTTATGAAGTTCGAATAGCGGTGCGCATTGGTGGTCAGTCCATTGATCAGACAGCGTTCGCGCATGCGTAGAACACGGAACGAGACAATAAAAAATTGACAGGCGAGGATGCGAAAGTATTCGCCCGTCTGTTTATTGTTTGTTTTAATCTTTCTTTTCCTCTCGTTCGTCTTTTTCCCTCCTTATATTTCGCCCTCCACCTTGTGACAAATGACACAAATTCTCTGTTAGGTTGGCAGACACTTCTAAGCTGCCGGCTGTAGATTCGAACGTCTGAAACAGGGTGTCCAAGTTTTTCTTCTCTCCGGGCAAGAATATTTTTCCCGTTGGACCCCAAGGGCCAAGAAGTCTCTCCTGGCACTATTTTAGAAAACTGATTGTCTTTATATTTAATAATATATATTTAGAAATGACAGATTATTCTAGTATATGCTCAGATATAAATTCTGTTTGAATGTGCACAGATGACTACAGAATTTTATAATAATAATAATAATAACATTTTTTTTTCTACAGCAGGTTGTATGTAAAACAACGTTTAACTGGAAAGCTTACATTTTACAGCAGGTTTTTAAAGTCACTGGCATGTCTTGCATTTCTACGTCAAGCTGAAAATGAAGTAATAATCAGTATTTTCTTCTCAAATTCTTCAGAATAATAATTGCTTTATAATAACTAGTATTATTTTAACAAATAATTTTGTTGGTCTGGTTACAAGTGGTCTCGGACCGGATCTGGCCCGCTCGCCACCAGTTAATCACACTGGGTTAGGTATTTAATTAATTAGCGTCTGTTAAGCGACTCAACCAGTCGAACAGACCGTGCCGTGGTATACAGAGCATCGAATCGTATGTAACTCGACTAATCGAAAAATTCTTCATCGCTTGTTTCTTTATTCGATCAATCGATTAACACCAGTAAGTCTGCGTCGTTATTTCTTAAACCCGAACTGGAGATTTTAAGACAGAAACACGTATGACTCAAACATTTTCGGACATGGTAAAGCCCCTTATCAGTGGTTACTATTCAGGGGTTTCTGTATCCTTGGATCCGTGGGCTATTATCAGTATTTTAGACGGGAATCGCAAAACACTTCTTGTGCAATAATCTCGTGTTAAGAGATACAACTTTGTTGGTGTCTCGCTTGTGTTTACTAGCATTTTTGAAGGTTACTTAAAAGTAGACATTAATGTGTTTTCTGTGACATTACAACATCTCAGTGTGGCAACACTGGGCGTAACCTTTGATTGGCTGTTGACACGTCGTACGAATTTCTGGGGTAGGAATGATGAATCGAAGCTTTATGTCAGGTAATCACAGTGCCCTAATGGAATACGTCCCGTAAGTGCCGGTGTGTTCGAGAAGGTACTGCCATTTTGAGTCCAGAGTAACAGGAAATGTCAACAGTGAACAGAACTTAAGTGACTGTATTCTTATGTAAGTTTACAGCTTATTTTCACCACATATGTGGTTGTAATTAATCAATTAATTTCTCTGTTAACACCGTTCAAACCTTGTGGGGGAAAAATATTTATTCGTTTTTTCGAAAAAGTGTGGTTATTAATTTAATATGATTCTCAATGCTAATAGCTGTTATTTCTACAAATTACGTCAACTGTTTTTATCTTTTGAATTGTTATGGGCTGTGTTTTCCTTGCGGTACGGACTGAATTTTTTAATATTATTCTGTCTTTGGCTTCAAAGGATCGATACTTCGGTAGACTGTTTATAAAATAGTCACTCTGAAGCAGTGTTGTTTGCATTTATACTGTGTGACGACTCAAATAGTAAAATTAATTAAGTTCTTCTATTCTGCCGATCGTTGGCAACGTATAATAACGGTCAGATAATTTTTAATAGTTTGAATAATTTTAATAATGGGTTTGAAATATGGTGGTTAAAATGTTTGGGTGTTAGTACTGATAGGCACCCTATAGGTGAAGTACAATGGTCTTATTGCACATCTTGGAGCCATTATGGCAATCATCGCTTCATGCTTAGAGAATCCTTGATGCCAGGAAAGGAATTTGCGGATTGCACTGGATAAGGCAGTGAAAGTGTTTAGTTTTAACAAAGTTCATCGTTTGAACTAATGTTTTCTTAATGGCCTTTATAGAGAAATTGGAAGCTCACACTAACAACTGTTGTTTGTATTCTCAAGTGTGTCGTGTGACTCAGTTCTTGGTGAAATACGAGCATTTCTTACGACCAGAGATAAAACATTTCAAAGAAGCAGTGTTTTAGTGATTTATACGGCTTTCAATGGTGACATTGTCTGATATATATATAGAGACGTTTTGTGACGTCAACAGAAAATATGTCTTAGTTATAAGACGCTGTCACGAAAATCGTGATATGTAGCATTGTTTCAGAAAAAAAATCATTAAGATTAATATGTGTAAAAGGTTTCCCCACACAATGGTGCTATTAATATGGAAACCCAGTTTATACGTTTTAATAAAGGACCAAATTAGTTAAATAAACAATGGATAGGCATAAGTTTGAATAAGGAAACCATATTATTGTACTCCGTGAAGACAGAACACAAAGAATTCATTTTAATAGTATGTAAGTAGAGTAGAAGTATCATAAAAAAGAATCTTTAAACTTGAATCTATTGTTTGGAGTGGTCACAGATGTAGAACTGCGAAGCGTTGTATCATAATGTAACTACTAGCGCTGTCTTTGACCGTGTTTGCTCTCTACGAGGTGCGATCGGAAAGTTTCAAGACTGCGCGTATAAAAACCCGTACACTTATCTCAGGTATTAAATTCATCCATCACCCTCGAAGTAGTTCCCCTGGGAGTGAACAAAACGATCCCAGCGCCGCTGCCAAGCCTGGAAGCATCCCTGGAAATCTTTCTTTGTCAGCCTGTCAAGCACCATCTGCGATTCTGCCTGAATCTCTTCTATCGTCTCAAATCTCCTTCCCTTTAGCTGAATTTTCAACTTTGGGAAGAGGAAGAAGTCACACGGAGCTTAGAAAGGAAGCTGGGGTCGGTTCTTGCAAGATCTTTAAACTCCTGACAAACGAGAAGTCGATTCTGCTTCTAGTCCTCTGACAGGATGCGTCGCATGTGGAGTTCTTCCTTTAGAATCAGCTGACAGGTCCCATAGCCTATCCCAAAAATGTCGCACAAGTCGTTGATGGTACGACGTCGATCTTCGTAACAGTTTCGGGCGTTGTGCTCGAAGATGGTCGTCCAGAACGCTCGTCATCATCGACAGAGGTTCGGCCATTTTTAAAACGTGAATGCCACACAAAAGTTTGTGCACGACCCATTGCGGACTCCCCAAATGCTTGCTTTAGCATTTCATAGGTTTCCGTAGCCGTTTTGGCGAGTCTTTGGCAAAATTTGATGCACACGCCATTCCGAAAGCGCAGGAGGGTCGGTGTAATGCACTACCAAAACGCCCATAACTAGTTCATGAAAATCCGCCATTCCGAAATCGCAGGAGGGTCGGTGTAATGCACTACCAAAACGCCCGTAACTAAGAAACAAATGCTAATTCGATGATGCCGGCTGGCACACTGATTCACTATGAATGTAGGCCGCACCCCCTATCGGCAGAAGCTCGTACTACATCCGGTTCGCCCTCTATTGACACAGTCTTGAGACTTTCCGATCGCACCTCGTACAGTAGTACCAACTGGTTTCAGAACCGTGAGGTTCCATATAGCCCGCAGGGTTCCATAAAACCTCCTTTCCCTCTGCATATTTGAATGACCTACATTTTTGCATGCAATGGATAGGCGTGGCCCTTTGTTTAAGTTGAAGATTCGGTCGAAGCGATGGGTAAGAGATTAGTATTGAGGTTAGGATGTTTTCAAAAGGCTGTGTTCGGATTATTTGCAACATTGTTGTTTTTTAACAGTCCGAACCTGACCTTTATGAAGATATAATTAGCAGAATTTTAAGTACAGTTTTAAAGACGCTTGTAACAAGTGAATTAGGGATCGATTTTGTGTCTCTGTAAAAAGAGTAATGCTAGCAGTTAGATTCGGCCGTGTGAAGTCAAGGTCAACCGATGCGAGCAGGAGCGAGGGGCACGGGGGCGGACACCCATTGCACCGTGTAACAATGACGTTAGATATGCACACGCCTGTCGCCGGTTTGTTACAAATTGTTTTATTTTTATTGTTAATGAAACAGTTACTCGACGCTGTGAACTTCCTTTGGCGATAAATAATGCCGAAATATATTGAAATTTACTCAAAATTTGTTAAGATGTAGATAAAAATTTCTGATTGATTTTGACGAAAGGTGTTTAAATGCAGCTGGAAATAGTTTTCAGACGAATTTGACATTGAATTTGTCTTTCACACGCCGAGTGGGGGAGCAAGGGGGGAGAACAAGGAAATCACTGTCCTACCGAGAGGAGTTATTGCTCAAATCGCTAGGGATTCCCCCACATAGACGTGTAGATTCTCAGAAGGCATTAAGGAACACCATTCTAAAAACAATGATTTACCAACAGGCTACGGATTTCTATACGAAATGTGTGCATCACCTGTTAACACACGTCTCTGGTTTTTCATTCATCGCCCGTTTACCGGGTGATTCACAGACGGTGTGCTTTCAGAACAGAGGTTTTGCAACTACCCCATGCCTTCTACAGGTCTCATTCATCTCATCCCAGACTTCATAACCCTAGTTCAAGTTACAAATTATGAATAAAGACATTGTGTGATTTTTTTATGTGCGAATATACAGGATGTTCGCGTGACAAACTTCACGGTGTTATATGAGTCATTTAGAGTACAAATGCTGTACGCTGTTGTCATATCTTATTATCAACTGTTACAGCATTATTATAGCCACGGTGGTCTAGCGGTTAGAACGCTGACCTTGTAATCCTGGGGGTCTCGGGTTCGATTCCCGGCGGTGCCCGAATTTATAACTTGTGTTGGGCAAGGCCGTGGTCTAGGCAACACGGAGTTTTCCTCCGGGGGCTTCCCCGGTTTCTCCGTGGCATCCCAACAATTACTCCATGCACACACAGAAGAAGGCAATGGCAAACCACTTCGGGATCATCTGCCAAGAACGTATATGAACAGATCCCAGTCCGAGACGTGGTCTAGGCAACACGGAGTTTTCCTCCGTGGCATCCCAACAATTACTCCATTCACACACAGAAGAAGGCAATGGCAAACCACTTCTGGATCATCTGCCAAGAACGTATATGAACGGGTCCCAGTCCGAGAAAAGGATGGAAGGATCCTGTTCATATGGACCTGTCGTCAGACAGAACACTAAATAAATAAAAAAAAAAACAGCATTATTATCGTGACAGTGTTTCAAGATACTGTACAGTATTATTTTCAACCAGCTTCACGATTACCCCCACTCCGGTAAATACCCCTCCCTCTGCCCTTACTACTACGTCCTTCCACTATGTATGAGAAGAAATAAAAACGTTCCGTCATACATTTTACACGTTGCTGGTTATGGTTGGTATGTATTTTCTTCAGGCACAGTGTGTAACTTCTGGAACAATTCACCGACCCCTGAACTTCTGATCGTTCCTAGTTTTTATGATTATGATTTATTTACTGCAAATTGGGTTTGCACCCGGTGGGAGTGGTCCTTACACTACACAATTACAACAAAATACATATAATACACTCCATAGAACACCCTACACACATAACTAGACATCCACTCCTACAAAAACATTCCACCTTACACACAATACAAAAACACACATCCATTAATTAATCACAGTACTTAGATTAGAAAATAAAGTCAGACCTCCGTACATGAAACTTTTATCCCAAAGAACTACAGCCCCAGTCTCTGAATTCAATGTGTGTGTTGCGTGTTGCAGACGCTGCCGGCGTGCCCAAACTTACTTCGCGGCCTGGAGGCGTTGTACCAACAGCTGACCGCCTCCGTTTCCCGCATCAACTGCCCCAAATTCCCAACAATGCCTGCTGTCCGCGGTCGGAAGGGTTTCTGCGGCTGTTTCCAGGTGAGTGCACGGCACAGGTTGAAGATGTGTTTCGGAGGTCCTTGCTGCCTGCATCTTCACGGCGAGGATGATGGAGGACCGCTAAAACCCATAAGTTCACCTTGTTCACGAAATAACATGTTTTAAATTCGTCCTTCAGACTGTTAGCTCGATATGCAGTTCGACTTATCGATTTAAAGAGCAGGAATACGAATATCATTCATACGTTTACATTAACAGGATTAACATTCTCGCAAAATGTACCTATTCCATAATAAAATACAATATCTTAATGCGTCCTTTTCAACGTGCATTTAAAGATATTAAATCCGCCTTGTTTGATAGTTTCCGCTATGGTCACAAGATCGCAGCACCTTAATGTCCACCTCACGACTTTGCTCATCCGCCATTTTGTTACCACCGCTCGTAGGACATTCAAAGTTACTAATTTGAGGTCATGCAAAATAGCACAACCTTCACATCAAATTTCGTTTAAATTCGTCCAGTGGTTCTCGAGTTGAATCGATTGGACAGACGGACAGATATGAGCAGCCCACAACGCGTTCTTGCTATGCCGCTATGCACTCCAAGCAAAGAATGCATTTTGTTAGTTAGTGGGACCGTGAGCTTTGTTTACTAAAGTTATGTACGTGAGAAAACTGGCGAATTTTTTTTTAGGGTTGGGAGGGTCTGTTAAGGCCGAGGTGTCGAACGCCTCTTCCGTCAAGCCTGTCCGACACACGGTTGCGCTGTCTTAGAAACTAAACAACTTGATGTTGGTGAAGTCGTAGGTGGACCACAGTTGAATCGCCGTGCGCCCTACTTCAGATCGGACTCTTGTGTGCTGTTCTATCCACTAGCCTACAACCTTTACTTTCATGTCAACAGAAAACTTATATTCCTTGCTATAACCGTTAAGTATGACGACGAAAATTTCTCCTTCCATGCCCTACTCCATTGCAGGTTTGTTTTCTTACATCGCCACTTCTATAAGTGACTTTCTCTGCCTCTTAGTTGTTAGTTTTAATTTCATTTCGGTTTCATTATGAACGCGTGTTTTCCGTGTCTGTTAATATACGTCGTGAGTGGGTCATCTGCCAGTCGAATTGTATGTTTACAACGTCACAAGAGCTTCTTGCCGGCGACAACCGCGCTGCAAGTGTCAAAAATGATTACTACAACAATACGGATAGGGCAGTTGCGCTGGACAGTCGGTGATAAATGGACACTTGATGCGTGATGTCTTATTTCTGTGTTGTAAACAAAGCGTGGTTCACAGAGACAGCAAAATGTTGGACAGTGGAGGCTAATTGTTATTACCTTCAAATTACGGTTGTTATGAAAATATTTCACACAGTGAGTCTTTCTCTATAGTCGTCTGAATGCTAATTAAAATGTTGCGTCGACGTTGAAAAATGTCAGTTGTGGTACGCATGCCTACAT
>NW_019060063.1:327162-362006 GCF_000696155.1 Zootermopsis nevadensis
TCTTTGTTTCTGTAAGGTACCAGCAAGGTTACTACAGTTTAGCCAAGGTGGTCCAGGGCGGCGCCTTCGCACTCGTCTTTTTTTTTTAAATAGTGATGTCAGATGTAGGCGACACTACCCAAGGGAGAGGGGTCGTTGTGAGCCCCACTTAAAATACAACGCAGACACATTCAGAAAAAAAATATTCATTCATAGAAAAATTGCAGTGTAAAAGTCAGCATACGGAACTATTTTCACTGCTGTTAAAATTCCCTAATGTATGTAGTTAGTTTCTCTGTGGGTTGGCATCTCTTCATTCCTCATGTAAAAAACTGAAGCAAAGACAAATTATAGACGATAACGGTTGTACTTGTTATACACGGTAATTCCTTTCAACGTGGGCCATACCAACAGTTTTATTTTGAAGACTACGCCTCCGGATATCAGGGTACCGGTATAACATTTGCATGATCCTGCCATCTCATGGAGGATTATGAGATTACATAGTGTCCACTGCTAGCACGTGCAAATACGCATGCGTCATAATGGCCTTTATCTAGTACTGATTAACATAAAAATTGCGGTCTTTCGTATTTATAAGGATGTATTATTACTGGAGCGATCAAATTTTGGGTCCTTTTTGGTGACCAGTGTTTCTAAAAATAATTCTGGTGACAGAAATCTATTGCCTTCTGACGTTACTTAATACATCTTTGTGAAATTAAATTTTTACTTGATATAACCACAATATTCCAAGGGAATCTAATCCTTTGGCATCATGCAGAACACAATACAAACGGAAATGCTAGTAAGTGATATTAAAAAAAATAGTTATGCTTTTATTTCTGAAACTGATTTACATATTTAAGAAGTGCGCGGTTGCCATTCGCAGGCAAAAGGAAACTGGTAGAATCGTTCCAAATGTAATGTATAGTAAAGTTACCAACAGTCTTGGTGTCCCTGGTTTTCCAGAATGATGAACCGCCAGAGATCACATACTGCGTGGTGGACCAGACTGGGACCCTGTCCCTGCAGGCCCTCACCCCTACGCAGCCAATGCCGGCAGAGGAGGAACTTAATGCCAAGTTCGCCGAGCTCGTGGTAAGTAGCCTACTACTGGTTTTGTGTTGGTTATTAACTATCCGTTTATCGGCAGCAGAAATTAATGGAAAAAGATACGAATGGTTCGAATCTGTTTTGCATAAATTATAGTGTGTTTCAAAGCAGTAACATCCTCATTCAAACATACGTTTTCGGTCCTGCAGTTTGTAGGCATTCTGTTGTTGGCAACAGTGAAGATTGCATGGTTTGAGGTTTTTACGGTGGTAGTGCGAAGATGGCTGTCTTCTGGGTTGTAGTGCCACATAGTTTGGTACAGGTTCACCAACGTTGCAGATGTTCTTGCTGTCTGCATCATAAGGGCGATGAGTGGAGATGTTTTACTGCACAAAGAAATATGGGAGATTATATGGCTTAAGGTGACACAGCTGGGTTAAATGATGCGTCTGCGTTACTGGGAAATATATTTCTGGAATGAAATTATACTCACGCCGTTAGGTTGGTCATGTTTCAGCTCCAGTTAAAGATGGCGCGTTCTGAGAGAGTGGTTTACAAGCTGTGTGTGCAAAAGTATGTTTTCTGGCATTTGTTGTACGGTTTTGGCATTGGCAGCCTAAAATCTGTCATAAGTTGATTTAAACTGATATCCAAGGAAGACTGTGGGGGTGATTCGTAATTAATACTAATTGCTTTGATCAGTGTTTTTTTTGCGGTTATGGAGAACAACTGCAGCCGACTTCAGGTTAAGTGACATAGCAGGTCTGTGTGTGAACTCTGTACATAGCTAGCATACTGCATGGTCTTTACGTTGTCATTAGATATGTTTACTTGCTAATGGTCGATTTAGTATCTTCAGACCTCATTGTAAAGGAAATTAACTTACATATTTTATAACTTTATTATTTGAATATGTTTATACTTTATTAATATATATGTTGCTCTGTTTTCTGTGTAGCTCACCTGTCCAGTTTCTGCTAGATTATTTTTTCTTCGTATCATGTTAAATGAACACTAAGTTAAAGATATGTATCAAGTGAAACTTACAGACAGCATGTTTTATGACCTGTATAATTTTTTACAGTGAGCTTTTCGTATTTCAGACAAACATGAGAGTTGTTTATTTGAGTATTGTCTAAAGTGCACACACACTCCAGCTTTTGTATTTCATAAAATTCAATTAAGGGATGTGTTGTGAAGTTAATCATGCTGATGGAGTTGAAATATGCTTAGGAATGTTTAATTCAGCATGGTTGCTGTGTCATACTCTAGTTTACTTGTCTACCCATTCATCAGCAGGTTAATTAAAAACTGTCCCAGTTTCTTACATTGGTTCATTCCAAAGATATGTAATACTGTAGGAGTTTAGGTTTTGTTCACATTGCAGTGCAACAAGAGCAGAAAGGAAATGATGAATGGGATTCCTCCACACCGCTGAATACACCAACAAAAAATTATCAAATATGTGTAACTACAGCTTTTGCGATTGAGTAGGGTTAAATGTTGAAACATGTCCAACACTGACAAACATTGTAGTTGCCATTCTCAGGGTGAATCTGTGGTGGTTGGGCATGTTTGAAAGGTTCATATGGCGCAGACAGTAGGTGGTAAGGAGTAATGATGGTGCTGATTGGTGGACTCTGCCTGGGTGTTTTTGGGTATTATTTCTCTGCCGAATGTACTGTGACTGCTACAGTGTTGCATGAATTCCTAATGCTTGTTTTGGAAGAATTTCTGCAATGAAGTAACAGACTTCTTAAGAAATAGATTGGCAGGGGCGGAACTATCACTTGGCCACCTCATGTGCCTGACCTCACTTCTCTTGATTTCTTTCTTGTGAGTATATTAAGGATGCTGTGTATGTACCACCATTGGGTGCCACTTTACTAGAACTTGCCAGGGTAAGAGGTGTAGTGCCTACATTTACCGTCAACTTGCTTAACAACGTGTGGACTTCAATTGAATACAGTTATGTTATATGCCAAGTCACTCATAGTACCCCATTGAACATCTGTAAAATGTAGGTCACAAAAACTTGATAATATTACCTACTCGGATGTGTTTAGATTTCATTTCTGTGCCTTTTAGATAATGAGTGATGTGACTGTAAAATGGTATACATTTTATGTGTACGTCCTGTATATTCATATCATTATAATCTCAGAAGAGGAGTATGAATGCTTTGTTTTTCTTTTGATGTGGTAATTAGAACTTTACCCCGAATATCACTCTTAATTTTGTGCAAGAAATTTATCCATGCAACTGAGTTTCTCCAGGAAAACCATATTAAATTCAAGGAAAGACAAAGAAGGCTGTCTTTGGGCTGATGTACCATGAAGCATAATGGAAGTAAAAGATCCACACATTCAATAACCATGAGCTAGTTGGTGGGCAACAGTCCATATTTCCATTGTGACTGACTTTGTTTTTAAGGGAGAGCCTGTGGCACCAATTGAACAGGAAAACATTTCAGAATCACTGATGGCATTCACCTCTGTTGATGGAGGCAGCAGGGATCTCTGAAACACTGGTAAACTTGTACTAGACTGCACAGTGCTGCAGCTAAGAAGACAGCTGTCTTTTTTTATCGCTGCCGCAAGAACCCCAAAACCCCTGCTGTTTTTAAATTTGCAGTTTAAGAAAATGTATGTAGGATTTGAGGCTTTCATGGCGGTTAGTCTGAAAATGGCTGTCTTCTGGGTTCTTGCATCGTGTAGTCTGGTAGAAGTTTACCGACGTTTAAGAGGTCCTTAATCACCCTGATGATGGAGACAGTAAGGACCTCTACCAGACTACATGGTGCTACAGCCCAGAAGACTGTCTTCTTAAGAAAATGTGTTCTTGAGGTCTGATTCAATGTATCTTGGTGTGTTTACAGGAGGAGTTGGATCTGACTGCTCCGAACAAGGCTGCTATGCTGAGTTTACCATCTGAAAAAAAGTGGCAGATTTACTGCAGTAGGAAAAAGGTAAGTAGTTCAGGAATGTGTGAAACAAAATCTGATTTTTGAAGGAAGGACATTCTTGTGTGGTATTTTTATGGATTGAACTGCAGCAGTCTGTACAAGGATTGTAATTTTAAAAATGCATCACATCTTAAATATGGTCAAGCAGTTTGTTACATGTGACCACAGTCAGTAGCATTAAAATCGGTTTTACAAAATATTCTGTTTTTATGAAAAAGTATGGCTCCGAAGCTTCCAAATAGTTATTCAAAATTATCCGTTATGTTGCGTAGAATATCAGAACAAGTATGGAAGATTCACTGATAGAATTCCACTGTAAGGATGTTTGAGGTCATGTCCCTGATTAATGAAGTTTTGATTGAGCTTCCTAGAGGTTGGGCTGTAAGCAGATGTTTAATGTTGTTTTCATTTCTAAAACCTCAGGTACCAGATTAGTCTGTTTCTTAATAACCTTACCAGTTTCTTGACACATAATTTTCATTCTTTGTTCCTGTTTACAAGTTCATGTTCAGAGACTGACAGTCCTGAGAGCTTCAAAATATATTTTTTTGTCTGCCATGGATGCAGGAATTTTTGTACAACTTAAGAGGACTTCTCAGGTATCTGGGATAGAAAGATGTACGTAGGGTCTTAGGATCATCATAATTAATTCTTGGGCAGTAGAACCTGAAAGACCAACACTTGATAACTATGCTTTCAGCTGCACAGAATTCTGACGTAGCGCCACACATCATACGAGGTGCGATCGGAAAGTTTAAAGACTGAGCCTATAAAAACCCGTACACTTATCTCAGGTATTAAATTCATCCATCACCCTCGAAGTAGTTCCCCTGGGAGTGAACACAACGATCCCAGCGCCGCTGCCAAGCCTGGAAGCATCCCTGGAAATCTTTCTTGGTCAGCCTGTCAAGCACCATCTGCGATTCTGCCTGAATCTCTTCTATCGTCTAAAATCTCCTTCTCTTTAGCTGAATTTTCATCTTTGGGAAGAGGAAGAAGTCACACGACGAATAAGGATGGTGTGGGATGACGGCCATGGTGTCTGAGGCCAAAAACTGCCGAACTTTGAAGGCGGTGTGCGCTGGTGCGTTGTCATGATGCGTCGCATGTGGAGTTATTCCTTTAGAATCAGCTGACAGGTCCCATAGCCTATCCCAACAATGTCGCACAAGTCGTTGATGGTACGACGTCGATCTTCGTAACATTTTCGGGCGTTGTGCTCGAAGATGGTCGTCCAGAACGCTCGTCATCATCGACAGAGGTTCGGCCATTTTTAAAACGTGAATGCCACACAAAAGTTGGTGCACGACCCATTGCGGACTCCCCAAATGCTTGCTTTAGCATTTCATAGGTTTCCGTAGCCGTTTTGGCGAGTCTTTGGCAAAATTTGATGCACACGCCATTCCGAAAGCGCAGGAGGGTCGGTGTAATGCACTACCAAAACGCCCATAACTAAGAAACAAATGCTAATTCGATGATGCCGGCTGGCACACCGATTCACTATGAATGTAGGCCGCACCCCCTAGCGGCAGAAGCTCGTACTACATCCGGTTCGCACTCTATTGACACAGTCTTGAAACTTTCCGATCGCACCTCATAGCAGCAGGGATCTCTGAAACACTGGTAAACTTGTACTAGACTGCACAGTGCTGCAGCTAAGAAGACAGCTGTCTTTTTTTATCGCTGCCGCAAGAACCCCAAAACCCCTGCTGTTTTTAAATTTGCAGTTTAAGAAAATGTATGTAGGATTTGAGGCTTTCATGGCGGTTAGTCTGAAAATGGCTGTCTTCTGGGTTCTTGCATCGTGTAGTCTGGTAGAAGTTTACCGACGTTTAAGAGGTCCTTAATCACCCTGATGATGGAGACAGTAAGGACCTCTACCAGACTACATGGTGCTACAGCCCAGAAGACTGTCTTCTTAAGAAAATGTGTTCTTGAGGTCTGATTCAATGTATCTTGGTGTGTTTACAGGAGGAGTTGGATCTGACTGCTCCGAACAAGGCTGCTATGCTGAGTTTACCATCTGAAAAAAAGTGGCAGATTTACTGCAGTAGGAAAAAGGTAAGTAGTTCAGGAATGTGTGAAACAAAATCTGATTTTTGAAGGAAGGACATTCTTGTGTGGTATTTTTATGGATTGAACTGCAGCAGTCTGTACAAGGATTGTAATTTTAAAAATGCATCACATCTTAAATATGGTCAAGCAGTTTGTTACATGTGACCACAGTCAGTAGCATTAAAATCGGTTTTACAAAATATTCTGTTTTTATGAAAAAGTATGGCTCCGAAGCTTCCAAATAGTTATTCAAAATTATCCGTTATGTTGCGTAGAATATCAGAACAAGTATGGAAGATTCACTGATAGAATTCCACTGTAAGGATGTTTGAGGTCATGTCCCTGATTAATGAAGTTTTGATTGAGCTTCCTAGAGGTTGGGCTGTAAGCAGATGTTTAATGTTGTTTTCATTTCTAAAACCTCAGGTACCAGATTAGTCTGTTTCTTAATAACCTTACCAGTTTCTTGACACATAATTTTCATTCTTTGTTCCTGTTTACAAGTTCATGTTCAGAGACTGACAGTCCTGAGAGCTTCAAAATATATTTTTTTGTCTGCCATGGATGCAGGAATTTTTGTACAACTTAAGAGGACTTCTCAGGTATCTGGGATAGAAAGATGTACGTAGGGTCTTAGGATCATCATAATTAATTCTTGGGCAGTAGAACCTGAAAGACCAACACTTGATAACTATGCTTTCAGCTGCACAGAATTCTGACGTAGCGCCACACATCATACGAGGTGCGATCGGAAAGTTTAAAGACTGAGCCTATAAAAACCCGTACACTTATCTCAGGTATTAAATTCATCCATCACCCTCGAAGTAGTTCCCCTGGGAGTGAACACAACGATCCCAGCGCCGCTGCCAAGCCTGGAAGCATCCCTGGAAATCTTTCTTGGTCAGCCTGTCAAGCACCATCTGCGATTCTGCCTGAATCTCTTCTATCGTCTAAAATCTCCTTCTCTTTAGCTGAATTTTCATCTTTGGGAAGAGGAAGAAGTCACACAGAGCTTAGAAAGGAAGTTGGGGTCGGTTCTTGCAAGATCTTTGAGCTCCTGACAAACGAAAAGTCGATTCTGCTTCTGGTCCTCAGACAGGATGCGTCGCATGTGGAGTTCTTCCTTTAGAATCAGCTGACAGGCCCCATAGCCTATCCCAACAATGTCGCACAAGTCGTTGATGGTACGACGTCGATCTTCGTGAAGGGCCTGCCGAATCTTCGTAACATTTTCGGGCGTTGTGCTCGAAGATGGTCGTCCAGAACGCTCGTCATCATCGACAGAGGTTCGGCCATTTTTAAAACGTGAATGCCACACAAAAGTTGGTGCACGACCCATTGCGGACTCCCCAAATGCTTGCTTTAGCATTTCATAGGTTTCCGTAGCCGTTTTGGCGAGTCTTTGGCAAAATTTGATGCACACGCCATTCCGAAATCGCAGGAGGGTCGGTGAATGTCTCCCTAAGGCCCATCTCAGTGTTTTCTCCTGTCACTCCGTCTCTCAGTTATCAACATAGTATCCATCTAGCAGGCCTTTTACTAAAATTTTCTAAGCACTTTCTGTTTCTGCAGTTCAATCTGCATGTACACCCCAATATAACCTCTTAATGCCAGTGTTTTAACAATTCTTTCTGTCCTTTGTATGTCAATGTAATATCCTAAATCATACACTGAATCTTCCGCAGATAAAAGTATTTTCCCAAGTCCTTTGTTTTCAGACAGTTATAATTTATGTTCTTACCTCAGAGTAGAAGACTTTTGCAATGTTATGGAACAAATTTTGAAATGATTATTGTATGTACCCATATAGTCTTTAGTAAATATACACAGTGGTAATAATTTTGTAAATGAGTAAATCAATCTTATTCTTCTGTTATTATCTTATCTACATCTAATATTATTCTTGTATTCTTATGTAATGTCACTTCTACTTGTTAGAGTTTTTTCCAGAAACTTCTGAATCACATTTCAAGTGGTAACTTTGTCTCTTTATGTTTTGACCAGTGTACATGAGAACTATGAAATTATTAAGTGCTTACCACTATGAATACCCGCTTTTTAGTCACAGATTAACCACATTATTCCCTTATATGTAGCCATCCATGAACAAATTGCTGTTTTGGAGCCCTAATAATCATCACAAAAGCTTGAATTATCAGTTTTGACAATCTTTTTCCCTCTTTGAGATGCAGTTAGGGCTCAGCCATGTGGATGCTAATACGGTGTGGGTCTGAATCTTAAAGTAATTGTCTGTGATTGTGTTTAACCCCGATACCATCACACAAGTCCATTTAAATGCTCTTTAGTATGGGACATCGGTCATATCGCAAACTACTTCATCGTTTCAGCATATTGTAATGTTATCTTCTGTAGGATTTGAGGTTTTCACGGCGGTGAGTCTGAAGATTGCTGTCTTCTAGGTTGGTGTGCCATGTAGTCTGGTAGAAGTTCACTTATGTTTCAGAGGCACTTGCTGCCTGTATCATCAGGGTCATTGGTGTCATTAGTCTGATGATGAAGGCAGCAAGCACATCTGAAACATTGATAAACTTGTACCAAACTACATGCTACCTATAAGACAGTCATCTTAAATCAAATTTAATTAAAGAATGGTCTCAATTGAATTATTGTAATATAGTATTTTATCCATCCCATGACTTTCATGTGGCTGTGAAATGTGTATGTTTAAACAAAAGAATGAGACAAGACTGATGATATCAGAGCTAAATGAATTACAACTTATTAGACCATAGAAGAAATGAACATTTGGGGGAGGGGGCACATCAGAAAGTTACTTTCATAAATGTACTGTAGAGCAGTGGTCCCCAACCTTCTTATGCCTACGGGCACATTTGAGAGTTTATGAGATCGTGGCAGGCACCAACCAATTAACAAAGCCAAATTTTCTTTTCTCTGGACAAATAAGATATGTTCACCAAATATTATGCAAAACAACACGACGTTTAATGATATAAGAAACCATGCAATCAAAATACGTAATTTTATAACTACAATTATTATTACTCAAGGGGGAAGTTAATGTGATGTTTGGCACTGCATTTCATCACCACTTTTTAAATTTGGGAGTGTAGGATGATGTTGCTTCTCGCAAACAATCGTCAAGATGGGCCTCAGTAAGTCGAGATCTGTGCTTAGATTTTATAATGTTCATGGTTGAACGGCCTTCATTATTCATTATGACCACTTTCCGTAACAACGCGGGTACCCAAAAAGAAGCCTTGGCGGGCACTGCGTTGGGGACCACTGCTCTAGACTATCGTCTGTGTTTGAACATCGGGCATGTCATGAATGAGGAGGGCAGAGGTTTACATGGTATTCAGTATGTAGCAGTAGCTTACTTCAGACCCCCACAATAGCTGTTTCAAAATGGTGCTAGCATTGTGGGAGAGGTTTTATTAGTGACTTGTTTCTCCTTCCCAAATTCATTGGGAAGTAAAAATTCATCAGGGAGTTGTCACTGTGTAAAGTATGAATGACAAGACGTCCTGGGAAGTTGTCAGTCACTGAAGCCTTGAGTTAGAAACTGATCATTTGAGTGTCGCAGATTCTGCATGGTCAGTCAGGCCATTATCGTCCACGACACAGACCTGGTATGGCACCGCATGAGTACTGTTGGTATAATCTCGCTGACCATTGGTTCAAACTGAATTTTGAGGTCATGGAAGCAATGAGGGCATGACCCTAGCCTGAGGGCACCCATTTCTTTAAGACAGCATCAACAAACTGGTGTACCAGTGAGATATGATTCTCACTATGCAAAGTGATTATGTGGAAAAATGAGACTCTAGTGTCGACCAAAACTGGGTGTGAAGTACGTTGGTTTGATGTTACACCTGTGTATAATAAGTTCATGGAATTTGCTTTCTTACTTTAGAAGAACTCGACATGGATCAAATTAAAAAAACAAAAACAAAACTGGTTACTTCATCATAGAAGGTGAAGAACATTAATTGACTAATTCCATGGAACAGAGTAGTTATCGAGAAGCTGACAGTCATTAAGTCAAATTCTCCACCATTTTGAGTTTACAACAGTCTGCCACTGGCCCCTGTTATGAGTCACATCGTCCCTGTCCACATCCTCACAGTTCCACTTTCCTTACATTCATTTTAATATTATCATCCCACCTGTTCCTTGGCAATCGAATTTGTATGTTCCTTTAAGGATTTAGGATGAATTCTTAGGCACCAAAACAATAAATTAACTCCAAACCCATCAGAGAGGACAACCAATAAAGAGACTGACAAACATTTTCAATCTTGAGACCAAAGGAGATGATATGTGATATGATTGTGCAGCTTTTGTAGTGCATGGATACATCTCTTTCAGTAGTCAGAATTTTTATTTTCATAGAACTGATAATATTTAATATTAAAACCATGAATAATAATTTTCAGGATCAAGATGGTGAAACAGACTTGTCCCACTCGCCTGAGCTCTACATTGAACGAGTGCAGGCCTTGTCAATGGTAAGTCGGCTATAATCTGATAACGGCACGCGAAGTTGATGAAAATTACTGCTGTCTTCTTGCGACACAAATTTATGATGGTGTTTACTCTTAAAAAATGGCATGTCCAATTTATTATTGTGGCTAATTACATACAAACAATGATGTGGCAGAAATTGAGATTTAACAAAGTCAAAAAAGTAAACATTAAACATGACACACTTACGTAATGTCACATTTCAGTCTTGCATTCAACGTATGTCTCATTACTTACAAGCAGCACAGATAGAATATTTTTGTCATGCTGAAATTGTGGGGAAAGGAAGGGAAATTTTTTTAGTAAAATAATTGTACCAACTTAACAGTATGATTTGTGTTCAGTTGTTATGCATAACAATGGGATCAGAACATTAAAAGAACAATTATACAATTATAAAATACAAGTCCACGGTGGTCTAGCGGTTAGAACGCTGGCCTTGTAATCCTGTGGTCTCGGGTTCGATTCCCAGCGGTGCCCGAATTTATAACTTGTGTTGGGCAAGGCCGTGGTCTAGGCAACACGGAGTTTTCCTCCGTGGCATCCCAACAATTACTCCATTCACACACAGAAGAAGGCAATGGCAAACCACTTCTGGATCATCTGCCAAGAACGTATATGAACAGGTCCCAGTCCGAGAAAAGGATGGAAGGATCCTGTTCATATGGACCTGTCGTCAGACAGAACACTCAAATAATAAATAAAATACAAGTAATCAGTGAATTACCTTTGAAAATTGACTAGGTACATAAGTGTATGGGAAAAGAAAATAGTAATTCTGCCATTATGTCTGTTACAACAATAGAAACTAATTTTATGGACCAGCAAGTTTTGTCCAACAAGACATAATATTTATATCCAAGTAGCTAGTGGTTTGAATACCAATCGATGTTCATAGTAATTCTAATATATAATCTCAGAAATTGATAGAATGTTTTAAAAATAATCAAAAAATTCGACAGGTTTAGGGTATATTGTTAAGACACTTTTCAAAGACTGGATTGACACACTTCTCATTGTTAAAAGGTTTCAACAATATTTGTTATGTAAGACTTTATTAACATTTATCAGGTTAGCTCAGTATAGTGACTGGCTACAGACTGGATGAACTGGTCTTGATCCCTGATGGGGGCAGAGGATTTTTCCTCTAGCCTTTGCGTCCAGGGCGGATCTTAGAACCCATAAAAATGTAAGACGTACGAGTCAAGTTTTATTTCCACCCTCGTTCCACACTTTCTTCTGCTCGCCGTCGCTCTTCATTCACACTGTTGTCAGAACTAACACAACTGAGTTGCTTGTATGGACGATGGTGAATTGGGATGCTGAAGAACATCATTAATAGCGGGTAAAGAAAATTATTGTGCATCAGTGAACACGATGATGAGATCTTAGGTACGAAGATGACTCAGGGCGATCTGATGATGGAGGCAGCATCTCTGAAATAATTAGTAAACTTCTGTCAGACTGCTCGGCACAACAACCCGGAAGACAGTCATCTTGAGTGAGCACAATAATTTTTGCAGTGCACAGTAAAACCATCACAAGATGCAATGTGAGTTCAGTCTGACAGCTCAGCTTCCTCTGGCTCTAATGACACACACATAGTGTAGAAGATTGGGGGGATTCCCCAGCTGCAGAAACAATTATAGTGCTCTGACCCATGCTGCAGATTTTATATTAATTTGTCCTAAATTACACCTAGTTCTCTGTTTATTCGTATTAAATTAGTGTTGTTTTATTGCATTTTAATGGCCTTAGTTGGTCAGCCAATCATTTTACACAGATCTATTGTGGATGGAATAGTAAATTGTCACATACTGCAGCGATTATCAGTCATGTTTGGTTTCCTGGAGGCTTCTGGTTTGTTTAACAGTGTAGGAAGTGGCTGTACTCGGGCACCTCAATTAAGCCAGAACCATTGCCTTTCACATTCCATGCAATATCCTCAGTGCAGCTGCGAAACTGAACTGGAGATGGCTCTCGAAATGTTGGCGGAAGAGATGGTTAATTCGCCATTCAGCCACCTGACGCGGCTTGTTACCCGAGAGTATTTCATCAACTTCTGTCGCCGCGAAAGCTTCACTTTATACATTCTGTAATTGTTACTGTGTATGCAAAGGCATAGTAAACAACTAGTAATAATAACAGCGAGGTTGGTAGTAAGGTAAAGGCGAAGTTGTTCTCAGTGCTTTATTAAGCGCTACACCATGCAGATGTATGGGGAAGTGGACATATAACTCCACACAATCTTAACCTTGCCACTGCTTTTGGTAATTGGTCAGCTTCATGCCTTGGCTGGTTCCCTCCTGAGGAAAGAACCTTCATAGAAATTACCATTAATGATGATGGTAATTCACGAAACTAGGTCACAACTTTATAATTTAATTGAAGTAATGTGTGAATGTGATTCTTATTTGTTGTACACATTTCTGCAATATTTGTTGTAGCTGCAGTTCCCAGTGGATTCGGAGGAGGAGGTCCGGTCACGCACGCGGCAGCTTGATGGGCTGAAGACTGCGCTGAGGACCCAGCCGCATAGTTTTGTGCTGCGGTTCATTGAACTGGATGGCTTGCCTGCCCTGCTTGGTTTTCTGTCTGCCATGGATTATGCCACTGCACAAAGCTCCATTCACACATCACTTATTGGATGTGTGAAGGCTCTTATGAACAATTCGGTATGTAAATCTTCAGTTGCGTAGTTTTCATGACACTGACAACAGACGACTTGAAGTGAGGGCATTTTAAACATTTTAAATAGTTAAAATTGTAAGTCTTTCTGTTTTTGGAAGCTGATTGTAATTTCATGTCTGATCGGCACAAAATGGCACACGTTTCAACTTGACTGTCTCGTGAGGCTTGGTGAGTGCAGAGATGAATAATCATACAAAATTTTAATTCTTTTTTTCCTTTTGTCTCGTGCGCTTGGACGCTGATGGTGGGTTCAAATCCCACTCAAGGCATGGATGTTTGTCTGCGTCTTTCTGTATTGTGCTGTCCTGTGTACACGTAGAGGCCTTGCGACGGGCTGATCACTCGTCGAAGGAGTCCTACCAAATGTCTAATAGATCAAGAAACCTCCAGAAGGAGGCACCTTTGCTCTGTGGGGAGTGAAAAGAGTATTAAAAATAAGTTAATGTACTACTGTTTCCAGTGGTGTATCACACTTTGGAATTTATTATAGGTTTATTTTAAAGGTGTCTAATTAAACTTTTGGCATCCATATTAAGAAAAATATTTTTATTTTCTGTAACCAGTATTTTATCGTTAAGGCTTTATATAACTCTTACAAAAATAAATGCTGCAATTAGTAGTGAAAGTTAATGAACACTGCATACCTTAGAAGATTAACAGCTGTATGCTTTTACTACACACATGTGCACATTTCATTAAATGACACTTCCCCCTAAAAATTGAAATATGAACTGAAGTAGAAGGAATGCTTTAAATTTGAGTATATTTATTTTTCAAATTTGTCTTTTGAAATTTCATATAATTCTTTTTTGTCTTTTTCACTACATCCCATGATAAAAGTGCTTGTGATGGTCTAGAGCAGCCTTTCTCAACCTATGGTACACGTACCACTTTTGGTATATGAGCCAATGTTGAGTGGTAACCGAGCTAAGTAAGATAATATTAACATAAATAACAGTTTTCCCTGAATACATTTGGTTAGTGGTACAATTAATGTGTTAAATTAGAATTAGTGGTACGCCAGCAAAAAAGGGTGAGAACCCCTGGTCTAGGGTAATGATCTCCAACCTGGGGAATGTGCTCTGCTGTGGTGGCAGAGGGGAACATGAGGTTATGAAAAAGAAAATAATTTTTAGTGTCAAATTCAACTGCAAAACACATTTTTAGCTGCATTTAATCATCTCATTTGTTAGCATCCATCAGTGGTAGACTTAATATTTTATGCAGGCGTCATTGAAGAAGTAACGAAAACGCTGTATGACGTAGTCTTTGTTTACGTGGGGTGCCACATTCTGTCTTTTGACAGCTACGTCAACAGTGAACAGATGGACTGTCTGTGGGTTCTCCCTACTTGGAATCTCCATTGTTTGCAGATGGGGGTTGTATCATCTTGTTATCATCCTAATCACATTTTTTCTGTAGGATATTGGTCGTATTCATTCTGTTTGTCTGGCCTCTCAGGCTACCCTGTTTCGACACCCCTTACTTATTCATGTGAAGTATGTCTGCGTCTGCTAAAGGGGTTTGTTACAAATGTGAACCTGTATGCCTTAGGCCATTTTTACTCTTCGTATTTGAAACTATTCATTGTTGAACAATTCTGTAATCAAATTACCACTAAAGAGAATGATTGTGTTCATTTCAGTATGAGGATTAGCAAACCAAACAAAATGCCGGTAGCAGTTCTAAGCCAAATGCGGTTGACACCAAGATTTTCTACCAACGTAAATATATGATATGAGGTTAAATTTGAAGAATAATTAATTAAAATTTGGTAAAAAATTGGAATAAGTGGAAATAAGCTTGAAGTAGGTGTGTTTATAAAGACTGATTATTACGAAACTTTATGAGCAAGTAAATGGGTTCTTTCTCAATAATAGAGTTTTTATTTAAATTTTTTAGCATAAAATGCAATAAATATACTGTATTTTGTAACATGCAGCACTTTTGGGTGGTTTAGATTCCAATTAAATCCATACGTGTACGTAGACCCAGGAATTTAAATGCCGTACTGAAATGAGACTGTGCTTTCTTCCAGGGTACATCTTCATCAGTTTTTGAATTTTGTACCAGTTTGTGCAGTCTGGTGTGAAATGGTTCTAGCAGAATCCTGATGTGAAAAAAAATTTCCTCTTTCATTCGTATGTGAAAATCCCATTAGAAATATACGTTACAGTACAGGAATCAGTGCTGACCACTGAGCATCCCTGCTGCCTAGTAATTTGATTGAATTGAGTAATTAAAAGGAAAATTAATTGGACTGCATTTGTTTGCCTCTTGCTGTAGAACGGTCGAGCACACGTGCTGGCGCATCCAACAGGCATCAACACCATTGCTCAGAGCCTCAGCACCGAGAATATTAAGACCAAAGTGGCTGTGCTGGAAATCTTGGGAGCTGTGTGCTTGGTGCCCGGTGGTCACAGGAAGGTGTTGGAGGCGATGCTGCAGTATCAGAAGTTTGCTTCCGAGAGAACACGATTCCAGGTAACGTGTTTCAGATAAAAATAAAAAAAGAAGAGGAATTAATAGATGAAACTTGGTGGAGAGGAGAGGGTACAGAATCAGTGATGCTGTGGGACTAGAAATTGTAGTAAAATGAATCCAGCTATTTTTTTGTTTCCTACCACATTAAAGCGTTTTTTCTGAAGTTTATTTTCTCTGCTGTTTTCGTAGATGCCGTTGTAACTTTGGTTACAGTTTTTTTTAGAGGACGCACTGAACACAGGACTGAAGAAAATTTTAAGTTGAGGATGTTTAGTGCGGACGTACTGGATGTGGCACCATAGGACATATCTATCTTATATCAGAGAACAATGAACAAAGATGCAGTATCAAACATAAATTTATGTTCATCCTAAAAGCAATTTAATTATTATAAAATAAAAAATCAGCACACTGAACGTTTTTGTTTCTTGGAAAATTCTGCTACATTTCTTACATATAGACATGCAGAGAATTTTTAGGAAATGCATGTGCATTTGCATTAATATTATCCTGATTGTTATTGTGTTGTAAGTTTTACTATGAAAACCTGAAGGGTTGGCTGTGTAGTGCCTTAGCACAGAACACACCTGCTCTATCCCCAATCCCTCCCAGTGTATCGTCCGCACATTTGTGTTCAATGAACGAGAAGTGTCAACATTAAACAATCTTAGCACTGTGATTATCTTCAATCTGGTGTGCATCCCCCAACTATGTCAGCCTTCTAGTTAGATGACCTTGCAGTTGATTCAGAATTATATTTAATTATGAATATATATATAAGCGACTGATTTGGACTTCTTTGTAATATTCTGCACGTTGCCACACCATTTAAATTCTCTCTTTCTGACATTCTGAAGCGACAATTTAAATACCCATTATACACTATGTTTTAATATAATAAGTACAGAAAGTTAATTTTAGATGTGGCAGAGGATCAAATATGGAGTCAGAGTGGTGAATTGGATCCCATGTTGAAACCCACATGATCAAAGTTTTCTGCACCTGTTGGGATAAAGGCAGTGCTCTTACAACTCCAGTTTCAACTGTCGCAGGGTATCGTGAATGACTTGGATCGCAGTACGGGGATCTATCGAGATGAGGTGAATCTCAAGACAGCCATCATGTCCTTCGTGAATGCTGTCCTCAACTATGGACCAGGTCAAGAGAACCTTGATTTCCGCCTTCATCTTCGTTACGAGTTCCTGATGCTTGGTATCCAGCCCATTATCGACAAGCTCCGTGGCCATGAGAATGAGACCCTCAACAGGTCAGTGTCTTAGACATGGACAGGCACATCAGTGTGCCAAGGCTGGATGAAAGCGTGATTTTTAAAATTATTTTAAAAAGTTAGAAATATTTTATGTGGTACAGACTACAAGAGATAAGTGTTTTATGCATGTTTTTATGAAAGGAGATCAATATAGAATAGTGGTATATGCGATACACCATTATTTTACATCTGCAGCATGTTAAATGTATTGACATTACAACAGAAATTTGTGAATTGCATAGTAGACTCGTCAGATGCTGAAAATGAAACCAAATTAATTAGCTTTCTTAATATTACATGTTTCTATTTAGCAGTTTAATGCTTTGTGCTTTATTTATTTTTCCCCAGGCATTTAGATTTCTTTGAAATGGTGAGGAATGAAGATGAGAAGGAACTGGCAAGGAAGTTTGAAAAGGTACGCTTTTGTATGTGGTAAAAAGTCACTTGATATTAGAGAACAAATTTGGGTATTAGTTTTATGTATGTGTTGTTGTCAGCGTAGAAATACGAACCTCAGAAAGAATTAAAATCACTGTCTTGTGGGTTGTAACACCACGTAGTCTTGTAGAAGTTTACCAGCGTTTCAGAGGTCCCTGCTGCCTCCAACATCAGGGCGATTCATCCCAGAAGACAAATCAAAAGGGGTAGGGGGCTTTGAATGACTTGCAAAGATATTGTATGTTCTGAATCAGTAGAGACCAGATACGTAAAAGTGATTTTAATATTAACTATAATAACCCTATCTTTGAAATAATTAATTTGAATTTTCCAAATAGGTAGCAGCACTAATTGCTACCTCCTCTTAATTCTCCCTTCCCTTCACTCATGGACTCGAATGCACAGGAAACACTTCCATAGCTGCATACCAAAACATGACGTGGAACCATCAAGATGACATAGTACAGATAATATGTACTAAAAAAAGTAAAGAGGCCCCTCTACATGCCATGTATGCACTTACGGGGAGAGCCTCAGGACTAGATGCGAGTGATTGGTCAGTGTTACACCTCGATACTCTTTGGACGGGAGGCTGGGTGCAACGCAGAGGCTAGAAGAAAATTCCTTTGCCCCTGTCGGTGATCGAACCCCGGTCGTCCAGTCTATAGTCAGTCACTGTAGTGACTGAGCTACCTCAACACAAATAAAAATTACATTTTACATAAGTTTCTATAATATAAAAACATAACTTGTTTTTACAAACACACATGAGGACTATAACAGTTGAACAGTTGTAATATACCACTGGCCTGGAATCAAAACATTGCCTGCAAAAATGAGATATTATTTTTGTATTATTTAGTATTTTAAAAAAATTAATGAAACATTTCATAATGCAAAAGTCTTGCAGTAATTTATGGATGTGATGATTACTGAGTACTGTAGAAACATGTAGTCTAACAAAAATGTACATTTAATGATAATGTAGAAGACATGGTAAAAAGTTGGTCATGCAAGAGTGATGCACTTTAAAATAAAAATGCCGGAAGACAGCCACCTTCATACTCATCACTACGATAACTGGAAATCTTATTTCATAGTTAATGATTGTTGGTATTATGAAGAGAATTTCTGTACAAGTTATCAGTTTTGAGTATAATTTTGTATAATTTTTAGTGTGGTTCTGTTTGTTTGTTTGTTTTCCTGCTTCATACATTGCGGCAGAAAGGGAAAATGAAATGGGGGAACCTTCATTGATGAAAAGATTTAGAAGTTCATGGCAATGGTAACGGTTTGACTAGAAGTCTGCTTTTGGTTTTGAGGTATACACATATGAATACAGCATTTTTAAAATATTTGGGAATGACAGTAACATATTAAAATTGTATTTATAGAGTAACTAAAAGCAGATGTAATTTAGGGAATGCTTGGTACCATGTTATTCACAGTCGTTTATATTGCTGTCTGCTATCAGAAAATGTAAGGAAAAGAAAAAAATTACCTGTTGTTTTGTATGGATGTAAAACTTGTTCACGTTAAAGAGAGAACATAGATTAAAGGTGTCTGAGGAGAATGTCTGAACCTAAAATTGAGGAAGTAACTGGACACTAGAATAAACTACGTGATCAAAGCATCATACTTTGTAATCTTGGCGAGATATTTTTTGGATAATGAAATCGAGGAAGGTGAAATGAGCAGGCATGAAAGACACAGGAAGATGTGAAGTGTATGCAAAATTATGGTTAGGAAGCCCGAAGGGAAGAGAGAGATAATACTAAAATGGATCTTAAGGAAATAGGATGGGAGGGTGTGGGTTGGATTCATGTGGCTTAGAAAGGAACTAACTGCTGGTGGACTGTTGTGAATGTGATATATACACTAGATCAATTGTGTGTAAAAAGATGATTGTTTTCTGGGATTTTTGCGCTATGTAGTTTCACAGAAATATCTTGCCTTTTAGAGGTTCTTACTGCCTCCATCATCAGGATAGGTGATGAATTGTTACAGAGGAACATATCCTCCATCTTTTAGGGCTGAATGTAGTGTCTAACTACAAGTTCATATGGCACAACAACCCAATGGATCATTGATATTGTTTACCCCTGCATTCACAATTTTGACTTTTTGATGGAAGCGAAAAACCAGATTGAGTTTATTTTTTATGCATGGAAGCAACAGATCTTTAACCTGAGACATTGTGCGTAGGTGTTCTGTGCCGTGCATTTACACTGAAAAGTCTGTGGTTTAGACCCCACCTGAAACTTCTGACTGCCGTCAGGTTTACCATTATTTGATATTCAAGTGCTAGGTGCCCCTTATTAATGTTAAATACTGCTTAAGGGCTGGTTAAATTAAGCAAATGCTTAATAGCAAGTATGTTAAGCATTGAAAAACAGGTATTGATTATATGACGTTAAGTTTTCACAGCAGATGTCATTAATAAAATCTTCTTGGTTAAACTCTGCTGAAGGCTAGCCTTGAAAATGAGAACAGATGGCCCTCAAAATGTCAGCAGAGTTTAACGAAGTGACGCGGATGCTGGCCGGAGAAGATTTTATGAAGGTGTTGGAGAGATTGTGTCACTTCTGTGTTTAACAACTGGGTTAACATCAGATATCAACATTTGTTCCTGATATATGATTTGAAGCTTTCACGGTGACGTGACTCAATGAAATCTTCTCAGGCGATTAGCCATGTTATATGGTTAAAAGAAACAGACTTTGAGGGACCATCTCTGTCCCCATCATAAGGGTTCTGATTTGACGCGGCTGATCGCCTGAGAATATTTTATTGGGAATTTGTTCCATTTTTGATGTGCGTTTCTCTACTTCATGTAACTGTTAACTTTTAAGAAGTGATGTAATGACTGATGTAATATGTTACAGGAACATGTGGACACAAAAAGTGCATCGTCAATGTTTGACCTGCTGCGACGGAAGCTGAGCCACACAGCGGCCTATCCTCACCTTCTTTCTCTGCTGCAGCACTGTATATTGTTACCATGTAAGTAGGTTCATGTCTTTCAGGCAGTATTACATAGCATGAATCTTGGGCACATTTTCAACATATAAAGAAAATAAAGGGAGATTTAGTCTTTAAAATTAAGATAAAAAGTCTGGACACTTTGGATTGTGCTGAATGTTATGGCCAACTACTTAGCACTTTTGTTTGTGTTTTGGAGGTCCCATGTTTAAATATCTGCTGAAAGACTGTTTATCTTGACAGAGATTGTTCATAGATTTCTTCAGCCACTCAATGTAAACTGCGGGATAATACATTAAAGTAGGCCATGACCACTTCCACATCCTTTCCAATTTAACATTTGCTAATAACTTTATAATTTGATATTTTATAGTCTGACCTAATGACGGCATCATTAATCTGCGATTAAATAAATATGGTAACTGCATGTCATAAGGTGGTAAAACTAGAATGTCGCTGACTGGCAAAAGAATGGCTTGTTAAGAAAATGTACATCTTCTGGGTTGTTGCGCCATGTAGTCTGGTAGAAGTTTACTGATGTTTCAGAGGTCCTTGCTGCCTCCATCATTATGATGTACATCTGATGAAGAATGAGATTCTGTTATGATGGTGATGTACTTCCAGGTTTATTAATAACAAGAAGTCTTTTTTATTGGCTGCTTATTGACGCACTATCAGTTTGGACCTTTTAATTACAAATTTAAGTAGCGCAATTAATGTTGAACTTTCAGTCGGAAATCCTCAGCGGAAAGTTTTCTCCTTTCATTCACAGAAGCGATTCTGTTTCTCATGTACATACCCCATGGTTGTTTTGTCTGCACAGTCTGTTGACTTCCTTCACCTTCTCACTAGTTCTGCCAACCTTCAGAAAAAGTTGTTTCCACTAGCAGCCATTCCTTTCGCCATACAATGTCCAAATATTTCAGTTTTGAACAAACTGCTTTTTAAAGGGTGGTCATTGGTGTTTTAGGTTTCAGAGACTGTGATGTCATTATTTATTGTGTAAGACTTGAGGTTCTCACAGCGGTGAGTATGAAGATATCCGTCTTCTGGGTTATTGCGCTGTGTAGTCTGGTCGATGTTTCATCGCCCTGATGATGGAGGCAGTATGACCTCTGAAACATTGGTAATCATCGACCAGACTACACAGCGCAATAACCCAGAAGACGGATATCTTCATTATTTATTATTATTATTTAACCTAAATGATGAGACAAAAATCTCATTCTCATCAGCATTTCAGGGCATTTATATTATGATGTGTTCAGTGTGTTTGCCCCTGAATGTTTTGAATATTGGTTTCAGTCCTTGCTATTGAAGGCCTGCTGCTGTAAGACTAATCGCCCAAAACTGACCACATCTTGCAAAATTTCTTGACATAGCTAGAAATTGTGTGCCTGTCCATTCCAGCTTTGATGCCAAACTTTATTTGGAATGCTCCTCTGACCTTCTCCGGGCTTTCAGATGATCAGATGTCCTCTTCCATGATGAATGTGCACTGCCTGGTAGTGTACAGAATTAAATGAAATTTAATGAGAAGCAAATGGCTTGAGCAGTACAGTGTGTCAGCAAAGTTTCTTCAAATTATAATCACTTGTGAGAAAATTGAGTTTAATCTTTGAGGAAAATTACCCCAAAGTTGGAAGCAGCATGTTCCTCCGAAACGTTGGTGGCTTCCTACAGGTTCACAAGGCCTTTCTGTCCAAGTGACCGACACTGACATGTTTACCACTGTAAGAAATTTTGTACATGAGAAGCTTCATAATATAAACTTTTGCCTAATATTGTAAGATGTTTGAATTCAGATGAAAGAGATGGGTGGACAGATGAAAAAATATAGATTTAGATTTGTATAAAATATCAGATACTATTATAGTTTTGTTTATTCTAGTGTGTTAAATACAAATTGTTCTTGCTGAGCTGAGTGCTGCGTTGTCACTGGAAAAACTGAGCTGACTTGCACGCTGCCTGCTGGTATTGCCAGTGCTTATTACATGCATTTGTATATTCCACTATCTTATTTTCTATAGTTGGTATGTATGATGTTCTTGTGTGTTGACAGTGGACTATGGATCTCATCCCCAGCATTGGTTGCTGTTTGATCGTATCACCCAGCAGATCATCTTACAAAGTGAGAACGGTGAAAACCCTGACCTCTCGCCGCTTAACATTAATGTTAAGGAACTAGTTCACCTGTGAGTATGTTGTGCACAATATTTAATCAGATAGCTCAGTATTTTATCATATCAGTAATTAAGTAGCTTGGTTTAAATATAGATTTATTACTGTTATTACAGTTATTATTTTTTTGACTTAAGTATTTTTAGTATATAAACCACCATCTTGATTGTTTTGCCTATAGTTGATTCATTGTCTTTGTACTCATATTCACTGTGACCTTTGCTATTCTATTTCATCATGCTGCTGACTTCATCACTCTATCAACTCAACAAACTTACCAGTACACAACAAAACTCTTGGCTCACACTCTTCATAACCATTTCACTTGCTTATTCACTCATAATTAAACTGAACTTTCAAACAAGAACTGCAGTAGTTTTATATAATTATATAGTGGTTCTGGATCTTACCATCGCTAACCAAAGGGGATAAAGGCTGTTGAGGTCCATCCTGGGCCTTTCAGTTGCATTCCAAACATTTATAGAAACAATTCAAGTGCCACAGATATGTGCCCATGCTGGGTGATGCAATGAAAGCCAGCTACCAGAGACTGCAGGGAGTAACTCTTGATGTTATGTTGGTAGTGATGCAAATAGGAACAAAATTTGGTAACTGGTTTTGCACACTGCACTTGCTGATGTGTTGGACACTAACCTAATTTAACCCAAATTAATCCAACCTTTCTTAATAAAACCTAACATAACCTAACCGCACATAATCAAACCTAACCTAACCTAACCAAACCTCTTAATCAAACTTATCCTCACCTAATCAAGCCTAACCCCACATAATCAAACCTAACCTCACATAAATTTAACCTAACATTACATAATCAAACCTAACCTAACCTCACACAATCAAATTTAACCGAACATCATATAATCAAACCTAACCTAACCTTGCATAATCGAACCTAATCAAACCTAACCTAACATCACATAATCAAACCTAACCTAAACTTACATAATCAAGCTTAACTTAACATCACATAATCAAACTTAACCTAACATCACATAATCAAACAACCTAACATCACATAATCAAACCTAACCTAAACTTACATAATCAAGCTTAACTTAACATCACATAATCAAACTTAACCTAACATCACATAATCAAACCTAACCTAACCTCACATAATCAAACTTAACCTAACATCACATAGTAAAACCTAACCTAAACTCACATAAACTCACATAATCAAACTTAACCTAACCTCATAACCTAACCCAACCTATCTCTGTGTTTGAGCATGTTATTTGTGATCTGCTCATTATTGTACTTTGTTTCCTTTGTAGCCTGGCCAAGGAAGAAGAGCTGGTTGCAGCAAGGAGCAAGGCTGAAGAATTAGAGAAGGAAAATGTGGAAATTGCTACAAAACTTGCAAAGAAAGAGCAAGAACTAGATCTCAGGACACAAGAAAAGGTATTTCAGCCATGTACACTTGTCACAAGATGTCTCCAAGCTTTATTGACTGTTACAAATACACGTGTTGGTGACTAGCCAGCTGAGGTATGGGGAGGGAGGGAATGAGATATTACATAATGCTTCTCCCCCCCATGCCATTTCCATCTTCCAATCATCCCTCACTGTGATGCAGCTCAAGCTCACAGATGTTCTTCATCCAGTATAATGTAACTTGTTTTGAAAAAATGAAGAATAGTGAAATAGAAGAATATGTTATGTTGAACATTAAATATTTCTGACGTAAATACGTCTATACGGAAGGGTCATTCGGCAAGAAAGTGAAAGGAAAATGTGTAACGAAAACGTGGAACGAAAATGTGTAAGATCCATATCAACAATGTGTAAATATGGACCGACAACAATGGGCAGCTTGCATGCATTATGTTACCCAGGAAACGTCATCTGTTTACTCTGCATTGTTTTGTTACATTACTGCCGTCAACAGTCCACTTTCGTTATTGCAGAAAGAGCTGAACTGTGAATCGCTTGTAGAAGAAGTGTGTCGTAGACTAGATAATTTTGACATTACATTCATTGTATTTAATGCTTAAATATAATTTAAATACAGAGACGTATTTACGTCAGATTCTCCGGAACCGTGGTTCCACTGTCAGTTTTCTTGTTAACTAGTCATTGGTTGGTGGTGAAAATGTTCTTTGTGTTGCTACTATTTAGGAAGATATGGAAACAAATTTGACGCGTGTGAAAGAACGACTGGAGAAAGAGACAGCAGCAAATCTGGAGACCAAACAACGCATTTCAGAGCTGGAATATCGTGCCTCGGAGTTAGATCGACAAGTGAACTGTGAACGAGGAGAGAGACATCGCTTGGAAAGGCTTGTCAGCTCAGGGAGTCTACCAGACGATGCCAAGGTAAACAGAGGAATTCTACTAGGCATGTGGGAAGTGTCAGACTAGCATATGGTGGAAAATTCTCTTCACATTGATGTATGTGCTACTGGCAGTAATATGAAATGGGCCCAATTTCTGACGTTGCTGCGTTTTGCTGCGCTCTTAGTTTTAATGTTATAGAACGAGTGTAAGTTTTTAAATGAAGAGAAATCGAAACCAGTTTTCTGTTTCTGTTTCACTGTTTGAATTTTTAGGTTATTTTAAAAACCTTTGTGATTATTGAAATAACCCTGTCAGAGCCAAGTTTATCTTTGTGTTGTAAGTGATAGGTCAAGATCGTAGCAGCACTTGGCACTTACGCGCTTCCCGGAAGTTCCCTAAGTGGTATATGTAATGAATGTTCCTGCTTTGATTTATTGCAAAATTTACAGAGAGAATAAAGAAATTTCCTCATTTGTAGTGGTAGTTCTTAAAACACGCAACAGCTCAAATTACAAAATTTCAATCCATAGTTTGAAGTGTATATCAAACTATATGCTGCATGAAAAGTTGACATAACTGAAAGAATTTAAAATTTTACAGTGTGGAAAGTATTAAAAATTGCCGAATGTGGCTTTATCGTTTTGCACTACATCGCACAGGATGAGAATGTTGTCATGGGCCAGACACAAATACTTAACATTATGGTTGAAGAAAAGGATAATTTGTAGGGATTTTGTTAATACTTCAAATTTTTGTCCTGCGGACATCTGACATACAGAATTGTGTTTGTATGTGTGTATTTGCCTCTTTTCAGAAGAAGTATTCAAACACCTCTGGAATGTAATGTTATGCAACTGCTGGAGAATCTCTTATTATTCGTGATTTATATTAGTCAAAGAAAGTGAATTATAACACATTCACTGTTGGACATACAAATGTAACTCTGTGTGATAAGCAAAAAATATGTTATTTGAAAACAAAGGTGTCTATGAAATATGACTTGAAATTGTTACATGCATTCATTTTTTAAAAGTGTTGGTTTTACGGCAGTTGGATGGCATCTATATGATTTGAAGTTTTTGCAGCGACTAAACTCAAAAAGAGACCAACATTTTGGGAACTAATCAATAAAATCTTCTCGGTCAATCAGCCGTGTTAACTGGTTACCGTAGTAAACCGACGTTTTGGGAACAAACTCTGTCCCCATCTTCAGAGTTCTGATGGGGACAGAGTTTGTTCCCGAAACGTCGGTTTACTACGGTAACCAGTTAACGTGGCTGATTGGCCGAGAAGATTTTATTGATTGTACTCGCCGCGAAAGTCTCAAATCCTTTATTTTGGGAACTGTCTCTGTCTGATTTAAACATCAGAACCATGATGTTAGGGAAAAATGTGGTTCCTGAAATTGTCTCATTGTGTAACCAGCTGATGCAGGTGATTGTCCAAGATTTCATTGTATATGGCATCTGTTAAAAAATTAAGCAGTAATTTGATGATGTAAAACATGATGTTCACTTCCATGTCAGTAGCCAGCATCACAGTGCAAACTCTGTTCACATCTAGTGTTTTATTCACATATTTATTTATTTCTCTTTTCCTTACAGGCCGTTGGCTTGAGGGCAGGCGTTGCAGAGTTAGCCTGTGTAGATCTTAACCGATCATCTGAATTCTCCAATGGTCCGGTGCCACCCCCTCCCCCTCCAATGTCTCATGCTCCCCCACTTCCACCTCCAGCCCCCGGCTGTTGTCCCCCTCCCCCACCCCAAGCACCGCCTTCGGTCCCAGTGTCTGCACCAAACCGTCCAGAAGTGCCCAAGAAGAATGTGCCACAGCCTTCTAATCCCCTCAAGTCTTTCAACTGGTCCAAGCTTCCAGATGCTAAGGTGACGGGTACAATATGGTCAGAACTTGATGACACAAAGCTGTATACTGCCATGGAGCTAGAGAATATTGACAAGCTCTTCTGTGCCTATCAGAAAAATGGAGTAGCAGTAAGTATGGTTTTCTGGTTGTACTTCGGTGTCAAAGAACACTGTTTTCCAAAATTCGTTGTATCATTTGCTCACCAGTTTCAGATGCAGTGTATGAAACCAGTGGACATTTTATTTATGGTTTATTTAATGACAGTATCAATAGCTCAGGTATGTTTTACATTCACCAGATACTACAGAACAAGTGGGACAGTCCATAAACTATTTACAGACTTCAAGAATGCCTATGACTCAGTTAAAAGAGAAGTTCTTTACAATACTTTGCTTGAATTTGGTGTACCTAAGAAGCTAGTCTGGCAAATTTAAACGTGTTTAAGTGAAAACTCTAGAAAAATTCATGTGGGTAAACATTTGTCTGATACATTTCCTATTCAGAATGACCTGAAAAAGGGAGATGCTTTATCGCCGATGCTTTTTAATTTTACCTTATAAGTTGCCACCAGGAAATTCGAACGGAATCAGGGCTGCTTGAAACTGAATGTTGCATATCAGTTTTTGGTCTATGCTGATGATATTAATCTCAGCATCAGAATTCAGGACAGGAGCAGAGTATAAGGATAGCTAATGAATCGTTCGAAAATGTGGAAAAATTCAGGTACTTGGAGATGACACTAACAAGTCATAATGACATTCATGATGAAATCAAGAGCAGATTGCTTGCTATAAATCGGTACAAATTCCTTTGTCCTTCCCGTCTCATATCAAAAAACTGTGTCCTGTACGGGTGCAAAACTTGATCTCTCACATTGAGGGAGGAACATAGATTGAGGGTCTTTGAGAACAGAGTGTTGAGGAGGATATTTGGACCTAAAAGGGATGGAGCCAGATCATTGGGAAAATTGCATAATGATGAGCTTCACAACCTGTACTCCTCGCCTGCTGTTGTCAGGGTGATTAAATTAAGGAGGACGAGGTGGGTGGGACATGCAGCACACATGGGGGAGAGGATGGGTGTTTACAAAGTGTTGTTTGGGAGGCCTGAAGAGAGAAGACTGCTGGGAAGACCTAGGCGTAGGTGGGAGGATAATGTTAAGATGAACCTTAGGGAGATAGGAGCCTCTTTAGGTTACTTGAAATTATGTTCGATAAATCGCCATTGCAGAGACCATGGTTAAGACAGGCAGAATGAGCTTAAGGAAAGAATGGGAGCAGGTACAGGAGAAATGAAAGTGGGTAGAGATGAATGGACAAGGTTTCGTCGTAAGATGAGGAAGAATTGATTGATGACAAAAAGGATGCATGCATGTTGCAGGCACTCCTAATTCTTAAGCCTGCAATATGGGCTTCCATATCCGAGATAAACCTCTTGTCGCATGATGCAAACTTTGATATGTGGAATGCACTGAGTGTATGGAGTTTAAATCTTTGTCCACTGCCTAGGACACCATTTAAATGACTGCTAGTACTGAAAGGTTAGGCTGAAGGAGAGAATAATATTAAAATGAAAGGAAGGAGAGAATAATATTAAAATGAAAGGAAGGAGAGTGATTGTTGTGGACTGGATTCATCTGATTCAGGATGGCGACATACAGTAGGTTCTTGTGAACATGATAGTGAACCTGTAAGTTCCATGAAGGCAGATAATTTCTTGACTAGCTGAGCAATTATCAGTTTTTCAAGGACTCTTCTGCATGGAGTTAGGTTTTGAAATTGATATGGCTAGAAACCTTACAAAGAGTAGATAATTTCAGTCGGCTTTATGCTACTTCATGGTGATGTGGCAGAATCAAGTGTAATGTTAAAGGCTGTTACCTCTCACAGTGCTTACTTACAATTTTTCTTTCTTTCTTCAGAATGATGGATCTATAGAAGACTTGCGCCAGATCGGAAAACACCGAACCAAAATTTTATCTGTAATAGACGGAAGGAGAGCACAGAACTGTACAATCCTTCTCTCCAAGTTGAAGATGTCAGATGAGGATATTTCCAAGTAAGGGTTACAAAATACAGGGAGAGCACAAAAGAACTTTGCACTTTCAAAATTGCACAGAAAGCAAATGCAGTATACTTAGAACTTCACACCTACACCAGTTGATAGAAAAACTATGAAAGTTTGTACACACCTTACAGGGACTCGATATGTACCCTGCAAGTCACATGGCAGATGTTCAGATGATAATCTAGCTAATCCCAAACTTTGTGCAGTGTGTCCCTAGTGATGCAAGCTGTGGTAATTGTGATTTGAATTTCTTGTACCAAGAGTAAATGGATACTCGCCTGGGTGGTTCCATGTGAAATGCTTGATGCACAGCTGTTACAGACTCCTCCTTTGCTAAGTTCAGAACACACCAACTCCTCTGTTGTGGAGTAGCCATTTTAAAAGCTAGTGGCATCTAGTGGAGGCACATGACAACAACAGTCACCCAGGTCATTTGAAACAAAATCTCTAGAGCCTTTTCATAATCTGGTGTTGGTATGAAATTCTAAGTACACCACATTTGTTTTTTATATCATTTTGAAAGTATAATATTCTGTTGTGCTCACTCTGTAATTCGTGCGACATATTTAAAATTGACTGTCTGATACATTCCTGTCCTCTTTCAGATGATTGTCACATGATTTCTAATGTTGATGCTCGTCTTCTGGTTTGTTATGCCATGTGGACTTAGGTTGAACCCAACATTTCAGAGGAACATACTATGCCCATCTTCAAGGCTGAAGTGCCAATTTGACTGCCATGCAGACCTTAGATTTTATATACTTTGTAATATTAAAGATGTCACTGTTTGGTAAATTGTCTGGTAGAAGTTTGTTGGTGTTTTAGAGATGATTATCATAGGGGCGATGACTCATCACTGATTACTCATTGCCCTGATGATGAAGGTGGCAAGGACCTCTGAAATGTCAGTAATCTTCTACCAGATTATGTACTGCAACAACCCTGGAGACAGCCATCGTCAAATATGTTCTTATTTCTGATAGTTATAGCAAGTAGGATAGTTGGTACCTCTATGTAAGGAAGTGTGATTCACAAGATACCAGTATCTCAAACGCTACTATATCTTGGGATTGGAACACTGAAAATACAGTTGAAATGTGACAGAGAAATAACATTGCATGTTAATTTAAAGAAATGCATTCCAATGTGTACTGTATTTGCTCCATGCAGAAACGAAGTTGCGGGTATGTGAAGATACAGAGTGTTAGTGGAGTCATGTTGTGATTTGCTGTGTTGGCGGTACTGTAAAACGTTGTCTTCTGCAGGTTTTCATACTCGTGTGATTTTTCAGAGCAATTTTGAGTATGGACAGTAAAGACCAGCTGCCCATTGACATGGTAGAGCAACTGCTGAAGTTCACTCCGAGTGTAGAGGAAGCAGCTCTATTGGAGGAGCACAGCGAGGAAATTGATAGCCTGGCGAGAGCAGACAGGTTTCTTTATGAGATTTCCAAGTGAGTACGTTAATAACATGTTGTTACGTAATTGGTGAATATGCCGTGGTTTCTTCTCTGCGTCCAGACCGCCTCTGGGGCCAACCCAGCCTCCTATCCAGTGGGCACTGGGGTCTTTTCCTGGGGCTAAAGCACAGCTGGAGCATGACGCTGACCACTCACCCCCGTCTAGTGCTGAGGTTAAGAATGACTAGGAGCTACACTGCTCTCCCCCGAGCGCCTACATGGCATATAGTGGGACAGCTTTACTTTTATTTCACCGTGGATTTTTAACACGAAATAGATTTATTCAACAATATTAACAATTAATGCCTGATGCTTTACAAATCACAGTCCTGATTATCTGGTTATAAATGATTTCTTCTGTGCCATAATAAAGTTCTGGTTTCATGACACCAGTCAATAATACAGCTGTTCAGTTGGCAATTCACACATATCTTAGTGTCTGTAATCTTAAATTTCACCCTCTTCCATAGCCAATGCAGATATAACCTGCTGGGTTTAACCAATTTCTATTAAGTGGTTTCATAGCATCAGGATACAGTTAATTTAACTTGCATCAGATAATGTACAGTCTAGCTGACCATGCATTGCAGTATCATACCACTAAACCAGCATTTATCAGAGTGTGGTACGTGTATGCCAGTGGTACACGGAAGGATTTCAAGGTGTACATGGCAGAAAATAAATTAATATAAATTATTCTAGAACTGTGTTTGCTATGAGATTAACCACATTACCACATTATGATTATGCACACTAAGATGTGTGTGAAGTGCCAATTGAGTAGCTGTATTATTACAAAAGAAAAGAAAAATTCTATGAGGTAAGGTCAAAATGTAGAGAAACTTTGGTCTTTAACAGTTTTAATAAATTTATGTTCCCATTCACGATCTCAGCCTTATTGATATACCGTCTCCCAGTCGAATCAGTTAAACTATAAGCAGTTAATTTAGATAAACTCAGATCTTCATTAGTGTTGATGAATTTTTTCAGTTTTCTTTGATCAAAGAAAGATAATCAAATTTGTTAAGTTGATCGATGTCTCAGTCTTTAGAACATTTATTAATATCCTGCCCTTTCTGTTTGCTAGGATTCCACATTATGAACAGAGACTGCGTAGTTTACATTACAAGAAACGGTTTAGTGTGTGGATTGGGGAAGTTCAACCTCGCATTAAATCTGTAATGGAAGCGTCTCGGGAAGTGGCCCGTTCGCGTCGACTGCGGCGGCTGTTAGAATTTGTGCTGGCACTCGGTAATTATATGAACAGGGGAGCCCGAGGTAATGCCTCTGGCTTCAGGCTCACTTCACTGAACCGCCTCGCAGACACCAAGTCCAGCGCAGCAAAGGGCACCACCTTACTGCATTATCTAGTCGAGATCTTAGAGAAAAAGGTACTGTCTGTTTTATTCACTTCATTCTTCTATGTCTGACTGCTTTGTAGGCTAGCATGTTCTGTTGTGTAAATGTTGCACGTTAAAGGTTAATAAGCGAGTCTCTTTTAAGGAACATTTTTCTGCAGCGTGACTCATTCTGTGTTTTATCATTTTTAGTGATGTTTCTGGTTTGTTACCTGATAAATCACATATATTTATTTACATTCACTGTCTGTCATGAAAAATGACATGTTAACCACTTTCTCCAAGGAGTCTATAATAATTTTACTTAGAAAGAATCATGCGTGTTTTATGGATCCCAAAATTCAAGTAAGAAGTTGATGGAAACAGATTGTAGCTACAGATTTTTACTTGTGCAATGCACCGGGGCAAAAATATGAATGGATACAATTAAAAACTATTTCCAAAATATGACTAAATTATATAGATAAATTTTAGAATAAATGTACAGTAGGGCCCTGCTTTTCGGCGATCCGCTAATATGGCGCTCAACAGCTGAGTCAGAGAAGTGCGTCCGGCGCCATTTTCTCGTCGCTGATTCAGTCTGTTTACAGCTTTTGTGCGCTCCGCGTGTCTCTGTATTTCTGGCAATTTTTCAGTTATTACAAACTGTATATTTATATAATATTTTTGTGTTACTACAGTGTAATTACAATGGCGTCTAAGGGTAGTAGCGATAAAAAGAGGAGTCGTAAGCCTCTTACTTTAAATGCCAAGTTAGAGATGATTAAACTTCGTGAACAAGGCATGTCTATGGCTTCCGAACCATCACCAAAACGAATAGGATTCGTTGAAGAGTCACATGATGAAGATGCGCCATCTCCTTCATTCTTCCTACTATAAGCATATCAATTTTCAAATTTATATTCACCAATCACTATAAGCTGAGGACAATGTGTGTATTACTGATATTCATTTAACTTTCATATCATTTTCTTAGGCCTAGCGCTATTGTGCACTTACTATATGATAGTGTAACATCTTATTAGGCTTTGATATGCATTTGCAAGTGAAATAAGGCGATTTTCGCTTTACAGCGGGGGTCTGGTCCCTAACCCGCCGTATAAGCGGTGCCCTACTGTAATCAACACAGTAGGATAGTAAAGTGTCAGACATTTCCGCTTGACTGTGACAACTACTGTGAAATCAAGCATATTCAGTTACAAATATGAAGACTTTAGTCAATTGAAAGCCATAACTTTACACCAGTAATTAACCTTTAGGTTATAGGAAATTAATATTCCTTGCTCATCCTTGTGGTTGGAGTAAATTGACATTTAAATGCTTTAAAGTAAGGGCAGAGTGTGCTTTTTGCAATTTTTAATCGTGAATCTTCAAATAAAATTTGTACTATTGACAATGAATCAGTTTTTCCTTATAGCAAAATTTTAAAACTTTTAGACTAGCAGTTTTGTTTAATACTTTTCCCATTTTGGTTCCTAATTTTTTGTTTATTCTTTGAAGTACTGGAAAATGGTAAGTTAGAGTGGTAGCAATTTCCTAACACACTACCATAGCTTCAGAATTTTAAACGCATGAGGTGTTTTTTGTTTCTTTCAATTGAAATAATTTGTTAGGATGTTATTTTTTATTGGCTGAGGCTTTGCAAGTGTCGGTATTTTAAATATTAGGCTTTAACATTTGGTTACAGAGTCAAACAGGTCACGAATGTTTCGTCCCTGTTGCTGATATGGCTCATATGAGTAGTAACAAAAGTAATTGACAATAGAGAATTAGAAGGGGTTGAAGTATGAAGGACTGGAGAGTAACTGGTTGTCAGTTTTCTGAATCTCTGGATTACACTCTGAAAGTTTTTCTTCACATGATTCATACTTAGGGTTATTATTGAATGATAAAGAGATATACGCTCTCAGAGCCACCTGAAACTTCAGATATAAGCGATTTTTAATTAAACTTGTTACTGTATCCCGGGCAGGTGATTTTTATTTGTAATTGTTTTGTATGGGTGCGAAACATGGTCTCTCACTCAGAGGGAGGAACACAGTTTGAGAATAGGGTGTCGAAGAGGATATTTGGGCCTAGGAGAGAAGACGAAGGGACATGGAGAAAACTCCATAATGATGAGCTTAAAAATTTGTACTCCTCCCCCAGTATTGTCAGAGTGATTAAGTCAAGAAGAATGAGATGGGTGGGGCCTGTGGCGAGCATGGATGGGGCAAGATGTGTTCACCTGGTATTGGTTGGGAAGCCTGAGGGGAAGAGACCGCTGGGGAGACCTAGACGTAGATGGGAGAATAATCTCAGGTGGGATTAGGTTAATTCGGTGATGAACCTTAAGGTTCCGTAAGTCGTCTAGTTATATATAATTATCACTACATTTGCATATATGTGTGTTTCTCCTTCCCCCTTACTTCCCACCATTACTCCCCAAGTTTCCCCCCCCCCCCCCCCCCCCCCTTCTCTGTACAGTAACATCTCAGAAAATATTATTTTGTTTGTGGATGTCAAATAGTATTCATTACGATTAAATGTTGCTGTAATGGGAAAAAAAACTAAGATTTATTGTTTTTATAAAGGATATGAAATTTTGTTAAGTACATGATATATCACTCATTTATTGTGATATTTTTGAGCATAAACTGTCATTCATACAATCACACTGTTACATTGTAAACTAGAATGTCATAACATGATGGAGTCATTGACCCGATGACGGAGACAGCAAGCAACTCTGAAATGTCAGTAAATTTGTCAGATTATGTGGAAAACGACCATCTTCATACTAGGTGCTTTCAGAAAATCAAATCTCAAGTAATGTGTCATATCCTCCAATTATCAGAACATCTGTAATTATTGATCCTGTTTTCTGATTATCTAATACGAGGTGCGATCGGAAAGTTTCCAGACTGAGCCTATAAAAACCCGTACACTTATCTCAGGTATTAAATTTATCCATCACCCTCGAAGTAGTTCCCCTGGGAGTGAACACAACGATCCCAGCGCCGCTGCCAAGCCTGGAAGCATCCCTGGAAATCTTTCTTTGTCAGCCTGTCAAGCACCATCTGCGATTCTGCCTGAATCTCTTCTATCGTCTCAAATCTCCTTCTCTTTAGCTGAATTTTCATCTTTGGGAAGAGGAAGAAGTCACACGGCGAATAAGGAGGGTGCGGGATGACGGCCATGGTGTTTGAG